>CM068546.1:27640393-28240393 GCA_035048495.1 Euptelea pleiosperma | reverse complement strand
ACCTCAACAGGGTCCTTGAGTCAATCAACGGGCCACTTAGACTTGTCTCAGTAAATACTCGCAAATATTCCAATTTCAACTAGGTTTCTAATGAATCTATGGTTACTTCAACTTGTACCAGTGAAACCCATGTCATGAAATGCATCTTACAGTTAAAACAACAATACCCAGATTTTTCATTGCTTCTTTATACAATGATTCCGAGGCTACTTCAACCTCTAATGGCAAAACACATACCATAAGATGCATTTTACGATTAAAAACAACGACACCCAGATACTTTTTCTACCTATATTCATGTTCTTTCATTTTTTATATTTTTTGGATTATGGGAAACAGCCAAGGGCCCTTAACGTTCTTTCCTGATGTCTTAAATAGCCCCATGTGTTGGATGGAAGACCCACGCTCATGTCACTTTCCAGCTTTTAAATATTTATAGCTTTAAATCTCAAATTAATACCATATCTGATTCAAGTGACTTTGCAACACTTCCAAACAGAAATGACACAGAGTACATTAAAATTGACCCAAAATGCCAACACATAAATTATAAAAAAAAACGACAGCAGAATCCTCAAAAAGATTAGATGTAACAATCAACTTATTAAATATAAGATCAATAATTTCCATTCGTGTTTACTAATGTATTTGATCTCCAAAAAACCTGCATTTATATTGTATAATCTCTATCTCAATAATTTACTAGAAAAGAACAAAGAATGAAAATAAGATTAGTCTCTATCCCACAAAGAGTCTACCTTTACAAAACTAGAACTAAATCACTACGAGCCTATTAATTCAAATATTTTCAACATACGATAGAAACCCTAGAATCCATCGAGACCGACAAACATCGAGAAACTTAAGAGACAACTATACGAACGAAATCGATCGTTAGAGAACCAAATCATGCAAAAAAAAATGGGGAAAAAAATAAGGAAAACAAGAGATTACCCTTCTGATGAGGTGAGAGGAGCTGATGAGGCATTTGGCGCTCCAGAGAGGGTCATTGAGATCTGCGCCGTGTCGTTCGAGCTCAGTCGCGAGTCCGCCATCGATCACGGCATAACCGCCAGACTGTTGGAGGAAATCGGACATTGCAGAAGAGGGTTCAACGCATCCGAATCCCATTGGAGAAGCCGAGTTGGCGCGTTTCGAGCGATTCCGGAAGAGTTGGGAGGTTTTGTGGCGGTTGAGTCGTCAGGTACAGGTAGTAAGAGAGCGCGCGTTGATAGTGGAACAACTGAAACACAAATTGCCGCGACGTTCGTTGACAATTTATACCCGGAAGGCAGTGGTTTTAAATTACGAAAATGACCTCACTACTTAAAAAAAATGACAAATATGTTATTCATTATGTAAATCACAAAATGCCCCCTGATTGTTGGTAAATTGGTAAAAACTACCCAAGAGGATCTAGCTAGCATGCCATGTATATGACCAGAATAACCTTGCAGCATGTGTGAGAAAGAATGTCCAAGCTTAATTAGTTATTTATGTGCAATTACTTAAAGGCCCCTAGGCTTTGAAGAGGAGCAATCTACAAAAAAGCGAAAATCAATGGACCAAAACGATGGATCATGGTTCAAAGAGGCGTTCATTAATATAGCGTGGTAACGCTCGATCTTTGTTATGTTACTAGTGGGTGGCCTGTGCCCATAACACTCCCCGACAAAGTATTTGCCAAAATCGGGTGTGAGTGGCTGAGATCCACCGTCCAGTTGGGGGATAAGATCTCAGCCCTTCTTTACTGAAGCCTATAAGAAGGGGTATATGTGGGGAGTCAATTGAGCTCCCCTATTATATAGATTTGGTATTTTACTCTAAAATAGTAGCTCAACTGTTAGAGCACAATGTAGTGGTGGACAATTCTGATTCGACAAATGTGGAAACGCTTGATGGAAGCTACACTGCTTTACATTTTTCAAAAAAGTAAAATAAAATTTTGACTGTTTTCTTTGATTTGACATGTTATTGTAAGAACGTTTAGCATTCTGATCACGATATGATAGGATCTAGAACCTCTGAACCTTTTATCAAAACATAGATTTAGTCACGTAAATAGATCAGATTGATGTACCGACCCTCTTAGCAGTTCCTTTGATAATAAACAACCTTTGATCATACGGTGAGTGTCTAGTTGATGCAGCTGGCTAGATTGCTATTTTATATGAACTAGTAGGTGTGTGTTGCACGTGGAGAATTTGAGTTGGATTGAGGATATGTACATTAATGAATTTTATAAAAGGGCCGAGAGTAAATTCACATCCATGCTTTTAGAAGTGCGATGTTAGACGAGTAAAAAGTTATGACTCACCAAAATGAAGAACTTCTGTCCTTGATTGTTTTAATGCATTAAAGTCGAATGAAAGTACATCAACACTTAAAATATCGAACGTCAAAGAATTGGGATTAAGGTAGTAACGATCTCCAAAGATTGAATGTGTACAATTAACCTAGTTTCATACTCCCCTAATTAAATTAATTATTTATCAGTTGCAATCACTTCACCAACGCAGTAGTCAATCCAACTCTGAAGATAAGTTCTCCAGGTAATTATCTTTCTTTAGGCATTTAGTCATGCCAATTCAGTGTGATCATTTGGTGGTGTTGATCATTTGAGTAATTCAATGGGCCAACATTGTTGAAAATGAGTTTTGACTTTAAAGACTATCAATATGCTTTTTCTTTGTAGTGAAAATGGTTTGTCCTCTTTGTTATTGTAGTATCTAGAAATGACAGGCCATGAGGTCTAGCAAGAAAGAATATAAGCAACACGCCACTGTGTAATTAAAAGAATAGGACTCTTCATGTGTTTCACCATGTATATATACAGATCTATACAAATCAACTTCATATTCATCTTTATGTATTATTTTTTGCATCAACACATACCACGAATTATTCATCTCCCATACAGAGATGACGAAGGGGCAACTGAGCCTGATGATCCTTGAAGCATGCTCTAGTATGCACAATAAAGAGTAAGAAACGGTCAACCGTTTTGCATATCTTAACATGGGGCTTCCTTGAGATTGTCATAAGTTTTCTACTACAACCATTTGTTTCCAAGTTTTTTTTCAATGAATCATGTTCATGCATCTGAAGAGTAAACATGTGGTCAATTATAGCTTATAATTCAATTACTCCTTATTGACCTTAATTCAGCAAATTCTGTTGAGGCTACCCATTTTTATTTCTCCATGTCTTTTACTTTCTAACAGTATATTTCCTTGTTTGATGCCCACAAAGAGTGACATTTTGTGTAGTAAAAGTCATTTTTCGTCATAATGAATAATCTACTTACAATTGAAAAAGTTGAGGATTATTTATGATGTCATGTAACTTAAATTTGATTTATTCAGGATAGAGCTTTGATAGAGGAGCCAATGTTTGAAGAATATTGGCAGAAGGATGTGGAGGAATCAATCAGGCAGGGGAACCCAAAACCATTTATGGAGGAAGCAGTGTTACAAGTGTCCAATTGGGGTTTCAACCTAGTGCCAGGGGAAAGGCATCCTCCATTGGCTCAAGTCCGTGTATAGTCAAATCGAATGGGAGTTGGCAGGCTTTCTTGGTTCAATACATATTTGGCAAGTTTGCACAAATCTTCATTTTCATTTTGTCATTCTTTTCCCTGGTTTAAAGTCTAAACAGTGTTGGACTCATATAAGAAACTTCTTCAATAAAATGGATTTGTTTTCCTAATTGGGTCAAATTCATCTATATTAATGCTTAATTCCTTTTTTATTTTTATCAAGAAACAACTTAGAAATGTCTTCATCTTCCTTGGGATAAAAATGCAAGTGAAGATTCTATCTTAAGTACAGAAATATATTTCTCTCTTTTAAGAAAAACTTTAAGTTAGAACAATCAAGTACCACGAAATCCAAGGTATTTGTCAGTTAGACTATAATGTTGGTTTACCAGCGTAAGCAATACATATGTATTGCTCATGTAGGGTAAGATCAACCATGATGGATCCCCTAGAAGATCTCATCCCCAAAATCAACCTTACTAGATCGTCTTGACCTCTCACCATTTTTTTGGAGCACTCTTATCTCCTGATTGTCCTATAGAATGCAATAAATAGGACGCTTACTATCATCTGATCAGGTTGCTTTTTAGCCCGGGAGATCATTTCATTGGGACTGCTGTCTTCACCTTTATACATCTGCTTGATGGGTATCATAGGTTACCTCATCTGTAATACCATAAACTTTTATCCGGGGGGTATTAGAGTAATTTATATTATAAGGATATTTTTGACAAACAATAAAATCAAAATAATTAATATCTTTAAGTTACACATTAATTGCCTTAATTAAAATTTTTCATAACTTTTATCTTTTAAAAATAATAAAAATATTTCCCTAATTAAAGATTTGAACTTTAAAAATAAATAAACTATTTAAATAAATTACCAAAGATAATTAATTATATATATAAATAAATAAAGACTTACCATTTTCTTTTGAGTAACTATTAAAAATAGAAGAATCTCCAAAAAACCTACACATTCTCATTTTTTCACCATTAGAGAGTTCTCCATTATAAATCGTTGAGAGCTTTGAAAATCTTAAAAATATCATAACGTCTTACCCTTTGAGACTATCCTTTAGACAAAAATGTTTATACTTTCGAGATGTTCGACACATTTGAATTCAGGCTTCATCCAACGAATATCGATAAAAATATCCGCGGCTACTTTTTCACCATTGATTCAAGTTCGGATGAAAATCAAAGAATAAGGTAGGTACACCTACATATTTTAATAGATAATTTTTATTATTTTACTTTATTAATCATGTTATATGTATGTGCTTAATTGATGATGTTGTGGATATTATTGTGATTCGGATCTGATCGGATCGGCAGGTGTGCCAGAAAAAAAATATTATAGATAATGATTTTTATAATATTAAAGTGTTAGTTCGGACGTGATCCTAATGGATACCCGCGAAAATAAAAATTAAGAAGGGCCTAGAGCCCTAAGGTGAAAGACCCCAGACCCTTGTAGAATAGCATTTTGACTACTCTTGGCGTGGGAAAGAGACCCGAGATTGAGTTGTAATTACAATCATATGAATATAATGATATTGGGCTAACTGTGAGAAATATTTATTATTCTTGGTTGACGTTACTGATTTATATTATCTGTTATTCATTGAATAAACCATGCTTTTTTAGTTAGAATATGCGATATTATCTGTGACATGTATAGAGTGTACAGTGGACTATCTACTGGGCTTTGGCTCATGGTATTTACAAAACATTTCAGACTTAATTGAGGATGGTGTGAATTTCGGAGTTGATGCACATGATGAGGGCAATAGTATAGGAAGATCAGATGAACAATTGAGAATGTCGATGAGATCAATGCGGGACTCTAGATGTTTGTTATTTGTATCATTTTTATAAGTTTAATTGTTAAAGACTTACATTGTATATTATTTAAACATTTGTTCAATTTTTTTGAATCATGCGGATGATCAATATTTGACTTCCTAGACTATTTGATTTAACCATTTAGATATATGATAATGAATCCTTAACAGATGCATTAATTTTTATAGATGTGAAGTACTTACAATTATTTTACGTATTACCAATGTACCGTTATTGTTATGGCAGATTTTTAAGTCAAACTGTTAAAATAAAATAATAAACGATATTTTTGGGCAAAGTGCCTTCACAAAAGATGTTTAAAATAATTTTTTAATAGTAGATAATTAATAAGATTATTTTTTTATTCAAATTATATTTTTTGAAAATTTTACACCTATCCGCTTAAATTCTGAAAAGTTAATTCAAAAATTCTATCAAACAAAATTTTTAGCCAAAACGTCTTTACAAAATATTTTTATTTCAATATATTATGAATTATTGTCATTTTTAAGAATTATTTCAGAGCATTTTATTTAATTTTTATTTTATCATACCTTAAATCTTGTGTAAACGGGTCATTTTTTTAGGCGTTCTGGTCCGGATCTGAGGCGTGACATCATCAAACATATAGAAATTGGGATAATATTCTATATCTATGCTCCAGAACTCTTCTCATTAGTAATGGGGTATATCACATCAGCATATTTTCATGTGGCAAGTTTCGCTCTTGTAGCACTCCTCTGTCAGGCAAAAAGAGACATTTTCTTTTGTATTCTTTATGTTCTAAAAAATATTTCAAAATTCAATTGCTGCAATTGGTAGGGTGAAGGCATGATGCGGACAGGGAAACTATCCCCGTGACTAATCCAAAGCATCATCTATCAGATGGACAGTATGGATACGACTGAAGGGGAGAGAGAGAAAGGAGTGGGTGCTCAAACAGAACGGGAACATTTTGGTCCCACGTGGGTGCCCAGCCAAAAGACATGGGCACCCGTAGAGTGACCCAAAAAGACATGCATGAAATAAAAATTAAATATTAATAACCATGTTAAATTAGCGAAGAAATAGTAAATAAAAAATAAAAATATTAATAGCAATGTAAAATATTATAAATGTGAGATGTGTAAAAAAAAATGGTGAAACATAAACAATGAGCAATGAAACTAATTATATTATCTGCAACTTTGAGAAAAAAAAATTCAAATGTTTAGCAAATCCAAACGAAAGCAAAAAATTTCATACTTACTATTGAAATATATTATGTGAATGACTAATGTGACCAAATCAAAATTCAAAATATGTGTAATTTAACTAATTAATTAAAAAAAGTAAAATTTCAAAAACTAATCAATTAAATAATAGCTCAAGGGCTAAACTTTGGTGTTTGAAGATATTTTTTAAACCTTTGATCTTATTTTTATTTTGTTTATTTTATTTTTCAAGTTATGAAATAACAAAATAAAAATTATTAATTGAATAGTTAAGAACTCATTGGTATTAATTAAATTTGAAAATATTATTTTTGTATATGGTGATTGTCTAAAGCTCATTTACACTTACTCTCCCTATGGTTAACACTTCAAACAATACTTGACACAGTGTGTTATGCAAGTTAAGGATGGTCAATGAATGACATTTAAGCCTTATGATATTTTTTTCCAAACTCTCTTCTAAAAAAATGTGGGTTTCACATTTTCATGTCCTAATCCATGTCTATATTTTTTACTCTCTTTGGGTCATCATGAACCTACACACTTAAATATAGCCTGATTAGTTATTTCTAACTATTGGATTTGAGTCTTTTCAGATGGTCAATGAATACATAAGTGGCATATAGCCCCATGACACTTTTCCTAACTCTCCTCTAAAAAATGTGGGCTCCACTTCTTCATGTATTGACTGATGTCCATGTTTTTTGTGACTCCCTTTGGGTCTTTATTTTTCATTATAACTGTCATTTTTTAAACTATGTAAACTACCACGTGTACACAACCGTCACTGGTGTTGCATTGGGAATAGTAAGCACAAACTCTGTGGCCTTCTTGAGTTCCGGTGACCAATTTTTTTTACCAACACTTTAGTGTACCCTCATAGAAGATGTATCAATGGCTGATTTTTTTTTTTTTTTAGGATGATCTCCTCACCATCATATAGATAACCCCAACAAAAAATCAGACTATTCTGAAATTTCTAACCCCGTCGAATGTGGTTTTCAAGTTACACGGTAAAAATCGTCGGTCTATAATTCTTCAACTTCTAAACCAGTCTATGAATATCAGAATGATTTGAATTTTTGTGAGGATGATCTCCTCACAATAGAGATCATCTTCACCAAAAATCAGCCATTGATTCATCTTCTATGAGGGTACACCAAAGTGTTAGTAAAAAATATGGGTCACCGGAACCCGACCCAATGGAAAATACTAATATTTTTTTTGTCAAAATGTGTAAAATAGAGTGAACATTTTCTACGTACGTTAGTATTTGTGGCTGATGCGGCACAAAGAGAAGAGCCATTTTAGACAAAAAAATTTTAAAAGTCTAAAACATCATTAATTATTTTAATTAAATAGATTAAAGTGGAAATGACGTTTTTGGAATCAATTCAGATAGTTAATGCCTAATTAATATTTTGAAAAAAGCTAAATAAATAGGAAAGGAAGTGACACAGACAAAACGTGAGAGAGAATGTTAAGTTGCTAACCTTTTGTGTAGGGGTATTTTTGGTAAAAAAAAGTAAAAAAAGATGGATGTGAAGGGTAGAGTCGGTAAAATAGGAAAAAAATCAAGGATAAAATAGGAAAAAAAAGTTTTTTTAGGATACCGACATTTAGAAGTAGTATAGATATAGATATAGATATAGATGAAATGGTAACTCGTGTGGGGTGTTTGACATACCCCCTACATCCCGGTCCATTGTCATAGACCATCTGTTTATTGGAGAATATATATCATAATAAGTTGTGTGAGATATACCATATCATTATTAGTTTATCTTATTACAAGATTAGGATAATATATTAAGATTAGATTTGATTGAGAGATTACAACTTATTATGATATATATGCTCTAACACTGTTGACTAACACTTTTTTAGAAAGTCCCTTTCTTCAACCTTGGATTAAAAAAAAATGGGATTGGACTAAAACCCCAACCCCAAATATCATACAGCGGCTGATAAAACAATACCGAATAGTTCCATGGCTTAAAGATTGTTGTTGCTTTGAGTCCATAAGGACTTAGATCGTAAAGTCCACTAGGCAAGTCAAAAGAATTATTAGAATATAGTAAAATAAGTACAAATGTGCAAACTGAGTTCTTCCCTTCAATCTACGACTTTCAAGATTTAGATTTTGTTTTTCCTCTGTTTAATTTCAGGATGTGGTTCCCTTGGAGTCCAGATGAAAGTATTGAAGATCTACTCAATTTTTAGTGAAAGGGTTTGAATTCTTGAAGAATCTATTTTGTTACAATAACTTTAGAACGATTTTAGGTATTACAACTAGTTTCTTGTTGAAGGATTTAAGTGCGGTAAGGATGTTGGTTGAGAAAACAAAGGAAATCGTAGAGGTGGCATACGTAAACGCCATGGAAGGTCGAGTTGTCTCGCTTGCTGCTTTGCTTATGGTGTCACCAGAGAAGGTTAACGCTTCGATGATGGTGTTGCGAACCGATGGTGTTTTGGGTTCGAATCAAGCTGTTTTTATTCTTTTCGATGAAATCCCACGCTTATGTTCCAAGGTTGAAGAAAGGGACTTTTTTGTCTTTTTAAAAAGTGTTAGTCCATAGATGGTTTATGACTGTGGACTGGGTCATAGGGGGTATGTTAGCTTTTTCAGAATGTAAGGGGTATGTTAAATTTTAAAGATAACATGGGGGTATGTCAAAAATTCTCTATTTTTAAAGTGAGGTTCAAATATTTCCAAAATGATGAGGTTTAAAAAGGATAAGCTCTCCGTCAGATCGAAGTATAGAAGCAAAAGCTACATCCAAGTGGTAGCTAGCATCTAGTTAGTAAGGTTTGGATGACGCTAGTTCATGTCTCATAATTCGTACAGTTACCAAAAATAACCTTCAGGCACACTTGAACAACCCTGAATATAGTTGAATGTTGGCAGCATTGTGCTATATCAGGCACACCATCTCACGTACCCTGTGCACTGGGGCCTGCCAACATCCAAGGGTGTCTTGGTAATTTAATGTACAAGTTACCCTATCGTGTTTTTTTTTTCTTTCTTTTTTTGCAATCAAGCATATCATTAAGAGGAAGAAAAAGAATTACAAACAAAAAATATCCATAAGGAGTGGTTATGCTCCCCATTAGACAAAATGGCCTCGAGAGAGCCAGGAAGGGAAAGAATCATACCACTTTCAGGGTATAGACTAAGTTTTTGCCTTGGCAGCAATAAGATTTGCTACAGAATTTGTCCCACAGGGGAGAATCAAAAGGAAGTGAAAGGTTTTCGATTTTACATCCCCGTGCCACCACAAGATTATTAGAGTCTTTACTTAGCTTACACAATGCAAACACATTTAATACGTAAGCATGCCTCAAATGCTCCTCTCCTCCCCTTCTTTAAATGACTCTCCTTCTTTAGGTTCAGTAATGTTAAGTGTCCGCTGTGACATCATAAAGGAACATTTAAAACCAAATGTTGATAAGAACCAGTATATTGAGCGCGCGAGATAAACATTGAAAAAATAAAAACATGCCACGTGCACACCAAAAAAGTCATATTTAACTAAGGTCAGATGAGTTAACCTGAATCAAGTTACTTTTTGACTTTTTGGTGTGTTTTTTTTTTTTTTTTTTGCGAGGTAAGCCTGTTTTTAAAGAGATCAGTTAACTCGGTGAAGGCGGGTTTTGAACCCAGGTCTACGGTACTCGATGTGTCGCTAAGGAGTTGGAGGTCATTTTGGTCATTTGCAAAAAGTTTCAGGATTTTCAAATAAAAAAAACCCTCAAGTGAGAGTGTTATAGATAAATTTCTTCGCCAAAAGAAGGGAACAAGACAAGCCCAAGCACGTAACTTTCAGCCTTGAGGCACAAATTACTTTGGAATTGAACCTATCCTTGAAGAATCACTGGACCCCATCATCCCACGATTCCCACAGAACCTATCCTTTCTTACGTCCCATTTCAGTCTCTCTCACAAGAGAGAAATATTAATATAGGGTCAGGATTGGGGGACAACCATTTTTGACAACTATTATTGACAACCATTTTGGCGGACCCACATAGAAGATGAATCAATGTGAAATGATCTCCTCACCGTATAGATCACCCCCAACAAAAAACAAGCCCATTCTGAAATTTCTAACCCCATCAAATATGGTTTTCAAGTTACACAGTAAAAATAGACGGTACATAATTTTTCAACTTCTAATAAACCCATCTACGAATATCTGAATGGTTTGAATATTTGTGAGGATGATCTCCTCACCGTAGAGATCATCCTCACCAAAAATCAGCCATTGATTCATCTTCTATGTGAGTCCGCCAAATGGTTGTCAAAAATGGTTCACCGATCCCGACCCATTAATATATAATCCATCACAAATCACTTACTAGTCACTACACTAATTATGCCTAAAAATCATTCCATGTGTCCCAATCACAAACAAACTGTTTGTATGTGCGGCGTGTTATTTGTACAGCCAGCTTCCATGTCTTGATTGATTTACTTGAGATAGATTTTGAAAATATATGGATAGAGACGTGTGACCATCCAAATCTAGATGGACAAATGTAGACAGAGAATTGAGGGATGGGCAAGCAAAGAGAATGGGAGACAGGTCAAATCTCACCTCTTATCTTGTTGATCTGACCTACCTTAGGGGGGGTGGGGAAGGTAGTCAGAAAACCACTTAGTTCTTGATAAGCCTATCCCTTACGTACTGATAGAAGGTAAGGTGTTGCAAGCTGTACTTCCACATTGAGGATTCAGTGTTCAGAAGAATCAACTCCAATACCCAAATGGGCTACAAAAAGAAAAGAATTTCCCAGTAGGGATTCCAATTCCAAGTTTGCCACTTACAGCCCAAGTGACTGAGAAAGTGAAAGTTCCACTTGGGTACTTGATCTTCTAGTGGAATGACCAAATGGATCTTCAAACACCAAATCAATTTTGCTTTGGCATTGTTCACTGCACTTGATTCCAACCATGACTCCCCGTTGAGTGATACAATTTTTCTAACGCCCCGTGCCAAATATAACATTTTTCCACTTTATCAATCTCATTTTTGAGATTGAGATAGCATTGCCACTGGAAATGTTCTAATACCTGGGCATTTGAGCATTAAGAGATTCTGGGCAGCCCAACAATAACCTGTTCACCTTTTATGATGGTAAAAGATAATCACCCATAGCAAAATTTTAAAATATCATGCAACAACGAGCACAGTTTTTACATATTGTAGGGGACAAGACTGACGATGATGATGAACATAATATCAATCTTATTTCCAAAACGAATAAGCTATTGATTGTGATTACAGATTGTTCAAACCTTTTATCCATTTCCTGTTTATCGCATGCTACATAAACTTGCAGTATACAATGAAAGACCATCTACAAGCTTTGCAGTTCAAAAAGAACTGCTTCAAGGCCCAAACCTACTTCATCAATATGTGAAAAAAAAATCAAAAAAAAAAAAAAGAAAAATCATGGACCACGAGCCGTACTGAAACAAAAGCACCCGTGAGCCTCATCATCAGGTATCATGCCTCCTCCCTTACTCGTATCTATTGCCTCTAACAACCTCACCACCTCATCCATGTCAGGGCGTTTTTCTGCATTTGCATCCCAACATTTTCGCATGATGTTTGCTAACGAACTTGGGCAACATCTAGGGATTTCTGGTCGTAAATTCTGCCAAAGATCCATGCAAAATCAAGCTCCCATAAAAGTCATGTTATATCAATACATCAACTTCTTGTTATACAGAGATAATGAAAATACGAGCATATTTACTCTACTTCTATAAATCTCAATTCCCTACAAGACCCAATGATGAAGTAACACAAACACATTGCAAAAAGATTGGGAAGGACTCAGTTATATCCACCCATCATTTGAGAACTCAAAGAATGTGAGAGTTTTGGAAAAGTAACATCGCTTTTGTCTTGTTTTAAAACACCAGGGCGCTCTCCAGCTTGAAATGTCTAAAAAAGTAGCCAATCCGACAAAAGAAATAAGGAGGACTACTGAATCCCTTTTCAGCATGCTACTTGCATGAAATTGGGGGAGAATGTTATAATGGACGGCACCATTTTGGAAAGAAATGGTATAAAAAGGGATGCAAAGTGCATTTTAAATATAAATGACATTAGAGGTTGCAAGTTTGTAATAAAATCAACGGGATCAATTCAAGAACATGTAGTTGCTAAAAACAAGTGGCTGATTTTGTAATTTATTGAGTCTATTTGAAGGTTAAATTTGTGCATATAGAGTTTGTAAATTGCAATCAACTGTAGGTGCAATTAAGAAGTAAACAAAAGAGTGAAAAAGAGTAAACAATCAGGTATTCTTGTTATAATAGCAAAGATAATGGTTATGGAGTCACTATAGAACTTCTAGTCATTTCCAACAGTCAGGACTAGATTAAGTCTCTTAGATTTACTTGTGCAAATCACAAACTCTGGAGACTTAATTTTCAAAACCCCAAATTATGTAAGGATTAAATTTGAAAGAAAAAAAAAACAGACTAAATACTGATTCACTCAGGTCAAATCTTTGAATTCTAAAACATGAAAGCTCAATTCCACAAGGAGATATTAGAGTATGGCATGAGACACAATAGATTAACCAGAAGTTTCTTATCTTTCACATAAATGTAATCACAACTTGAGAATATAATTGTCAAAAACCTAATAATATACTAACCTGTCGAACAACAGCAGATGAGACTTCAGCAAAGCTAAGATCAGGGTATGGCATGTCACAACAGTAGATTTCCCATAAGCATATGCCAAAGCTATACACATCACATCTTCTGTTGTAAGGTTTACCATCAAGGACCTACATACAAAGTACTTCATTAGAATTCAGAAAAACAAAATTGTACAGAAAATGAAAAAAAAAAAAAACTAGATCTAGTGACCTAGTTGTCGTTCATACCCAAAGAGTCTAATTTATTATTATCATTAGAAATTTTGGAAGTTGAGTTGAAGCTGAAGGATGTTTTTTGTCATTTCCCACTAAGTAGAGCTTAGCCACTTTTATATCCTCTAAACAAAAAAAGGGGTCTCATTCATTATAAAACTAAGTCAAATAATCAATAAAATTTTTTTGCAAAAAGTTTGTTGAGTTAACAAGGTACAAGTACCTCTGGGGCCATGTACCCGAGGGTACCAGTTTCACCGGTCATGTCCTTTGGATTTTGAGCTTCAACACGAGCAACACCAAAATCGGCGATTTTTAGAGTTCTATGAGCATCTAGCAACATATTCTCAGTTTTAACATCACGATGTACAATCTTCTTTGAATGTAGATAGCTCAAACTGCCAAAAAAAAAAAAATGCAACATATACCATTTAGCCACAGGTTATCTATATAGCCTTTTAATTCAAACAATTATAGAAAATCGATACTCACCCTCTAGAGAGGTCTAAAGCAAGTTGAATCACAATCTTAAAGGCAAGTTTCTTGCGCCTATTTCTTATTAAGAATTGCTTTAGTGTTCCACCTGGAAGATACTCCACAACAACACAACATGCTCTTGAAGGAAGGGAATCATAACCGTCACTTGAAGGATTTTTGGAAGGAATCTTCAGGTTTGAAGTTCCCATTGAAGCACCAACAAACTGTAACATAAAATATAAAAGTTATTACTGGACCACAAAGCGTTGAAAAGTAAAAGAAAAGGACAGAGAAAGAAACTACATCATGCACTCTAGTGAGTCCTACATATTATAATAAGTAGCAAATATTAAATAACTAAGTTGAATTGCCAATGGAAGCCAAATTTTCCAAGTCCTACAAAATTAAGTCCAAACTTTAACCGACTTTCTCCCGAGTAACATCATTAGGATCACCATCACTCATCAGGACTTGAAGAATACAATAATGAGTAAAGGTAATACATGCATTCGTGTCTATGTGTGTATACATTTCTTCTTCTTCATCAAAGAGAATACCTTCGTAACATTTGGATGGTCAAGCTTATGCCAAACAGCAACCTCTTGCTGAAATGATGCGCGAAGAGCAGCAGTTTCAGCAGTTGTGGCAATACCATCCTCTCCCCAATCCAAAAGCTTCACTATAATATGAGAATAACACTATGGTGAGAACTTTGATGGCAACACAAGTATGGTTCATTAGTGTGTCAACTGTTAACTAATCATTAAAGTGTTAGTGGGTCAACTACTTATTTTGATATAAATCAACAAAAGAAACAAAAGAATGAACTCAGTATATGTTTTCTTTATATAAGTAACAAGTACATATGTAACCATTTCTAGAGAAAGGGAGTAGAAGAGCATAGTAAGTTAACAATCTCAATTTGAAAAGGGAATACACAATTTTGATCCACTTACACAACATTTTTCAATTGACTAAATTAATTGCCTCTGGTAACCAACGATAGAGTTGATGCACATACTATGTTTTTCATTCCATCTAATCAGTTACCTCCAACATCTCAACATTATCTGTAACAAACAAACCACAAAGATAAATAAAAGCATTTCATCAAGAATGAGAAAAATAAGAAGCCGTAACCTCAATTTCACCTAATTTTTCAACCATTTCTCACTTTTGACCTGCTTTCCAAATTCTCAAATCTACTCTCTCTCTCTCTGTCTCTCTCTCTCTCTCTCTCTTTGCTGCTTTTTAAATTTCTTGAAAAAACAATCTAATAACTTGTTTAAAAATAGAATAATATCTCTACAACAGTTTCGCTGCGTGCTATGTATGGGTCGCTTTGGCATAGATGGATACAACGGTCAGGATGATGGCATATCGGTAAAAGTGAATCAAACGTTGAGCTATTTTGCAAATCGGTAATAAGACTAACATAAAAATGCGCTTTTATTTTCTTTTCTTGATAAAGAAAATCATGTTGCAATAACAGAAAACACCTTTTGTATATGTTCTCGAAAGACAGAAAATGTCTTTTATAACTCTAATATTTCTCTTAAAAAATATATAAAAATAAATAAAACAGAATGCTGAATGTTGCACATACATACATATATATATATATATATATATATACATTATGCGAGAGATAGTGGGGAGAAGGGGCAGAAGTGAGCATTGAGAAACCAAATATGGACAAAAGAAATGAACTTCTAAAAGCAGAATTCAAGCAGATGAAGGTTCAACATGTCCAAGTGGGAAAAGAAGTGGGAAAAGCAGAATTCATGTGACTGGTGATGAAGGTTCAACATGTCCAAGTGGGAAAAGAAGTAAAAAGAGGATAAAAGCAAACTAGGGGATGCTCAAGTGCAATACCATAGCACCATTCTATGGTCCTAAACCCACAGCACCAGCATGTAACCATGATGAAGTGGTTCTGCAATATGGGGCCCATGCAGCAGTTCTTATTTAACAGTAACGCGTACCTGTTTTGTTGATGGCCACACCATCATGTGATTGTTACCATACAGTGTTTTAACAGCTGTAGTGCCAATTATATTCCAACTAACCACCAAACTATTCTCCAAGAGATACACCTTATTAGATAATAGGAACCTACTAGTTCAACAAATCTTTGAACTGAAATTCCTCAAACTAAGAGAAGAGAAAATTGAACAACTACCGAATTTCTCACAAGCCCACAACTTCATTTCAGTTGTTTATAGTGTGAGTTGGAACCCTAGATTCATTATATAGGCATATCATGAAGAAAAAAATATGGTTGCAGCATTAACTTCATGTGATATTATGATCATGCAAAATGTCTCATACACAAGAAAAGTGTGATACACACCCACACACACACACACACACACACACACACACACCACACACCACACACACACACACACACACACACATTAGCCTGGGAACTATCATTTATATCCTATGACCACAATTAAATACATTGCCTTGGTTGACAATGACGTCATACCACCGCTGCAAGGGAACGTCATTTTACAGGCAAATCGCAAATAGACATGTCTACGAGTCAATCAATGTGGACTTATCAACTCATTGCTGTAAGAGTCAGACGAATTTTCCGATATGCCCACCGAGTCAACTCGCAAAAATTAACGAGTTGCACCTTAACAAGTGACTATTGCTTTTTAAAGTTGGAAAAAGAAGTATATAAGCACCAAAGTTCTCTTTTTGCACGATCAATGAGCGATGTGGAACTGAAACTTGAGTGCTAACATATGTATTTGTTATCGCTTTATGGATTTTATTTATGTTTTGCCTTTTTATTTGTCTTCATATGTAACCAGGGTTATTCCTGCAATTTTACATTTGTTAGCATGGTTTTAAAATTCGGCAAAATTGATCGAAATTTGACCGAAATTCGACGAATTTTGAATCACCGAATTAAAGTGTACATGCAAAAAAAATTACAAAACTTCGCCAAATTAATTCGACAAAATTCGGCTAATTTCTCGAAGTTTAGCCTTTTTCAGTACAAAAATTCGCCGAATTAATTCGCCGATGTAGAAAATTTTTGCCAAAATGTTGGTAAAACATACTGATTTTTAAGGATATGATAAAACAAGCATAATAAAACTCTTATAACTCATTATATCATAAAAACAACCATTTAGGGCAACCTAAGCAAGATTAATATCGTTTCACTCATATTGACACAAGTATCAAAAGTATTGAGTTTATTTTTTTAAGCAAGTACTAACTAAGATACTGAGTCATAAACTCATAAGTAGTATAACACGATTTTTTACAATTTTTGTATTAAAAAGGCTAAACTATGAGAAATTAGCCGAATATGATAAAACAAGCATAATAAAACACTGATTTTTAAGGATATGATAAAACAAGTACGATAAAACACTTATAACTCATCTTAAAAAAAATCTAAATACACTTACACTTACGTCAATATGAGAAACGATATTAATCTTGCTTAGGTTGCTCTATATGATTTTTTTTATGATATAATGAGGTATAAGTGTTTTATCATGTTTTTTTTCTCATGCTTGTATTATCATATCCTTAAAAATCAGTGTTTTACCAACGTTTTGCCAAAAATTCTCCAAACTTCTTTAAGTTAGCGAATTTTTACAAAAATTCTCTAAATCGAATTGAGCTTCCCCGAATTAATTCCGAATTTTAACTGACCGAAGTTTAAGGCGAAGTCGAAGTTTAGAACCTTGTTTGTTAGTGAAATAAGCATTACTATGGGAATCGTGGACTCTATGCTATAAAGATGGGTAGTAGTAACCCAGTTGGGGATTTAGGTGGGCCAAGGTCGATGTTCAACCCTAATATGTCCATCACAACGGTGAAGTTAAATGACTTTAATTTCTTAGAGTGGTCTCCGTCAACAAAAATCTTCATTGGTGGTAAAGGTAGGATTAGATACATCAATGGGAGGATCCCAGTTCCTGACAAGAACACTCCTGGCTATGAGAACTGGGAAGCGAAAAACTAGACTGTAATGTCGTGGCATCTCAACTCTATGCAACTAGAAATTAGTAGAGGCTTTTTTGAAGACAAAAGAAGAAGTCCGGGACGCCATTACTCCAGACATATTCCCAGGTTAAGAACTCTACCCATGTTTATCAATGATGCCAAGATATCGCCCATCATCGTTAGGGGGAGAAATCTTTGGCTACATACTTCACTTTTTTGAGGAGTTTGTGGGAGGAGTTTGATCACTATCGGTCCTACCAACCGAAGTGCTAAGAGGATGCTATTGCATACAAAAAGAATGGAGAGAGCTTGTATTTTAAAGTTCTTCGCAAGTTTAAACTACACATTCAAGTTCATACGAGATCAAATTCTAAGCAAAGAGAATCTTCCATCACTCAATTAGATTAATCCGCTTGTTCAAAGTGAAGACAGTGGCGTACAATGTTGAAGAATCAGGATAACACACCTACTGTCAAGCGATCAGCCCTTGCTTCATCCACTGCGACTCAAAAAGGTAGTAAGGGTAGTTAAAAGATATTTGGAGGCAAAAATGGTTAGGATGATCACGATAAGTTGAAGTACACCCACTATAGCCACACCTGGCACATGAAAGAGACATGTTGGGACTTGGTGGGTTGACCAGCCAAGTTTTCTAAACCTAGGGGGTCTGCAACAAACACTGCTACCATAGTAGGTTCAATTTCAGTTGCCTCAGTGGGTTCGAATTCATCCACTGCTCTTACACATTTCATGGCTACTATTCAAATTAGACAATCTCCCTCAGATGATGTCACAATTGGTTATAAGGACATCTACTGCATTTGCTCAATCAGATACCGATGCATCTGCTCATCAGGTCTCTCGTCTCTCATTCAAATCCCCGTCATGGATCATTGGCTCTGGTGCTTCTAACCACATGACATATTTGTTCTAGTAGAGAAAGTTTGTGTAGCTAATGGATCTCTTTCCTCAATTTTTGGTAGGGGAAATTAAGGCTCTTAAAAATCTCCCACTTCTCTTTGTGCATCATGTTCCTAATTTATCTATAAATTTATTATCAATTAGTTGTCTCACAAGATATCTTAACTGTAGTGTTACCTTCTTTCCCACTCATTGTGTTTTTTAGGATTTGACCTCGGGAAAGACAATTGGCAATGGTTGTGAAGCCAACGAGTTATATCTCCTTGAGAACATCGAATCACCAAGTGTTGGGTACTAGTCTCTTAATTCTAGTAGTAATAAAGATCACATAATGTGGTAGCATTCTTGGTCATATGCCCTTTTAGTCCGTATCCTTTATTTCTTAGTTTATTTAATTCTATTGGGTTAAAATTACAATGTGAAGTTTGTCAGTATGCTAAACATTATCGTACTTCATTTCCATTAAATAGAAATAAAAATAATGCTCCATTTGAAATTGTTCATTCTAATGTGTGGGATCTGCACCCATTACTTCTTTGTTTAGTTGTCACTATTTTGTGATATTTGTGAATGACTATACTCGTACCACTTAGGTTTACCTTTTCAAATCAAGTGATGAAGGGTTTCAAAGTTTTGAATTTTTTCATAAGATGGTCTATACTCAATTTGACACTTCTCTGAAAATTTTGCACTCTTGATAATTGGGGTGATTATATAGACACCAAGTTAGTCTTATTTCACCGATGGATAGAGCACCAAACTTCTTGTGTTGGAACCAAGGAAATAAATTTCGGTTTCGAGGTTTATTTCGACCAGTCTAAAAATGGAAATATTTCGTGGAAATAATACATTTTTCGTGGAAATGATGGAAATAATGCAGAAATGATGGAAATATTGTGGAAATGTTTGTGGAAAGTTTGGGAAATGATGAAACGAGCATAAAAACACACTTTTAAGCATTCAAATCATAACATACAACCATATGTAGTGTGGAAATGAATGACCATATGGTCTGTATTCTGTAATATGTCGCGGCAAGTATCTTTAATTAGTCAAGGTTCATATGTAGTATGGAAATGAATGACCATATGGTCTGTATTCTGTAATATGTCGCGGCAAGTATCTTTAATTAGTCAAGGTTTAATTTAATTATATAACTATTATTTAATTGTTAATTATAAAAAAATCATAAATTAATATATTAACAAATCTTTATTCACTTACATGAATTTCTTAACATCATATGTAATTTTAGAAAACCTATTTACTATTAACTTATAACATTTATTTAATTTTTTATTTTAAGGTTAATTTTTTTTGAATTTTTTTTAACCCAACCAACTTGAAGAACGGGCTAAGTTATGCAACATATAATTAATTTATGCACAATCATAGATGTTTAGGGTAAAAACCAATGAAATTGGGGTTTTTCTCAAATTCCAAATTTTCAGCCTAAAAATCTTCAATCCGTGTACAAATCTAGTGTAAATGCATCATAGATTCATAAATTTAGACGTAACCTATTTATTTGTAGCAAGAAATTTTATCCTTACGTATATTTCGAATTTGAAAAAACTCCCAAACGGGATTTGATTCATCCTCAGGATCAATCCACGAACCAAAAAATCTACAATGGATTGATCTTTTGTATAAACAAAATGTATGGAAAGGGGTTAAATGGATCAAATATGAGATTTATAGCGGTTTTGAGCTCAAAGAGATGTTTCCTACCTAAGATTGAAATGTTTCCAATGTTTCCATACATGTCGAAACATTTCGACCGAAATAATACTTATTTACACTGTCAATTTATCGAAATTTACTGTTCACGTGAAATATTTCGACATGAATGGAAATATTTCGGGAAATTTAACATTATTTCGACGTAAGTATTCTTTCCTGTCGGTAACCTAGAAAATGGAAATATTTCGCGAAATATTTCGATAGTTTCGTGAAATTTATTTCCTTAGTTGGAACATGTCAGTAGTACGGTGTGGCTGAAAGGAAACTTTACCACATTCTTGAGGTTAGTCGTGCTCTCCTATTCAATATGAATGTTCTTAAGAATTTCTTGTTTGTCAGTTCTTAGTCTTACTGCATCTTATCTTATAAATAATATGTCCTCCAGCATATTGGAATACTAAACTCCAATTGATGTGCTATGTCCTGGACAAGCATCCTTTCCTATTGCTCCAAAGTACTTGGATGTGTTTGTTGTGTGCATTACATCGTGGAGACCGATCTAACTTGGCCTTAAGGCACTATGGTGTCTCTTTCTTGGATATCTATCATTCCAGAAGGGTTATAAGTGTTACCATTCGGGATTAAGTAAAAGGTTCGTCTTCATGGATGTTACTTTCATCGAGTCAATTCTTTATTTTCTAGAGCACCCAACTTCCGTTCTAGAGGAACATTCTCCTCTTTCTCTATCTTTCCTGTCACCTAGTTCTGACATTGATATTACTATTGGCTCACAAAGTGGTGCAGGTACACAAAGTACTATTGAAAAGGATTACCTGAAGGTGTATAAGAGGAGAAATTGCCCTATAGATGTCCCAGTTGTTGATGATCTTAGCCTATCGATTGCCCTTCTTCTTATTTTTAATATGACCCCTTTTGTTAAGAGTTAAGACTATGACTTAGGTTGACACTGTTGGATTATAAATCCTAGAGATGTGCATCATGTCAAAGTTAAAATTTAAATGACCACATCCCTTGGATATAAAATCCAACAGTCTGAACCTAAGTCATAGTATTAACACATATTTTCTACAAAAATTAAATATTTCTAACCTAAAATATAGAAATGTATATATTAAAATATTAGATTTTTTGGTACGGACTAGATGTGTTCTCGAGTCCATATTTTTCCAGTTTGCTAAGTTAGACTCCTCAACACAAGTCAGATTTCAACTCCCACATCCATGTCCATGCAACACTACCTTGTACACCATGACATCTTGTGTGGTCTACAGCTAGGATTGTAGCATATGCTGGACATTGATATACAGTATGTATGTCTGCATGTATGTACGAGTACATATAAGAATACAATATGCCTAAGTTTTTGTATATTTAAATAAGTATATATAAGATTGATAGTACACATAAATATGGCCAATCCAAAAGGACACAATGTGGCACACACATACACATTCATCTTTATTATTTGTTGGAAATTTTATGAGCCAAGATATCATGACTCTCCGTGGCCTATACTTATTACCAAGGAAATAAATTTCACGAAATTATCAAAATATTTCCATTTTCTAGGTTACCGACAGGAAAGAATACTTACGTCGAAATAATGTTAAATTTCCCGAAATATTTCCATTCATGTCGAAATATTTCGCATGAACAGTGAATTTCGATCAATTGATAGTGTAAGTATGTATTATTTCGGTCGAAATGTTTCGACATGTATGGAAACATTTCAATCATAGGTAGGAAACATCTCATTTGAGCTCAAAACTGCTATAAATCTCATATTTGATCCATTAACCCCTTTCCATACATTTTGTTTATACAAAAGATCAATCCATTGTAGATTTTTTAGTTTGTGGATTGATCGTGAGGACGAATCAAATCCCGTTTGGGAGTTTTTCCAAATTTGAAATATACGTAAGGATAAAATTTCTTACTACAAATAAATAGGTTAGGTGTAAATTTATTAAATTTATGAATCTATGATGCATTTACACTAGATTTGTACACGGATTAAAGATTATTTAGGGTGAAAATTTGGAATTTGGGAAAAACCCCAATTACATTGGTTTTTACCCTAAACATCCATAATTGAGCATAAATTGATTATATGTTACATAACTTAGCCCGTTCTACAAGTTGGTTGGGTTAAAAAAATTCAAAAAAAATTAGCCCTAAATTTTTCCTAATTTTTTTTTTCAAATAAAAAATTAAACGTTCAAAAAATTAAATAAATGTTATAAGTTAATAGTAAATAGGTTTTCTAAAATTACATATAATGTTAAGAAATTACTATAAGTGAATAAGGATTTGTTAATATATTACTTTATTATTTTTTTATAATTAGCAATTAAATAATAGTTATATAATTAAATTAAACCTTGACTAATTAAAGATACTTGCCGCGACATATTACAGACCATTATGGTCATTCATTTCCACACTATATATGGTTGTATATTATGGTTTGAAAGCTTATGAGTGTGTTTTTATGCTTGTTTTATCATTTCCCAAACTTTCCGCAAACATTTCCACAATATTTCCATCATTTCTGCATTATTTCCATCATTTCCACGAAAAATGTATTATTTCCACACTGGTCGAAATATTTCCATTTTTAGACTTGTCAAAATAAACCTCGAAACCGAAATTTATTTCCTTGCTTATTACGCATATCAAAACACACCCCACCCATTAACAACAAACTCTTCTTGTCCATTATGTATTCTCTATTTTAGTGGTGAAGTTCCCTTTTGCTTTGCTTGACTGACTGAAACGCCCTTCTAGTTCTAATATGAACAAGGTATATGGAGATGACAACTGGTGTGCAATGAACCAGCCCACAAATGATTCTGTCAATAAATGAATTTATATGAATGAAGTTCCTTGATGACTTGTGTGTGAGGGACCATTTGCTAATGAATATGATTTGTATTTCCTCAGTTGTTTAATTCAAAGTTTCACCTTGTTCTCTACCATTTTGATAAAATGACTTTAACCCAAAGCTTTCAATTGACCTGAATATAAGAGGATAACAAAACTATCATTGTCGAAATGATGAAAATGCAATTCTACCCTAAAACTTAAGATGCCTAGATACAGATACGACGAACACTAGTACGGGATGCAGGTATAGACTCTTCATTTACAAAAATCCAGGACACGGATACCATGCTTTAATTTTTAGTTTTTCAAGCTAAGTTTCTTTATGTAATATTCACATCATGTTAACTAATGAAATTTCTAAATTTTCAAAGTTTCTTATAATCAAATTGGATATAACACAATATCTTTTTATTGAAATAAGAAATAAGGAAACTATCAGGAGTTAAGAAAATACGCAACAGCATAATAGAAAATGAGAATTAGTGGCATAGAAGTATCCATGCAGTATGCGATACCAATATCGGTATCAACAAGATATGATATGGCAGTCATGTTGAAGTATCCGAGTATCATAGCCTAAAACTACTCAAAGCTCCCACATTGGTATGGATAGGCAACATAGTTGAGCTGGACTTCAAGACCAGTGTGGTGTCGGCTAGGATTCGCATTAGGCAAGGCAGACTATGCAGACTATACCGGATTACGTCCCATGGCACCACCACGCCCAAGTGGGATTGAATCCAGAATAATGAAGGGGCTACTAAAGTGGGATTTAACAAGGACATGGACATGTGTGATGGTGTGCGACACAGATACAAGGTGTCCGACAGGGCAACACAAAAAAAGCCAAAAACAGGAACACTTTCGTACACAATTATTAACATCGAATTCTGTCTATTTGTCCTTTAAAATGATACTAGATGCTGTGTGGATGTGGTGTGTCGGGGGGTTGCTTTATTACAATATTTAAGTCTCTTTGGCCAATGAAAATAATATTGACAACATTTGAATAGACCTGGAGGCTTCAGTACACCACTCTTGAGATGTATGTTATTTTAAATGACATTACAAAATTACCACAACCCCTGATATCTGATCCCAGCTCTGTTTTTTGGGTAGACAATCCAGCTGTGTGAACCTAAATACCACACCATTTGTTGTGAGTCTTGTGACCTTAGGTGCACTTTAAATAGATAAATGACAGACTAGTCAAACATTAACTGCTTTGAATATTTGATGACTATTTGACCACAAAGTAAAGCCTTTTAAAATTGACAGTTGTACGCCTAGAAAAAAGAATTTGACAGCTATATTTTAGTCTTTCAAGGCAGGTATGCAGTGGGAAAAAGATTAGCTTTATGGAAAAAAGGAACATCCTATGTGCCTATGGATCTTTATCTTTTCTTTCCTATGTAATTTTTTTGAAGAAGGAAACGACCATACGTGTCAACTCTCTGTCTCGTCGTGTCAACACACGTATCACTGTCAACAGGCCAAAAACCTGAAAATAGCAGTGTCCTTGTTACATAGCTTTTAATTTTGTTTTGGAAGGATCACTATGTCTACTCTCCATTTCCTTGAAAGAGCAAAAACGCATCTATTAGTTGTTCCAAGATCACTCACAGGGTTTAAAACTTCTACTATCTTAATCTTTTCAATGCTTTCCATTTCAGCTTCATCATGTGGGCACTCTCCTACAAGATTACCACTCTTCTCCTCTTCAATTCACAGGCACTCATCTTCCTGAATGATACAGCCTCTTATTTTCTTCTCTTAAGTGGTAAATAGAGCTTTGATCTCCTCCTTGAAGCCTTCGTAAGACAGTCCAGTATTGGCTAAAACCCATGCCTTTACCCACCACCCTCTCAAAAACCTTCTCAAGAGAATTAGTGTTACCTCCCTCCTCCGAATCATCCTTTTTACCTGCCTCTTCATCCTCAACTTGATATTTAGCCCATCGAATGAACTTCCTCTTAGGAGTTAATGAAATAGCATAAGGGGAAACATTCTGCCCTAATCATCGTCCAATATAACAGTTGGTATGGGTACCAGGAATGCGATGATTGGCTGAGGTTGAACAATGCAGCACTGTTGGAATGGCCTTACAATCTAATTTGATTTGTACCACAAGTTTTGGACCCCTCTCCACTGAATCAGGTAACTTTAGGATGAACAGAAGTATCATAAAAAGGATTTAAATCGTGGTATGGGTACCCAACTCATTTAAGGTCAAACCTATTTTACCAGTCGAGTTCAATACACAACTTGGACAAGTCTTGTTTTTTTCTAAGAAAACAAAAAGAAATGCCAAAAAGTTGAAATGTGGAAAAGCATACAGAAGCTTATACAAGGAATAGAAAGTAACAAGTGTAGAACAATTAAATACATAATGTTTCATTTACTGTATTTTAATAGTGATCCCACAAATGTCATGATTCAACTAAAAGAAATGACAAGAATATCCCAAACTTTAGCTTTGTGGATGAATGCAGTAGCACTTACAAGACTCGAAAACAAGAAATTTCTAGTTACATAGATATTATGAAATGCCTCACCAAGCATAAACATAACTGTCCTATATGTCATTACCCATAACTGGTAACTAAAAAGTTCATAACAAAAATTCAACTCAATAGCATCCATAAATAATTGAGACACAGAGATACACTAAGTGTGAACACATTATAATATAGAAAATTAAATCCCCATGTCTCCTTAGTCTTAGTAGATGAAATTCCACATCATCATAAGTGTCCCTTCTCCTTCTATTCGAGGTCATTAATTGTAGATGTAGAGATAATTAATAGGCATTCTTCGATGTCCTTATACATCTGTCCTAATTCGAATGTGCCTGCCATTGCAAGTGACCGAAAAATATTCTTCGATTGTCTTGTTCTATGAGCAAGACATGGAACCCTTATGCTTTAGTTGGTGGCTAACAACAAATGGGTCTTACCGAAAAATATTTTTTGTTTGTCTGGTTCTGTTGTTTGTCTGGTTCTGTTAGTTGACTGTGGGGTTTAACGTGGGGAGATTTTTTTGTAAGCAACTTAGGGGACGAATGGTCTGCAGTATTGAAGAGGGGTAAGACTCTCTATCAGTACTGCACCTCTTCTACGGATGAGAGTATTGAAGAGTTTTCTGTTTGTGTAGTATTTATAAATTCCTGTAAAAAAATTGCATATTTCAATTCAACGTAGTTTGTTGAGAATTATGTTAGGTTTGTTGAGAATTCTTATGATGCAAGATGAATGACTACCTAGATATAGTTTTTCATCACCAATGAAGATTTAGGACAAGTCGAGAAGGCATATATACTGTTAGAGACTATTGTGCTGGGAAGGTGGGACATATACGTGACATTGACTCTGATCATATTTTTTACCTTGACTTATTGGATGATCATTCTGAGGTAATAGAATGTCTACGTGGGTCTGTGGCTGTTATACAATTACTTATATTGACGATTACGAGAGTCTAATCCTTGCTGAAGGGCACAAAGATCTAATGCATATGCTTGAATACTTCCAGAATGCTCTTAGAGTCGGTGAGGTATTTATTAATTGGGAAGTTTGTGAACCTTTAGCCACATCATTGGCAAGATCACTAAGACCCACATGTCAGACTTCACAAGGGGATGTTCCATCATCATCATCACCAGCAGCACCATGACCCACAAATCAGACTCTCGAGGTCAAGGTCGACCCACAACTGCTCAGGCATGACAGGGTAGAAGTCGTGGGCATGTCTTTGACTGTACAATAAACATCATAATGCTCTTCCAATTTATTTCCTAACTTCTTCCCTTCACTTGTTCACCTGGAACTGGGGATCATTGCAAAATGCTAAATTTCACCAGTGCAACTAAGAGGAGCACTCCAAATTGAAGATGCAGTAGTCTCATTTCTCAACTAATTACTAGAGAAATACCTCTAACTCTCCTTCACTGGCAACGTATTCCAAATTGTCGTGTACTTGTTCAATTTCTCTCTTTTTTTTTTGGATTATATTATTTGAAGAAAGCTATTCAATTTCATGAATTAAGGAAAACATGGGGTTCTGTGTGTTATGTAATTTTTTAAATTATTATAAATTTAATAAATAAATTCAATAGGTGCTAGGTGCCTAAAGAACCACTATCACTCAATTGTTATCAAGCACCTTTGACTACACTGATTTTGAGAAAAATTAAAAAACAGTAATTAGTACAAAAAAATGTGAAAATAAGTTGAAATTAATTAAAATGCCACATTACGCATCAAAGATCAATGGATTTTAGCAGTACGAAATGTTGTTTATTACTTGATCTTCGAACAGAACTGTCAAAATAGGTTTCAAATGGAATGAAAGGAAAAATTCAAAAGGGGCCGAAACTGAGTCCTAAATCAGTAAAGGTCTAAATAGAGCAAAGTGTTTGCAGATATCCAAGGATGATAACCCTTAGAATCTTCATCCAAGATGTCTTTAAAATGACTGAAATGATGAGAGACAAATTGTTCTGATTTATATTTTACGTAAGATAGTCCATAGGTATACAAAATACTAAAGAAGAAAATTTTGGATATGTTATTTCTGATATGTTCATTCCACAGTCAACTAATGCGTAGTAAGTCGTGTTCTTTCATCATGTTGGTGTTACATTACCTTTTTAGTCAATTGCTTCAGAATTTTCTTCTAACGTATATAAACTAGGGCTTTGGCCTTATCAAGTCCGAATCAAACTTCTAATTTTTGAAAGTTGATTTCTACAGCCTTGATATCAATGTAGGCAGTTCCTAACATAGATTCGGGAATTAAATGTCATGTGGTATAAACCATCTTAGTTATATTAACTCCATGCCTCTAGAGACTAATGATATTCAGAATGTCATATGATTCAGTGTTCTCTACAATTTTCAAATTTTAAACCTTCTTTGCATTTTGAACATACCATTCAAGAACTGATCCTGAAATTACAATGATCTTTAAATTTTATTATCTATCTTTATATGTGCATGGCCATTTAGGCATTAGCAAAAAGGTTAATGGAGATCTGATGAAGCCACTTTCTAGGATAGAGTAACAAGCGATGATGCCAATTCCTTTGTTTGTTACGTGTTAAGCTTTCTAGTGGAGGAAGCACAGTGGCCTTACTTCAGGCATGCACCAATTGGCTTTCCAAGAAGAATAGCATATAAACCTTCATCTGACGCCTATCACAGAACTTTCTTGCATAGAACTCATAAGCACAACTAAAAGATATTCAAATTAAGTGTCATGTTGGTTGGAGATTGCAACATTTAGAGGCAAGCAATAATTTCAGTTCATTGCTCAAATTGGTACAGATATTCAACCAAACAGTTCACTTCCCACCATTAGATATAGAAAGATCCCTACGTCAAGAAGGTACCAATTAACTTATAAGAAGAACAATATTACAGTATACAAATTTACATATTATGCATGTAAATGAGAATCCAAAAATGACATCATCAAGGCAAAATAGAACCAGAAATCAGTGGAACGATCAATATCTAAATCTAACGACAGTATCCAATTCTCTAGTTTCATACAAAACTCAATAAAAATACACTGAATACAGGAAGAGAAAGAAGAACAGCATAACTACCTGCAACATCTTGGCCATCATAAACACCACGGTAGACGGTACCATAAGTCCCATGAGCTATAACATTCCTTATATCCAATTTAGACAAATCGATCTCCCATTCCTCCTTTGGCCTTTGGGCCTCCTTGTCCCTCAAGGGCCTCGACCAGACCCGGCTCAGGTGCTTCTCTAGCTGCTCATCCAAGCTCTTCAAATCAATCCTATCCGCTCTGAAAAACACATCTTTGTTACTAATACTTCCAACTCCCTTCGAATCCAAGCCTCCCTCTCCGACATCAAACTTTTTGGATGTCCCAACGCTTCCATGTTCCTCACCGATCTTCAAATCCATTTTTATTAACCCAAAGAAGAATCAAAACTCCAAATACCAAACAAAAGAAATTTCTCAAATATCAGAGAACCCCACTCAAATCAACAAAGAACTCAATCAATTGCAACCAAATCAACAAAATCCAACCCAGTTACAAATCATATCGAATCCAAGAAAGACCTAATCAACCCAAATTCTCAAATTTTCATCATCATCAAATCAGAACAAGAAAAAAACACAGGAAAAGTCCCACCTTTTTCCTTCCAATTCCCAATTAAAGCTTACTTCTAAAATTACTCGATATCAAACACCGATAAGTTAAAAATACCCTGAATATCCCAAAACACAATTCCAATTCCAATTCCAATTCCAATTCCCTCCAATATTGACCTTAGACCTCCGAAACAATAATTGCAACCACTGAATTCATTCGCAATGAATAAGAATTCGAAACCACCCACCTCCTAAGCAATAAAAATTTGACCTTTGACCTTTAGCAGCTTAAAAACCCAAAATTCCTCGTCACCAACTTTTGATCGTAGTCTAATAAAGAAAAAAAGAAAAACAAAACCTAAGAAAACGACCTAATTCACGTCACTTCACAGCAAAGACAGAAAAAAAAAAGATAAAAATTAAAAATTAAAAAAAAATTCAAACAACCCACCTCCTACGGCAATCAAAACCAGAGAAAAACCCTAAAAGCTCAAACAAAAAATCAACCAAAAAAAGAGAAAAAATAAAAAAATAAAAAGTAAAAGAGATATAAATAGATATATATATATATAGAGAGAGAGAGAGAGACGAAAAGGTTGACCGAAAAATGAAACCCCAGAGAGAGGAAAAAAAAACTTTAAAACGTAGCTTTAGAGGGAAGGAAGACGAAGTCGTGGAGGGGATGACATCATGGTGGACATCAGCTGTTCGATGAATTGCGGCAAAAAAAGGTAGAGTTGCGTGGACGAGATTTAAAGAAGGAAAAGTAGTAGTCGGAGAAGAAGAGAAGAGAAGAGATGGGGGTGGAGGCCTGAAATAGAGAGGAAAGCACCGCACGGGTGGCCTTTAATTTTAGAAGACGAGAGTTCATGAGTGCTTCAAAACGCAACGACAAATGCAAGAAACGCCACGTAGAACCACAAACGTTTGAGAATAATAAAACAAGGGTCAGGCTCCGTTGACAGCCTAAAATAACAGGATTCTGTACGGGAAACAATATATGCCACGCGTCACGCTCTTGGAGGACTCTGACCGTATGGATGTTTGGCCAACCTATAGGTGGACCTACAAACCAAAATTCAGCCTGATTAGTGATTTCTAGACGTTGGTTTGGACTTATTTTCATAGGTTGATCTCAACTGTGGGAATTATAGCAGTATTTGAGGTACAAAGATCCAACGCCTAGAAATCATTAATCAGGCTGAATCAGGCTGAATTGTGGTTTGTAGATCCACCTAGGCATTGACTATTTGTGTCCTGTACAGAATCCTGTCATTTTAGGGCTGTCAACGGAGCCCGACCCTAATAACAAGGCCAAAACAACGACACGTAGATCAATTTTAACGAAATTACCGGTTAATCAATTAAGACTTTAGATTGACGAATGTACCCCTGATAATCTCCATAATACCCTTCAGGAAATCAATTTTTGGCGGCCCGGGCATGTTGGGCACGAGCATGGCTGCATGTGGGGTTTCAATTTTGAGTAAAACGTATGTCACAAGATGTTGTGACGGAAGCAGGTCACCGCACTCAATACGAGCCACGTGTCACGTGATCAGAGGTCACTGACCGCATGGATGTTTGGACAGTCCCTCGGTGGACCTACAAACCCAAAATCAGCCTGATAGTGATTTACATCCTTTGGATTTTTGCACCCAAGTAACGCTCAATAATGCTAAAATTTCTACCGTTAAAATCAGCCCATGAAAATAACTTCAATTGAACCGGTTAGAAATCACGAATCAGGCTGATTTTTTGTGTACCGGTCCATCGAGTGACTGGCCAAACATCCATACGGTCATCGTCCGCTAATAGTATGCCACGTGGCTCGTATTGAGTGCTGTTACCGGCTTCCGTCACAACATTTTGTGACACAAGTTTTACTCAAAAATTTTATCTGTAAAACCAGAATCGAATCGAACCGAATGTTCTGACTCCACATTTTTTGGAACCCACTAAAAAAGAATCCGGTTTCGGTTTCTGTTCTGAGTAATTAAATTTAGACTCGAAACTGATTCGAACCGGAGCTGATATATAAATATAGTGTTAAAATTGTAATATTATCAAGATCGGTACCGATATACCTGGAACCAAATAAAAGGTTCTGATTCCAGGTCCATCATTTTGAGAACCGAAACCAATAAAAATCGACAATATTGGTTCAGATTCTGGATACCTTAGGGGCCGAACCGGAACCGACCCGTTGACAACCTAGCTGCATGGGTTCTCTGCTCTTATTGATGAGAGGATCTTTTTGCAGTACCCCTGAGACATCTGCTATATTTGCATTATCCATTGTGTTTTCTTTCTTTTGGTCTTGCTCCCTTGACTGTGTTTTGACCGACGTTAATCAAGTTAGAAACGTTAACCTTATTACCCAAAAAAATGAAAATTATTGTTAATTAGTTCGATTAATCCTTTCAATTAAGGTTTCTGACTCGGTCAATGACAGCCAAAACACAGAGAAGACCAAAAGAATGAATACACGAGGGGTAAGATAAAAATACCCGATTTCTCAAGGGGGTACGATAAAAATATCCATCAATATATTAGTCACTTAGAGAGATAGAGAGAGAGAGAGAGAGAGTGACAGCATGGACCCCGTTTCAGCTGCCACCTCAGCTGCCACATCAAAGACAATCCACCAATACCCTTTTGGCTTTTGATACTTCAACCAACGCATGAAGGGTCGCGTTGAGATCAATTGACAGGTTGGCGACAATTAGAATATATATATGATTATTATTTTTAAATTTTTAAATAGTAATATTTCCATACCGACACACGAACATAAACCGTTTTGCCCGAGGTGTTCTTAACCAATACAAGGCCTAGTACGACGTTATCAACAAAAAGTTTTACAGAAAAAAGATTTGTAGGTGGGGAAGTATTGATTCAGAAAAAGTTTTATGATATTTATATGCAAAATTCATTTCTAGAAAATTTATTCAGGGCAACCAAACAGGGCCTTAATATATATATATTTTCTGCTAAAGTTGAGAAATCCTTTTCATGTCAACATCTCTTTCCTTATGGGGGTTGGTATAACTTTGTTTGATGCTGTAATTTAAACTTTCAGGCCTTTCAGCAGATCAACGATGATGCAGTGTGGGCCCCAACATACCATCACCACAAAAAGTCAAAGCTCTATATCGCTGTCGATGACGATAGAGAGTAGTGATGGATGAGTAAAATTTTGATGACAGAGCGATGACAGGGTACAATATGAGCCATGTGGCATATTCTTAGAGGAATCTGACCGTATGGATGTTTGGCCAATCCCTAGATGGACCTACAAACCACATTCAAACCTTTGGATCTTTGTATATCAAATAATGGTCAATAATGCTCAAATTCTAATAGCAAAGTCTCCAAACATTTTTTATAAGGAGAACTAAGTTCATCTGGTGGAAAGAGCTAAACCCAAGACCTCCCATGTGTTTGGGGGTGCAGAGAGTGGCCTTTGAGTAGAAATCCATTGAGTAGAACTTTGCTATGAGTAGAAATCCATTAAGAATATGCCGCGTGGCTCATATTGTACGGGCGGGTGGGGTAAAGAACTTTGTTGATCGGTGTCAACCAACAAAGTTCTTCTCAATGTATTTCTAGCCATTCGATTTGAGTGGAGAGTAACCATTGAGTAGTACTCAACTGGCTATGGCATGGTTTTGTTAATGTGGACCTACACACCAAAATTAAGCATCACATTAATTGGTGATTTCTAGCCATTCAATTTGAGCATTTTAATGAGGTGATTGTGGGTGCAAAAATATGGGAAATTGCTGTCGATTATCTTAGAAATTTGTACACAGATCAACAAAGAGATTCTAAAATAAAAAATGGAGGAAAAGGTGAAAAAAGGTAAGGCAAAGAGAGAGAAGCAATCTTTTTACAAAGTTCGTCGCCGGGGTGAATACCAGTCAACTACATCTTCAACCTCATCGGTAAAGGCAATTCACTATCTGTTTCTTGGGTTACAATCATCTCTCTCTCTCTCTCTTCAATGCTCACCCTTTTTTCAATAGTGAAAGAGTTGATATATAGGAAATACATTTCTCTCTCTTCTCACATTGTATTGCAATTTTGGACTTCCTTGGGCCCATTAGGCCCATAATAGGAGAGCTTATATATACATAGGAAAATAATGGTGCCATAGTAGATCTTAGTGTTATCACCCTGGATCTGCGGACTAGAGTCTTCCAATCCTCGAGATATGTGTAATTTGGCTTCAAGATATGTGTAAATAAATGTGAAAATTTTGGTACCCACAATGATTATTGGTCGTTTTTTAGTGCTAAAATCTAACTATAGATAGTGACGTGTGAGCAATGGCAGAGCCAGGATTTTGTTCAAGGGGAGCACATTAATCCATTGAGTAGAACTTTGCTGACTGTCGATGGTCATTAAAGTTACTTAATGCCCATAATATGAGCCACGTGACATTTTCTTAGAGATTTCTGACCGTATGGATGTTTTGCCCAACCCTTAATGGACATGCAAACCAAAAATTTGCTTAATTAGTGATTTCCAAGTGTTGGATTGGAGTCCTTTTCATGGTTTGATTTTTAACCATGGAATTTGAACATTATTAACCATTATTTGGGGTACAATGATCCAAAGGTTTGAAATCACTTATCAAGCTGATTTTTGGTCATTAGGTCCACCTAGGGTTGGCCAAGCATACTTACCACTTGTACTTAGGGGAGAATTAAACTAAAATAAAATGTAATATTGGAAATTAAAAAAATTAATAGAATTTTTAAAGTTGAGGGCGGGCACGTGCCCCCCTCTAGCTCCGCCACTGGCTGTGAGCCCGAGTTTGTCCGCCTAAAATGCCAAGTGGCACACTCTTTCGGGCCCACATAACCATGAATGCATAGATCATGTCTTGGTGGACCTACACCAAAATTAAGCATCACCTTAATTGGTGATTTCTAGCCATTCGATTTGAGCATTTTAATGAGGTGATTGTTGACCTTTTTGGGTAGGTACTAAAATCAAACTGCAATAAGTCACCAATCATCTTCTTTTTGGTGGGTAAGTCCACAGAAAGATGGCCAAACAATGTGTGGAATCAAAGGGCTGATCTTTGAATAGGAAAAAAATGGATCTGCAGGGTCGCAAATGAATTGGCTTATTCGAAAAAAGCCTCGTTCTTTGGAAGATCTATCTCGTCTGGTACTGTAGCCAAAGAGTGCTCCACTTGGAACGGGGACTTTGAATTTCCCAACATAATTAGTAAATTCTCAAATTATTTGTGAATTATACATGATCCATAAGAATTATTCGAAAAACTAGCCGACCAAATCCTATTAAAAGGTTTGGAAAAATTCCACATTTTTTTAACATGATCGAATTATTCTCGAATAATATGCAAACTTTTCCAATTATTCCCGGATTATTTAATATAGAACATGAAAAATCATTTGAAAAATACAAAATTGTCAATATTTTACTTTTTGTTTTATTTTATTTTTAATTATCTTTGCCAAATTTTTGAATGACAGAGCAGAATTGTACTCCAACATTTCCCATACCGTACTGTTGCCGCAGTCCGAATTGCTAACTACGGTCCGTCGAGACTTGTTAGCCTCGGGAAGACTTCCTTCTTAGGGCCTAAATTATTGGATGGTTTTTCATATTCTTGTGACGTGTTGGTAGACCTAGGGAAACGTTGTAGCAGCATTTTTCAACAAAAAAAAAAACTCGCGAAAATACAGAGTGTTACAATTCATTACAACGGCTGTTATAATGGAAAAAACGGTAACGCTCCCAGTCCGTTATACCATTATAACGGCCCCTTTTAAACCTTAGTTCCAATATTCACTTTATTTTTTGGGTTGTGCTATCCCAAGGTTTAACACATGCGACCGTGTGCTCATCTCGACTAGGAGGAATGCTTAATTGCATTAACATTGATATCCTCAACAAGTGGTTTTCACGAAGTGAACTGAAATGTGAAAATGTTGAATGCCCAAAGTACCCATATAAAAAAATTCAAAAAATGAAAGCACTCTTTGTCAATTTAAGGAGTTTGAGGGTCATAATAGGAATAAGATATTTTTTTAATAAAAAAGAGCATTGAATAAGCTGCAAGGTGAGGTGTGCTTGAAGGGGTAATGATGTGTGCTTTTGACAATAAAAAGACAGAAGAGCCCCTTCTACGTGAATAAATTAAAGAACACAAAAGAAAAATCAAAAAAGGGTATTTTTGGGATATTAGGGTTTAGCGTGAGGCAAGCAAGAAGGGCTTTCCATTAATAAGTAGAATAGATATGTTCACAGAGTTGGCACAATTGCTATGTGTTTTGATGAAATCTTGAGTAAAACTTTGACGACAGGGCCCTGTCGTCGAGGCCGATGACAGGGTGCATATGAACCATGTGGCACACTCTTTGAGGACTCTGATCGTATGGATGTTTTTCCAATTCCTAGGTGGACCTGCAAACCAAAAATCAGCTTGATTAGTGATTTCAAACCTTTGGATCTTTGCACCTCAAATAATGGTCAATAATGTTCAAATTCGCACAGTTAAAATCAATCCATGAAAATAATTCCAATCCAACCCCTAGATATCACTAATCGGACTCAATTTTTGTTTTGGGCCCACCTAGGGATTGGCCAAACATCCCTATGGTCAGAGTCCTCTAAGAGTGTGCCATGTGGCTCATATTGTGCCCCTGTCATCAGCCTTGATGGCAGGCCTTGTCATCAAAGTTTCACTCTGAAATCTTCACCGACACAAGTACATGATTGTCTATGGGCCCGTCAAAGGTCCATTATCCTATCAAATTGCCATGTGTCAAACATAGTGGCTCAAATGGATCATTATATGGTCAAAATATGGAATGATACGTATCAAGTAGATACACTCCAAATACATGCTAATATTCCCAAAAGAATGTGCTTCACTAACATTACACCACCACCACCACCGTCATCTTCTTCTTCACTAACATTACACCACCACCACCACCATTCCTAGGTGGAACTCACCACCAAGCCTCCTCCTCTTCTTCTTCTCCGGGCAGCCTCTTCTTCCTCTTCACCTTCTTCTTCTTCTCTTTCTCTCTCCCTTAAAAATAAAATAAAAAAAATTCGCCCCGCCATGTCAACAGCTACTTACTAATATGGCCAAAGCCATGTCCACCCTGTGTTACCGGTACGGGTAATTTTTTTTTTTAAAGAGAGAGAGAGAGATGTACCTGATGGCGGTCCTCTTCTTCTTCTTCTTCTTCTTCTTCTTCTTCTTCTTCTTCTTCTTCTCTCTCAGTGTGTTTTTTTTTTTTTTGTAGCTTATTTGTACACACCATTCCACACCAAGAGGTGGGTCACTCAAAAAAAAAAAGTGTGTGCAAATAACGCCACCCTTATAAAAAATGAAAAAAGAAATCTATACTCATTTAAAGATGAGAAAAAAGAAGATAGTGGTGACACGTCACCACGCCCCCACCTTTTTTATAATATAAAAAAAGAAAAAGAAATGACACCATAGAGAGTTTTTGTATAAGAGAAGAAAGTTCTCACTATGAATGATAGTTCACACTTTGTGGTGAGACAAATTTTAATGACCCATATGTCCTTAAAATAATAACCTATGATACTTATTTTATAGAATAATCGTTAAAAAGTCTCTTTCATAAAAAGAGAGAGAACAAAAGCCTCACCACGAGTGAGGATATTACCACCTCTGATGGCCTATTTTTTTCCTAAAAAAAGGACCAAATTCGTGAGTAGTTCAGACCTAACAAAGCCCAACACACGGTACCAGCACTGCAACATTGCGGGTGCCATCACCTAACTACGAGGTGATGATGTGGCATTTGTGATGTCAATACTAGGTGATCAACACCTCACTGCAAGGTGATGATGTGGCACATGTGGTAGCTTCTCCGCGAGTGATGATGTCACCTCACAATAGCTCCCTACTATTATCGCAGGATAATGTCGTCCAATCTTTGGGTAACATGTGTCACTCACAGTGGAGGCTCAGTGACGTGGTCAAACCTTGGTCCCTTTATAAAAAGAGACCAATACCAGGTCAACAAGCGTCATCCTAGTAACAAAACTGACATATGGGTTAGTCTGAAGATCAAAAACCCCTTATATTTTGAGACGGTTAATCTTACTAGAATTCTATGATCTGGAGGATTAAAGTTCTAGAGAGGACTAAAATCCTTAGGATTAATCTAGATTCTCTCATAGAATGAATCTAAGTGGATCTCTCTCATTGGATAGAACGAAGTGAACATCTTGTACTAGAGTTCTAAAATAATCGTTATAAGAGGGACATGGTACAACCCTAATAACCCAAAAAACAATGACTTGAATACATGGGGCAACGTACTAATGAAAGGATACGGGTATCAACCCCAACCCCTAATATTTCGCGAGAAAGGATATCGGAATGGAGAACAAACCCCTAAAAATTTCGTGACATGGGAAATAAGAAAAGAATTAAAAACTGCAATGGAAACGTATAGGAAATGGTGGGCCATGGGGAGATGGCGACGGCGACAGCGACGAAAACATCAAAAATGTCTGATGCTCATTGATTGTTGGGCGGTCCTCCTAACCCTGTAGATACTTATATTTCACATTCGTATTGACCCAACTTTAGAAATTTCCTATATTAAAAATCAACCCGATGAGGTGATCTTGATCATCAAATTATGCAATTTTTATACAGTTTCTTGGACTAACAATCATATTTTGATGACCACCCAAAATAATGTGATAGAGATGAACTTATTATTTGTTGGCAATGACAAGGATGAGGATAAAAACCAGGTTGGTTTTACTATGTACATAAACCAAACGATAGAGATTAAGTGAGAAGCTTAGTTATAAATCTTTTTTCAATGAGTCTCACCCCATTTCAGTGTGTTCATTGGTTCATTTCTAGAGAGAAAGAGAGGTTTAAAGGGTTCCCAAGTGGTTTCCAATCCAATCACTTCTTCACAATCTCGACCATTTAGCATTTGATAAAAACAAGCTGTCCCCGCCAAGGTTTAAAAGGGGCTGTTATACCGGTATAATGGACCGAGGGTGTTACCATTTTTCTGTTATAACGGATTGTTGAGCGTTACCGTCTCTATCACACTTGTCAAAATGTTTGGCAAGCATAATAATCACACTTCAAAAATGCTCCCAAAGTGGCAGTAAGGATTTTATCCCCAACTCAATTTGCTAGGAAAGGGAGAATTAGCCTGAACCCAATTTGCTAAAGGGATAACCTAAGCTCATTGAAGTGTCAAATAGTCAACCCCACCATCCTTTGCACCATAACTTCTGGCAAATGCCAACAAGTCTAAATTACTGATGCAATTGCATTCGAGCCACAACGAAACCTACAGTAATCACTTAAATGTCAATATTCTTGAGCATGTTGAAGAACACAGGTTTGTTGTTGTTGCCTGTTGAATCCACCAATCTGTGGGCTCCAACTAAGATATCTCACCCTAGAATCATAAAAAAAAGAACGATCCTAACCATCCAAATAATGGACTTCTTTACGAAGCTGTGGATCTGCCGATTGATATGCATTCTCTTATATAAGTTGAAGCACGAAAATTATCCGAATTAAACAATCCTAATCTTTAGATAAATGATTGTCACATTAGTTGTGTACATCATGGGCTGTGGCGTGAGAAAGCATGAAATTTTATACCATGCAGCAGTTCTTGATAATCACATGTAGAAAAAGGTGGAAGTAGCTAAACAGAAATACCAATAAAAAGAACTCAGGCGAAAAAAAAATAGTAACTTCCATGTGATTTCAAAATCCATGTTGCTTACAGATCAAGTAAAAGTATTTACAAGGTTTTATTTTTTTTTGTGTTGCGATGACGACGACCCTTGCACCATCCTGCAGATGAAAAAAATATCCATCTTCTATGAATGAATAAGCATTTGATCAAGGTACTCTGCCTAAATGTGAAGCTTGAAGTCAGATTTGATTTTTGTCTGGCAAGATTTGTATGAATAGGGAAGCTCGCCATCAGTGCTATTCATCCTGGCCAAGGAGTATACAGCGTATCAGCATGTGAATGCACATAAACCCATATCTACATTACAGTGTGAATTGGCTTTCAAAATTGTAAATCTAATGGTGTTGTAATGATACTAGTGGTGCTATTGGTAGCACAACCCACGCATATAATTCATAAAAGTACACAATCATAGAACATATATCTTAACCAATATATTTTTGCCAATTGGGATAAGCATAGATGATGATCACGATGATGATTTGAACTAACAAATTTCATGACGAAAAAATAAAAATGATAAAACTGTCAGTCAATATTTACTCCTTTTTAATTTGTGGGCCACTTTTTTTTTGCTGGGTTCATTGGCTCTCCTTATTTTGGAGAGAAATGCAGTGATGGAGGGAAAAGGTTTTTTGAGCTATCAACTCAGACTTCATACCTTAACACTAAGGGTTTCTTTCCACGTGTAATGCAGATGTGGTAAATCCAGGCCGCCCATCTTCTAGACAACCAGTGTAACTAAAATCCTGTGATTTGCGATTTGAATCTTATGTTTGAATGGATTTGATAAAATCCTACGATTTCTATGTGAATCTTACGATTCATTCAAATCATAAGATTTGGATATATACAGTGGCACATTTTCAGTTGAAAAAATGACTTATGTACTTTTGGTTTTTTTTATATGTTAAAACACTACCCAAAAAAATATCAATGGGTATTTTTACTTATTAACAAATCTATTACCTGTTTCTTGCTATGTCTTTCCCCACAAACATAAGATCATTTTAACATAGTTTCACTCATGGTTGAAAAAATGTTGTAACGGCCGTTGTTACGCTCCAAGACAGTTATGTTATTTGCAAGAAAAGCCAAAAATTTTAAAAATGGACTTAGCGTTATAACAGCCACTATTTTGTTCGCTATCTGTTATTTTACAGTTATAAATGTTATTTAAAAAAAAATAATCAAAAATAATAAAATAAAATTTTTTTGACAATTTTTTTTACAAATAATGTGATCCGTTATAACATACATAACTGCAAAGTTATACGTCCGTTATAATGTTATAACAGACGTATTTAAACCTTGGTTTCACTGTCAACAATGGGTCATTTTTTAGTTTTTATTTTTATTTTTATTGTTGCTCTTTAATATTTCCACTTCCAAGAGCCCTCAAAGATTACAAAAAATGTTGGTGAAGTCCTCAACAAAGAATCCTAAGCAGTTAGGGTTAGGGACAAGAAACAAATGATATTTTTTATACAAGTATTCTACAGATAAAGAGGACCATATGCAGTCTATTTTCTCTATCTTTGCTCTTTTCAAGGTATTAAGTTGATTACATTTATAATAAGAAGCATAAACTTAATGATCTACAATAAGCAATTCTTGCAATACAATTATTGTAAAAAATAATGTCATGGTAGTATTTTCTGCATGAAACACCACATAACAAGCGACAAGAAATGCATGTCCCTGCATGCAATTTGAAAGATTGAGAACTGAAACTGTTGATGAGAGATGGAAACTTGTTTAATTTGACGATATACGGTTTTGATCTTTCTCTCTTATGAAAAGATATTTTGTTTCCATAGCAATGTGTTTAGAATATTGTCTTTATAATGCATATCGGGATTGTCAAGTAAAATGTTTTGTCATTATTTGTAAGTTCTTTGTACAAAACCTTGTCATTATATGATGAGTTATGAGTAGTTAGGCATATTATATGTTATTTTAGTTTTCTGGATCTTATTTCATTTTTTTAACTCATAAAGAAATGTCTTTATGAATCTTACGATCCAACGATTTGAATCCTACCCTTCCGTTTTTACAATCTGATTAGGACAACATTGTAGCCAATCATCTAGATTGGCCATGTGGACAGTGCCCTTCTCCATGTGACAACCCTACCACGGATTTCACTTTCTTCCCATGAATGACAATCCTTGCGACAGAGAAAAAAAATAAGGTGAAAAAAATTTTCCTTTCTTAGCCATGTGGTGGAGATTTCTTGGGCTCAAACTTGCCACAGAGAGACGGAGTGAGGCGGTTCAACAGGTGGACCCCCTTCGGTCCCACCACCGCAGCTGCCACAAATATGTTCTTTGCATGGGAAGAAAATTTCCACTTTTGGCCACGTCATGGAGGTTTCTTGGGCTGAAACTTGCCACAGGGAGTGAGGTGGTCCAACAGGTGGACCCCTTTCAATCCCACCACCTTATCTGCCACAAGCCCTTTCTTTACAGGGAACAAAATCTATAGGGTCACCTCAGAGTACCCATCCTCGTCAAGATAGTCAATGTGAATTATAACTCTTAATTGCAGAAGGAATAAGACCTAAAACCTCACCTCAAGGTTTGAAAATAAAAGAACAGATATATCCATGTACTTATGAGGGACAATCTAAGCACTTGAGCATTGTCCCCCTTCAAGAAAAGAGTATGCCATCTGTCCTATGGAATTCAGTTATGCCAATAATATGCAACCATCCTGGATGATCCCAGGGGTAGTTCTGTCTCTACCTGAAGGTGAACTTTTAGCCCATGTAATCTTTTGGCAAAATGCAAATAGTGTTACCTTAATACTGAAGAGAACACTGCTGTCAAAAACCTGCTGGCCAGCAGTGACTTGAAGCCCATGGACATGCCCAGCACAGGGTGCCTTGACAACATGCTGAAACAGAAAGAAGACACCATCAAAATCATTTTGATGGGTAACAAACAGATCGAAGTATATAAATCCAGATAAGTACAGACCTCCATTTTCATTGCTTCTAAGACTAAGACAGGATGCCCTTCCTCCACTCTCATCCCATCCTTCACCAACACCTTAACTACTAAACCAGCCATAGGTGCCACCACAGTCCCTCGAGGGTGGGACGCCATCTCAAAACTCGGCTTATGCTGGGAACCATCATCATTAGACAGCTCAAGCCCTATTGGTTGCCTGAAATGATGATGATGCTTACCGTGCCATATATGAATGTGCTTAGTATGTCCCTGGCAGCATAAATCAGAAAATCCTATATCAATGAGAGAGAGAGAGAGAGAGAGTCATTTAAATTTCTTTTGGTAGCTCCTTTACCAAAGAAGAATTCTAGCAAAAGCATTATGTTCTCGAGATGCATCAAAGGGGGCAGTGAAGAACATGTATATTGGCTCTTCAAGCTCTACATACAACTTAATGAAGAAGACTTACTAAAAATAATGCCGAAGGGGAAACTCTTTTGATCCAGGCCTTTGTAATAAGTAAACTCCACTTTTCAATAAAATGCTAACAAATGATGCTATTTAAAGGAATGCAGTGTCAAACACTAATGATGCATCAGCATCCAAACTTGTCAGACACACCAAGACATGCTTAGCACATAATTATTATGAATCATAAGCAATGTCTTAAATATAAAACACAAGCTAATTAAAAAAAAAAACTAAGGAAATACAATAAACATATTTCAGAAAGCACTATAGAAAAAATAAAAAGATATTATCCAATAAAATGTCAAGTTAGTATATTTGAGAACATTTTACTGTCTTAATATTATCGGAAAAAAATCGTCTATTAATACTACTATACTTTGAATAAGAAATGCTTTAGTATATTTGTGCACCATCTTGTGTATCAGACCTTTTGGAGTCAGTCAGTCTACATACAGCATTATAATGGACATTAAAAAACACAGCATCCATGATATCCACTGAAAGAACGGGTCAAAGATGGATTGGTTCTGTTACCTTTTCTACAGACACAAATAGGAAAAAAGAAAAACTGTAGTCAAAGGAGAACTAAGAATTGTCATCATCCAAGTTATGTAGCTCCAAGCATGTAACTATATGCAATGATACAAATAACCGAGCACTCATGTCTAGAGAAAGAAATACATTGGTTTATTGTTTTAGGTAAACAAATAATAAAAGAGAAACTGTACTCAAACAAGAGTAATAGACTACTCTGTATATTCTTGGAAATGAGACCTCAAACAAAAACACTGGGTGTAGAAAAACGATATTTTACCTTCGAATAAACAGTTAAACTAACATCCATGCTTAACCCATCAGCTTCAACTCTGAAATCATTGTGTCTTAGGTGTACAACTTTAACTTCCAAGCCAGAGGAATTGCTATCATCAGTCTGTAAGAACATAGACAATATCTTGAGATACACAGAAGAACTTGAGATTAAACACAAGGGAGATATTATATATATTATTAAAAAAATTATGTACAGAATCTAGCCATTGAAGACTTCTCTTTAAACATGAAATAAAATTACCTCAATGAAATAGTTGCCATCCTGTTGATAAGTGATGGAAAGCTTCAAAAGTTTTGAGTCACTGCTAGAGTATTCGTTGTCCCACTCAAGTTCCATTGTACGCCTTGCAGGGTGATGGACTCGGAAAGGTGGATGGTCATACCATAATGATAAGCTGTTGCCACCTGCACATATTAGAGGTTAGATGATTAAGAAGACTTGTTGGAACAACTAAAAGATATCATGAGAGAAGTTTGGATCCTCAAGTTTACCAGGGAGAGTTCCCATTGAAACAATCTGTTCCTTTTTGCAAAGACAGGCAACAACCGTGGTTGCACCGACAGTAGCAGCACTGTATGCTTCCTTTGCTGAAATTGCATTATTAGGATCAATGAAAAGGTCATTTTTAAAATGCTCTATAAAATGGGTTTCAACTTGGCCACTTTCAAATGCCCAATGATTAGCAAGCCTTTGAAGGAAATTGATATTGGTTGGCAAGCCTGCAACCTGCAAAGACGTGTTGCCTTATACTTCAGATTAGAATTCAGAAAACCTCTACAAGAAAAAACAAGACTACCACAGGCTTTGGATGCTGTTCAAACTAAATAGCTGCAAGTTATAACAACTCGGCTTAAAAAATGATATTAACAACCAATCTATCAACTTTTTTGACTGCACTACCCACCATATTCTTTATAAAAATCCAGAAGAATGTGGAGAACCATATAGTGAGGATCATCTAACCAGGTTGATCCTTGGCCTAAGAGATCTCCTTGGTGGGATCCATCGGACAAGGGGCTCCAAGCCCACAACATCCTAATGTGTGTTGTGTATTGCTATGCAGTTTTTAGACCTTCGTTGAAATCTTATCTGACCTGACTGGGTACCTTAAATTTCCTCTTTTCCAACATTCAGTTTACGAAAGTCAAATAATAGGTATACCTGAAATTTTGACAAGCAATCCTTCATTTTAACTAATGCTGCATCACGATTTGCTCCCCATACTACAAGCTTAGCAATCATCGGATCATAATGCATGCTAACAGTGTCTCCTTGTTCCACTCCTGTCTCAACTCGAACTGCTCAATGACGTAGATCCAAGAGAATTAAAGATAAGAGACAGACAGTACCAGGAGAAGAAAAAAAAAGGAATTGCTGCACTAAAAATTAAAGGTATATTCAAGCCATGACAAATGGATGAACCTAACCATCTGATCTATCACATGCTTTTGGACTGCCACAAAAATTATGACAGACAGCCCAAAACTATGTCTATAGATTGGATGGTTAAAGTGACATCTGACCAGCGTGATTTTTGGCCTAAGATATCTCCTGAGTGGGACCATCGGATGGTGGGTCCTGACCTCACGGCAAATATGTGTGTATGGGTAAGGGAATAAAGCTTCTTCTGATCCTGCCATTTAACTTGAGTATTCCTCTTAAAAATATTTCAGCAAGTCTTTGCTAAGTGCGAATGTGCATGCACCTGTTGGCGAGACAGGGACAGGATGGTAATGATGGAGAACTCCAGCTGCGGGAAGAAATCCTTTCGGAACATTTTCAGCATATATCCGAGCTTCGAAGGCATGGCCTGTTATCATGATTAATAAAAACATTCTGAGCTCTCCAAGTTTAGGTATGGCTCTAGAAACTCTAAGAAGCGCATTAGAATGAAGATTTGAAGACAATCAACCACGAGTTTCATATAAAAATCTGTTCATATGGCATGATCGAGACAGACAGAAAAAACGTAAGGACCATTAAATCAATTTAGTCATGAACTGAAGTGCACAATATCATATTCCAATTTAAGGTAGTCTTAAACATAGTCACAAAATCTCCGCTTTTTTCAAAAAATTGTCAAAAATCTCTGAGTTTCGAATTCTCGAATCAATCGCCGATTTTGCCGCTTAATTGGCTAAGAGCCTAAGACCCATTTTTCCCCTTCTGATTTCAATTTTGCCGATTTTTGAATTTTGATTATGAATGATGAAGCATGCTTATGAGTTATGAACTTATGACTTATTATTATGGAATTATAGATGTGCTTTTCATCATATAAATGTGTTTTGTTAAAAACAACATTTCTAACTTGAAATATGCCATGATATATTTTTTATAACTTTGTCGATTTTTCCCGAATATATCCCAACTTGACCCCTTGCCGATTTATTGCCAAATCCCGACTTTGTGATAGGAGTCCAGGACTCCTAAATTGGTTGCACAAGTCCATACTAGATCAAGTTAAACAAATCCAACCATAATGTATTGAGTAGTAATGCTTATTATAAGCCTTAATTCCAACCTTGATACTTCATTGTTCCACATACTAGGATAACCTAGGCTCTGATAAAAGTGATCAATTTTTGGAAAATAAAATAACTCGTAACAAGTGGCTTTTCTTGTATAAAATATACCCGTTAAAGGCACCTGTGACTGACTCAAGGGAAGAGGTTCTCCGTTTGCAACACGGATCTGCCACTCCACAAGATCTTGACCAACAATCATCTCAGTCACAGGATGCTCAACCTGCAAAAATTGTTTTTAAGCTCTCTATCAGGATTGTGTTAAATATAATGTGAAGATAAAGGGAGAAGAGAGTAATCAGTGCACCTGAAGACGGGTATTCATCTCCATGAAATAAAATTGACCAGAGACAGTATCCACTATAAACTCCACAGTGCCAGCATTGTGATAACCAACTGCCTTCTCAGATAATCAATATCCAACAAATCAGTCAAAAATATACTAAGAAGGAATTAAAAGCATGTTGACATTCAAATTAGCCAGCCATAAATAATAAATATCCAGACAAAAACTTAAAAATAAAAATAAAAAGAAGAAGAAATCAATTAGAGAAACCATGAAACAACATAAAAGACAAGATATAAAAGTAGATTAGATAGAAGACAATTATTGCATTATATATAATAATCTAAAAGTAGAAAGGAGTCAATGCAAGAGCTCCTTCCCTGGGGCTGGGGACAATGAGTTACAAAACTGTTCCCTTTCATAAGCACAGCCAAATCAATAAAGAAAAAAGCATGTGGAAGTTTATCCAACAAATATTGATGAGTAGATAACCAAAAGGCATAAAGTTCTGAAAAACAATCGGCAACTTGTATGATGAACCTAAGGTCTGTAACCCTTAATGAACCCTGACCCAATTTATATATATGAGTCACCACCTCAGACCAAGCGGAGGATGTTAAAAATCCAATCTAGACCTAGAACATAGACTTCAAAAAGATATAAGGTTAATGGTCAGGAAAAATGTTCATACATCAGGTTGTTAGAACGATGAGTCAACTCAATACTGAATTACGGTATCAGGTGTCAGTTTTCGAGTTGCTGATTAAAGTCAATAGTAAAACCATAAATCAATGTAATACTAAATACTTGCCAACTCAATCAGCAATTTTTATGGAGAAATATTTTAGTTGGTACTCTGAACGGACTACCATATTTTTATGGAGAAATATAAAAAGAAGGCTATTTTTACAGATCCCCTGGGTTTTACCATATTTGTGTAATTCTCCATGCAATATCCCATTTTGGATATTCCCCCCCTGCATTATCTAGTTTCTATGCAAAGTTGTCCCCACCGTGAAGCATTGTGAACAGTGGTGGAAGTTCCATTATCATCTGTATTTGGCATTAAAAAAGACCATGACTTTAACATGTCACGGTGTTCATCTCAAATTTTTGAGAGTGAGTGTTTCGAGATGTGGTTTACATGCTTGTACAACCTCTCCTCTCCAATGAGAGTGTTTCAATGTTTGGGAACTTTCGTACGAGATGTTCACTTGATCTCTCCAATGTGAAAGAGCCATCTAGATTCAAGGATGTTCTCAAAGCAAATTCCTCCAATAGATTATGGTGGAAAACAGTGGTGTTAGGACGGACTTTCATAGTGGAGAAAAGTAATGGTGGTGGCCACTTCATCCAGCTTTCGGAGTTCACTTCCAGAGGTTGTAACCTGGTTTTCTGCTTCCCTGAAGGTCCTAAAGGACGTGGGTGGACTTCATTGGCAGATGGCCTATCGGCACTTCAGGCGAGGACTCGAGAGTGACAAACAAAGAAACAAGATAATCCCAAGGTACTTTGGGGCAAGAACAACTTGGCGCATCTAGGGATAACATTGCTTTGGGGATCTCTCAAAATGATTCATCCGGATACGCAGGGTTGGCTCTAGGAGATTTTGGGAGATGGAACAATGAGATCATCTGCAAGTCCTCAGAAGTCGACTCCAACTGGGAGGACATCGCAGTGGCTATCACGTGGATCTCTGGAGCCGTGTCACTCATTCCTTGCGGAGAGAAGAGAAGCGTCTATTAGGGTGGGCAACGCCATCATCTATTTAAGCAAATGGTGGCCTTCAGCTAACACCATCTCGTCGTATTGGGATGAGTCCCCTGTTTGGATATCGATACACGGATTGCCCCTCCATCCGTGGCAAGAAAGAATCTTTGAACAGATCGATCGTTTGACAGGAGGCCTTTTACAGGTCAATGAAGCTACGGGGGTTGGAGTTGATCTTAGCACTGCCAGACTGAAGGTTGGAGGCAAAGCGAGACCTACCTAGGGTTTTGACGGTAGAGAATGTCTTGAACTTAGTCACCAGAGCGTGGAGCGGGTGCAGGAGTGGGAGCACGAGAGCGCTCAATTCGAAAAGTTCTTAATATATATTTATGCATTCTCCAATGTCAAATACTAAATATAAATATATATTTATGCATTCTCCAATGTCAAATACTAAATAAGATAGTAATTAAAACTCATGTATAAAAGTTCAACCTTCAAAGATCAAACTTATAAGCTCACAATATCACAAAAAATATGACATAATTAGCTTTTACTCTAATTGATCAAAAATAGCAAAAAAGTTTCTATTTATATAATCAATCAATCACTCCATACGTGGCCTTTTCCCACGCGAGATCTCATGACGCCTTTGCACTTTAGTTGAAGCAGATGATCCTTGAGTTAAGGCTTTGAGAAGACAAAGTAGATGTTGCACGTGATGACCATGTGACATCATGAAGCAAACAATACTCTCTATCATCAATGACTTCAGTGTCATTTTCCAAATTATCTTCATTAGCATAAGCATCCCAATTTTTGTATGCCACCTCGTAATCTTTCTTATATCGTGACAACAATCAATGATTGTAATAAACATATACCAATGATTTTGCACGTTTAGCATTCATCTTGTTCCTCTTGACACTATGGATGTACCTATAAGTACTCCATGCTCTCTTTGCACATGAGGTGTTGACACTTTGGGATAACACTTCAATGGCCAAACTATAGTTATACGGTCATTACACCATATATACCTCACCATGTTAATGCAGGCAACGTCTCTCTATCTTCAATTGATTGTTGACAACCAAAAGTACCCAAATTATTAAAAAGTCACTTAGTTGCCGACGTATCAAGCTTCGTTCTTTTGGATCTCTTACAATTCGATCCACCACATCTAAGTAACATGATCAAGATCAAGATCAGCATGAGGCTTTCTCCTTCTCTCTCCCCCTGGATTCAAACTCTTCAACCAAGATTGGGAATAAAAATATGGGTAAACATATATGAAAGACAATGTAAAGGAAAATTCATCTTTTCCAATCGAGCCAATAAAAGACCTTCCATGGCTAGAAACATCTCAACTTTATCAACTAACGCCTCTTTGATATGGCCCAACATGTCTTCCATCCCTTGATAAACTTCACCTATAACAGCTTTATCCGAATCATCAACCAAACTGGCTTTGTAAATGCCAAAATAAGTTTTGCCATGTTCCAAAAGTGATCATCCAAAATAGTTCGTTTTATTCCAGCATGCTCCACATTTGACTAGCCCTTCTTGATCTTATCCCACGCTTCATTCAAAACCATGCTAACTAAAGCATTCTTCCCCCGAACAACACGTTCTAATACAATAAAATGAGACCAAAATCTTGTTTTCTTAACTTGAATAAGCTCCAATGTCGAGAATGATCGAAATATATATAAGGTTGAATCATGAATTTTTATATACTTAACATTCGCCTTTGCCCGCTCATAAATATCACTAACAAAATCCAAAGCTAGATGCTTTGAATGTGCAATATCTTTCATCAACAAGCTCAAAGTATGAACCATATTGCCAGACCAAAAGATATGAGGATACCTATCCTCAATGACTTGCCATGCACTCTTACAGGGGAAGCATTATCAGTCAACACCTACACAACATTATATGTACCCACATATTCAATGGCCCTCGACAAAATTTCAACAATATATTCACCTTTTTTCTCATCTCCCGAACAATCAGTGCCACTAACAGACATCACCCTACCCCTGGATATTGCCATCACATTAATCAAAGTTTGGTTAACATTTGTCCACCCATCTAAGACAATAGAAACTTTATATGTCAACCATTGCTCTTTTATACCCATCAACGCTCTATCAATCTTTTTTTTTCCTTATTAAGCAAAATGGTCCTTATATTCTCTAAACATGGTGGCATGTATCATTTGGGTGCTTCATTAATAGCTCTCACCGTATCAAACCAAAAAGGAGACATTGCCATGTTGAATGGTATTCCATTAGCATTAAAAAACTTACAATTGTTGCATCAATATCATTTCTAGAATTCATCTTGAACATATCCATAACATCCCGACTCCCTACTATCTTACTTGTATTTAATTGTCCAATCGGAGGAACAACTGAAATAACAAAAATTTGAGCTTTTCTACTGTCCCAAAATACTTTCTTGATTTCAGCTTCTTCATATTCATCATCTCCCTTTCTTCTTTCTTCACTTTTGAGCACAACGCTACACCTTGTGCCTTTTGCCCTGGTAATAACCCAATCAAGTGGGCTCTAATACGAGAGTATGATCTTGTGTAAGGTTCAGACTTGCACCCAAAATTGCAAGTCCACTTGCAAGTATTTCCGTCCTTTTTATTTCCAACAAAGGTTATATACATTTTCAAAGGGGTGGCCGTTAATTCATCACTCTTTTCATTTCCAATATCCTCACTCCCAACAAAAGGATTTTCTACCGATATAGAATCTATTTCCTCATGTCCATCCATTTTTGTCTAAATAAAAGAAAATTAAGATCATATTAGTAACCAAAATATTTAGTAAATAATCTAAGAATTTGTTTCCAAACTTTTCTTACTTACCTTGTTTTTTAAATTCAAGTAGCGAAAATAAAGTCAAAAACGTGATAGTGGTGCTTCTTTATAAACTTACGATAGTAAATTATTAAGCTAAGTTAGTTAATCTATTGGCATATGTGAATCCATTGATAATACATGGACCGATTACATACATCAACTTATTGGGATCTCTTGAAGTAGTGGCCATATGCATCATAGAGGACTTTTATCTTTTTCTTTTTTCTTCCTTTCTGATAGTCCGAGGTTGTTAACATCATGAGGAGGAAGTATTCCCTAGTTTCAGACCATTCGATGGTTCTTGAATCACACTACGTGATTCTATATTGAAAAAAAATATCTCTATATTTTCAGATGGCAGCCTGCAAAGCCATGTGCAACACTGCACCTATACCCTATTTCGTGTTAAAGAAATGACCTATAGAAAGACTTTAAAAGTACCCCATTTTTTGTTAAAAAGACTACAAAGCTACCTTTTGTTAAAAGTACCCTATTTTCTCAATGGATTCACATATGCCAATAAATTGCTTTAACTTAGCTTAATTATTTACTATTGCAGGCTTATAAAGAAGCACCACTATCACCTTTGTGACTTTATTTTCGCTACGTGAATTCAAAAAACAAGGTAAGTAAGTAAATTTTGGAAACAAATTCTTAGATTATTTACTAAATATTTTAGTTATTAACATGATCTTAGATAAATTACTAAATATTTTGGTTATTACCATGATCTTCTTAATTTTCTTTTATTTGGATCAAAATGGATGGACACGAGGAAGTGGATTCTATATCGGTAGAAAATCCTTTTGTTGGGAGTAAAGATATTGGAAATGAGAAGAATGATGAATTAACGGCCACCCCTTTGAAAAGGTATGTAAACTTTGTTGGAAATAAAAACGATGGAAATGCTTGCAAGTGGTCTTGCAATTTTCGGTGCAAGTCCGAACCTTGCACAAGATCATACTCTCGTATTAGAGCCCACTTGATTGGGTTACTACCGGGGCAAAAAACATAAGGTGTAACGTTGTGCTCAAAAGTGAAGAAAGAAGAAAGGGAGATGATGAAAAATGAAGAAGTTGAAGTCAAGAAAGTATTTGGGGACAGTAGAAAAGCTCCAAATTTTGTTATTCCAGTTGTTGCTCCGATGGTACAATTAAATACAAGTAAGATAGCAGGGAGTCGGGATGTTATGGAAATGTTTAAGATGAATTCTAGAAATAATGTTGATGCAACAATTGCAAGCTTTTTTATGCCAATTGAATGTCATTCAACGTGACAAGGTCTCCTTTTGGTTTGATACGGTGAGGCCTATTAATGAAGCACCCAAAGGATACAGGTCACCATGTTTAGAGAAGATAAGGATTGTTTTGCTTGATAAGGAAAAGAACAAGATTGATAGAGCGTTAATGCCTATAAAAGAGCAATAGTCGACGTATGGAGTTTCTATTGTCTTAGATGGGTGGACAAATGTTAAAAATCAAACTTTGATTAATGTGATGGCAATATCCAGGGGTAGGGCGATGTTTGTTAGTGTCACTGATTGTTCAGGAGATGAGAAAATAAGCGAATATATTGCTGAAATTTTGTTGACGGCCATTGAATATGTGGGTACATATAATGTTGTGCAGGTGTTGATTGATAATGCTTCCGCTTGTAAGAGTACATGCCAACTCATTGAGGATAGGTATCCTCGTATCTTTTGGTCTGGTTGTATGGCTCATACTTTGAGCTTATTGATGAAAGATATTGCACGTTCAAAGCATCTAGCGTTGGATTTTGTTAATGATATTATGAGCAGACAAAGGCGATTGTTAAGTATATAAAAAACCACAGTTCAACCTTATATATATTTCGATCGTTTTCGAAATTTGAGGTTATTCAAGTTAAGAAAATAAGATTTTGGTCTCATTTTCTTGTATTATATTGTTGTTTGGGTGAAGAATGCTTTAATCAACATGGTTTTGAGCGAATGGGAGAAGATAAAGAAGGGCTGGTCAAATGTGGAGCATGATGGAGTAAAACGAACTATTTTTTATGATGACTTTTGGAACAAGGAAAAGCTTATTTTGGCATTTACAAAGCCAATTTGGTTGATGATTCAGTTTTGAGATTCGTATAAAGATATCATAAGTGAAGTTTATCAAATGACAGAAGACATGTTGGGTCGTATCAAAGAGGCATTAGTTGATAAAGTTGAGATGTATTAAGTCATGGAAGGTCTTTTATTGGCTCGATTGGGAAAAGATGAATCTTCCTTTATATTGTATTTCAAATGTGCTCACTCCATATTATTATTCACAATCTTGGTTGAGGAGTTTGACTCCAAGGGGAGAAAGAATGAGAAAGCCTCATGATGTTCTTGATGTTAATCATGTTTACAACGATCTTGTTACTACGATATACACAACCCTTATCAGACCAAGAAGGAGATTTAGCCATCTCAAAGATGAAAAGAGAAGTATGTCTCACCGAGCGTGCCAGAATTTGTTTGTCTCAAATTTTTTAGAGTGAGTGTTTCGAGATATAGGCTATCGAAATCAATCGATCTCATCCATTAAACTATTGATCAGAGTTTTGATTTGTGTGTGGAGGACACTTTGATTAGAATCAATTCATTAGTTGCATCCCTTCTTAGCAAAGAAAATACATTTGATTAGAATGGCTATAACATATGAAAGAAATACATTGTATAGATTTCTTTGTAAAGTTTGAGATTTATGTCATGCAATAGATGTATGTGTGTGTGTGCCACTTCTGAGATGGCTTGACTTCTAAGTCATTTGAGGACTTGTGTAAATGATCTTCCTTTTTAGGGAGGTCTCGAAGACAAATGACCTTTTCTTAGTTACATGGCTTTCCTTTAGAGGGACTAAGCATTGCCTATACACATAAGCTTGTGTAATCCCGTATGTACATGTGTAAGGGATTTAGAAAGAAAAAAAAATGAAAAGACAAAGAAACAACATATTTCTCACCTAGGGACTGCCATTGACGAGTCTTAAGTTCACCCCGAGCTGCGTGCCAAATCTTCTTCTTTGTTCTCTGTAGAAAACCTTTTCGGATTGATTCTTCTGAAAGTCTTCCCAAAAAAATGAGAGAAAGAACATTCTCTCTCTTGTCCCACACGAATAGGGAGCATTCTCTCATTTAATCAATTTATATGTATGTAAAGAGATAAAAGGCATAATTATTAGGTTTCTGTTCCTTTTTGGGAAGGATATGGTATATGTGTATTATTTCTATTGCACCTCCATTTGGGAATAATAGCACATACTTGAGCAGCATCACTCTTGATATGCCTCATCCCACATTTTGACCATATGATGGTCTATTTGGGTCACTATTTTGACACATGGCGATCCAATGAGACGGTGGGCCCGGTGACCAACATACTTATCTCGGTGATGTTTCTTCGCTAACCCACAGCAAAGGACCATTTCTAAGCACTATTTTGTAGATGAGAAAAGAGGTTGAGAAAGCATTAATTAGATAAAAGGAGAAATGTTCTTTTGCTTATACATGTAAAGGGTTAAAATTGTCATTTTCATGCGAAACATTGACTTATCAAGGATATTTCTATTATTGGAGTGTTGTTTGACTGTGTGGTCAGCACTCCGCCTCTGTTAGATCCGTGGATCCTTTGATATACATAGTTACGCTTCCCTCTAGCAGCTTAAGCTTTTAGAGTAAAGTGGTATTCAACATGGTATCAGAGCAGGAGGTCTAGTAGGGCGTGGGTTCGAGTCTCGGCAAAATGCTGAGGGGGCATGTTATTGGAGTAGAATTTTAGGGTTTCGAGAAGAGAGGAGAAGAAGAGAGAAAAAGAAGAAGGGAAAGCGTTGGAGAGTTAAATCTACCAACGTCCCACAATATTATTTATATTACTAGGTCAAAACAATTACACCCACATTAATATCTCCACCCACCATATATCTTATATTATATTCTCCCTCATACTGACAACACTCCCCCTCAAGTTGGTGCATGAATATCGATCATGCCTAACTTGTCCAAACAAGCCCGAAATTGAGCAACCGCAACACCTTTGGTGAGAACATCAGCCACTTGTTCTGACGTAGGCACGAATGGTGTACAGATTACTGCCGAAGTAACTTTCTCGCGAATGAAATGTCTATCCACTTCGATGTGCTTTGTTCTATCATGTTGCACGGGATTATGTGCAATGCTTATGGCCGCCTTGTTATCACAATATAACGACATAGATCCTTCAATCGGGAAACCTAGCTCCCTAAGTAAAATTTTGAGCCATAATAGCTCACACAGACCATGGGCCATAGATCGGAATTCGGCTTCTGCACTTGACCGAGCTACCACTTGCTGCTTTTTGCTCCTCCAGGTTACTAGATTGCCTCCCACAAATGTGCAATAGCCTGAAGTAGACCGTCTATCATCTTGGGCACCAGCCCAATCTGCATCAGTAAAGCCTTCAACCCTCGTATGCCCATGACGACGAAATAACAATCCCTTCCCTAGGGATGACTTCAAGTATCTCAAGATACGGTTAGTAGCTTCCAAGTGCGGTGTGCGACGAGCGTGCATGTACTGGCGCACCACACTCACGGCATATGCAATATCCGGTCGTGTGTGAGCTAGGTAGATGAGGCGTCCCACGAGTCTCTAAAAGCTACCCACATCCTCAAGGAGTTCTCCTGATTGACCATCTAGCCGATGGTTTGCTTCAATCAGGGTATCAACAGGTCGTGCCCCCCCAACATGCCTGTATCCTGAAGTAAATCCAATACATATTTCCTCTGGCATATGTATATTCCCTCATTCGATCTTGCAACCTCAATGCCCAAGAAGTACTTTAAGGTGCCTAGATCCTTAATTTCAAATTCAACTGCCAAGAAGCTCTTAAGTCTAGAAATTTCTGTTGCACAGTTCCCTGTGACAATAATGTCGTCCACATACACAATTAGGATAGTCGTAGTCCCCCCTACTCGTCTGATAAAGAGTGTGTGGTCTGCCTGACCCTGGTTGTATCCCAATTGTTTAACTGCTCCACTGAATCTTTCAAACCATGCTCTTGGTGACTGTTTCAAACCATACAGAGTTTTCTTCAACTTACACACTCTCTGCATGTCATCAGACACCCGGAACCCCGGAGGGGGGAGCATGTAAACCTCTTCCTTCAAGTCACCATGGAGGAATGCATTCTTAACATCGAGCTGTAGTAGTGGCCAGGACTGACTTGCTGCGAGTGAGAGAATAACCCGAATAGAGTTTAGTTTGGCTACAGGAGCGAATGTCTCCTTGTAGTCAATACCATATGTCTGAGAATAGCCCTTAGCCACCAACCGTGCCTTGTATCTATCCACAGATCCATCCGGTTTACATTTCACTGTATAGACCCACTTACATCCAACCGGCTTCTTGCCCTGTGGTAACCGAACCAGTTCCCATGTGTTATTTTTTTCCAGTGCGTTCATTTCCTCAACCATCGCCTCCTTCCATCTGGGTTGTGCTAGAGCCTCTGTGACAGAAGAAGGAAGAGTAACAGAGGACAGGGAGGTAACAAAAGATTTGTAGGATGGTGATAAGTTATCATAGGAAACAAAATTAGCAATAGGGTGTTGAGTACAGGATCTCTTCCCTTTCCGAAGAGCAATAGGAAGATCAGAACTACTATCACATAAAGAAGGGGAAACCAAATGAGGAATTACCTGAATCCAGTGAGGAGGAGTCTTGACCTTGACATTCAAGAATGGTCTTTGTCTCCCTTACTCTACGACGAGTATAGACTTGCAGCTCCCCCTGCTTGCTAGTGTCTCTGTCTTGCATAATAGTATCAATAACTGGATCATCTAATGTCACGGGCAAAGCAGGGTCACATGCCGTTCCTTACACCAACTATTCTCCCCCTGAGGATCGGCAGGGCTAGCAACGGAAAAAAAAAGGAGCCGATTCTAGAAAAGTGACATCCATAGTAACAAACCTCCTTCATGTGGGAGGATGATAGCATTTATACCCCTTCGAGCTTGAGGAGTACCCTAGGAACACACATTTAAGTGCTTTAGGGTCCAACTTTGTCCGATGAGGGCCAAGGATATGGACGTAACAAACACAGCCAAAGATTTTCGGAGGAACCGCAAATGGAGGACTAGAGGGACGAAGGAACTGAAAAGGAGTGTGGAACTGAAGAGACCGAGACGGCATACGGTTGATGAGGAAGGCGGCAAGAAGCACGGCATCAGACCAATAAGTTTTGGGAACATTGTACCACAAAAGGAGAGAACGAACCACTTCCAGTAGATGTCGATTTTTTCTTTCGGCCACCCCATTTTGTTGTGGGGTGAACACACATGAATTTTGATGCTCAATACCATGCTCTGCCAAGTACAACTTCAACCCCCCATACATGTACTCCCCCCCTTGATCAGATCGAAGAACATTTATACACTTTCCAAACTGGGTAAGGATTAGTTTGTGGAAGTTCTGGAAGATAGAAAACACTTCATCTTTAGATTTCATAACAAATATCCATGTGCACCTAGAGAAATCATCCACAAACGAAACAAAGTAGCGATAATCAAAAATGGAAGCAACCATGGACGGGCCCCAAACATCAGAATGAATCAAATCAAAAATAGCATTACTTTTATTACCCCGTGGTGGGAAAATAGAACGAGTGTGCTTGGACAGAGCACACACTTCACAATGAAGTTCAGACAGCGATACAGACTGAAACAATGCAGGAAATAAGATACGTAAATATGGAAAAGACACATGACCAAGACGAGCATGCCAAGACAGTAGCTGCTCCTTATTGAAACTATTATTATGACTACGAGACTGCAACGCTGCTGGAACTGTGGGAGACGCATCTAGGAGATAGAGACCATTCACTTCACGTCCAGTGCCAATCGTCCTCCTCGTGACTAAGTCCTGAAATACACAATGAGAAGGAAAGAAAGTGACACAACAATTCAGAGTTTTTGTGAGAGAGATAACAGAAAGCAGGTTAGTATCAAACTTGGGAACATGAAGGACAGAGGATAAAGAAATCTCGGATGTGGCTGTGACACGACCTTTCCCAGAGACAGAGGAAAGGGTGCCATCTGCGATGCGGACTTTATCAGCCCCAAAACCCATAGAATAGGAAGAAAATAAGGTAGACATACCCGTCATATGCTCTGAAGCCCCTGAATCAATAATCCAGGGTGAGGAAGAAGTAGAGGCGGAAACATGATGGGCAGAACTGATGGTACCTGACTGGGCAAATGCTGAAGTGGCCGAAGGTCCATCCAAGTGGGCCATAAAGCGTCGTATATTCTCGAGCTCCTCTCGAGAAATAGTAACTGGTGATGTGTCCGAAGAAGAGGATGGATCTGTAGGAGTATCCATAGCAACGCTGTGGGCAGTGGGAGGTGCGCGTGACGACGGCAGGGATGACCGCGAGGGTCGTCCAACAATATTTCAACATTTTTCCTTACTATGGCCCTTCTTGCCACACCCCTCACACATATGTAGACTCCAACATTTATCTTGACTGTGGCCTTTCTTGCTACAATGAGCACAAGTAGGTGGAGGACCTTTAGGGCGATGCTGTGGTGGTTTCTGTGATGATGAGACTGCAGCCAGGGCAGACTTTTCATGTTTGGGAAAAGGAGACATGACATCTCTGCGACTTTCTTCACTTTGAACATAGGCGTATACTTGGTTAAGTGAAGGTAAATCATCTTTACTGCTACGAAGCTTAGCAAAATACTCGGCCAAAGGCAAGTCTCCTTGACGAAGAGTGGCAATACTCTGGCGCAATTGATACACACGAGCAACATTCTTTTGCTGGGAATAGGTCTCAGATGCAGAGTCCCAGATCTCCTTTGCAGTAGTATGAAATAGGAATCCTCGACTGATGTGGGGCTCCATAGAGTTAAGAAGCCACGACATAACAGTCAAATTGCCCGATTCCCATTTCTCAAACTCGAGGTCATCCTCTTTAGGGGCCACTAGACGGCCAGTAAGATATCCTTGTTTCCCACGGCCACCAATAAACATCTTGGCAGTCCTAGACCATTCCAAATAATTTTTTCCAGCCAGCTTGACAGTGGTGATCTGCAACACAGGGTTTTCATATGGAGTAGGGGCTGAAACTGGAGGGCCGGTAGGCCTGGAGACCACATCTGAGGCTCCGGATGCATCTGACGTCGGCATAGCTGCGTCACAAACAACAAATAACAAGCAAATAATAGAAAAAGACCACCCAATAAAAAGCTACCACAATCTGAGACAAACCGGAGGCACGATGGAGATCAAAACGAGTTAAACGACTCAAGCCACGCTAATCAAGAGATCACGGAGTGATGGGATCATCCCAAAGTTCCAACAAAGCATCCAAGAAAGGATTAAAGGCACAGGGGAGCCAACCAACAGGGATTGTGGGTGTTCGTGATGCCCAATAAGGGCAAAAAAGTCGCCGGCGGTAATAATAGGGGGGAGAAATCGATCCCCCAGCCTCAATACTCCACCAAACTTGAAATAAATGGCATAGGCATGTAGATAATAATGGGAGGGACCAAAACGAAGCAGCAATCAAAGCCAAGAAGCTTTGAAAGAGGTCGCAAATCACCACGAACTGAAACGAGCCTGTTTTTCAATATTTTTGAATATCGGCCATAACATGCTCAAAAAAGGTCCAAAAAATTCCTAAAAAATCACCAAAATTCCTAGAAAAATGTCATCTACTGGAAGGTGAAGGTTTTGGAGATCTTGAGCACCCTGTCCGTACAGCTGATGACGTCAGCCGTACGGCTCCATAACGTCAGCGATGACGTCAGCAATGTTGATCACCCCTTGAAGGTCTGAGGCATGAGGAGATTCACCCCTGAAGTTTTTGTGCGGATTCGATTCGCTATGCTCTGATACCAAGTAGAATTTTAGGGTTTCGAGAAGAGAGGAAAAGAAGAGAGAAAAAGAAGGGAAAGCGTTGGAGAGTTAAATCTACCAACGTCCCACAATATTATTTATATTACTAGGTCAAAACAATTACACCCACCATATATCTTATATTATATTCTCCCTCATAATGACAACAATTGGAGTGTGTTGTTTGACTGTGTGGTCAGCACTCCGCCTCTATTAGATCCGTGGATCCTTTGATATACATAGTTACGCTTCCCTCTAACAGCTTAAGCTTTTAGAGTAAAGTGGTATTCAACAATTTCATCACAGTTCACAGTCCATCGCGGTAGGGGGAGAATGGAAGAAGGGTCGGATTCCGATGACCAACAAAAGTTAACCAAAAAAGTTCACGTTTTTTCTCGGCCGTGGATCCCGAGAATCCAACGATGGTTAATAGTGCTGAGCTGGCATCACTTTTGCAAAAGCAAAACCACCATTGGATTCTCGGGATCCACTGCCGAGAACAAACGTGAACTTTTTTGGTTCACTTTTGTTGGTCATCGGAACTTGTTCCATGGAAGAAATCTTGATAATGCAGGGAAGTATTTGTAAAATACCGAAATGCAAGGAAAAATCTACAGATAAGGTAAAATCTTAGGGAATCTATACAAAAACTCCAAAAAGGAAAAAATCAAAATCAAAACTAGGAGGCCAACCATTCAGAGTTGATACAGTGTCACGAGAAGAAGCAACACAGATGATAACAAATAGTGATGGCAACAACATCATGGACAAATGTCTTTTTTACAGCTGTTGCATTGATTAGATATGCTCTCCATGTGTGCCATGGGGAAAAATTGACCAAAAAATGTGCTTCCAGATAAATGAATAAACATCCAAAAGAGAAGTTAATTAAACAATTTATAGTGACAAAAATGGAAGATAAGGAATACAGGAGTTAGGATGACAAAATGTGAGGAGACCATCCACCTTACCTGTTTTGTACATGTAATGCACTGCAAGGGGATCGAGACAATCATTATGTGGGTCCAACTTAGGAGATTTCTTGTGCCAAAATTGACCTAGTTGGAATGATTGTCCACATCTAATCAACCAAAAAAAATGAAGGGCAGTCCAAAAAAAATTCTACAGATCGGAGGGTTATGATCATTCAATCAGGTAGGTTTTGGCCAGGAGATCTCCTAGGTGTGACCGTCAAATGGTGGACTCAAACCCCGATTCTTGCGTACATGTGTACAGCACCAGTAGGGGAGGATCAATTTTTCCCATCCTTCCTTATGCAAGTATTCAATCTCTTTTCTATTGGATCAGTATCAGCAACAAAATGGTCACAAATATCACACATGTTCAGGGAACCAAATTCAAAAGCACATCACCTTGGCTGCAGACACAGCGGCTTCACCCAAGTGGGAGCGGAATTCGTTAATAACATTTGGCTGCATCAATGGAATTGTTAAAACTATAGTACTCAAAACAAAAACCTAAATCAGAATCATAAAAATATAAACATTACTGCAGGTGCTTCTTCAATTATCTTCTGGTGCCTTCTCTGAACGCTGCAATCCCTCTCATATAAATGTAGAACATTACCATGTTTGTCTCCAAATATCTAAATCACCAAGCATGTTTCAAGAGAATTCGATCAATTAAAATGTACACCAAATAAACAAGAACTGTATATTATAAGCTGCCAACTTTATCAAAAACAAAAAAAAATTAACCAAAAAGTTTATCAAGGGGTTAAAAAAGGGTCGCTCTATGGGCGCCCACATCATTCGGCTAGGCACCCACACCACCCAACCCCTTCTCCTTCGTTTTCTCTCTCTCTCTCTACTCTCCTCTCTCTCTCTCTCTCTCTCTCTCTCGATTGAGAGAGAGGGAGGGAGGGGGAGAGAGAGAGAGAGAGGGAAGATAGTGAGGGAGAGATTGAGAGAGAGATTAAGGGAGTGAGAGGAGAGCTAGGGAGAGAGTGAGGGAGGGGAGAGGAGAGGAGAGAGTTACAATAGAGAGAGAGAAGAGGAGAGAGAGGAGGCGAAGGAGATTGGTGGGTGTCCAAACTGAAGGGGGGGTATTTTGGTCATTTGTGGGTGCCCAGCTGAATGACGCAGGTGCCCGTAGAGCGACCCATTAAAAAATAGCCAGGTGGAGAAAGTATACCAAAGATATTGCAGATATTACAGTACCACATATGATCAACTAATAATAGAAAGGCGGTAAGGAGATCAAAAATATCAATTGTACCTGGACTTCTATATGTCTTGGTTGAGTAATGTATTTCTCTAGTAAGATTGTATTCACGCCAAAAGAAGCAGCAGCCTCACGTTGTGCTCCCAAAAAGGATTCAACAAATTCATCTGGACTTTGCACAATCCTCATACCCTGGAATATAAATATTAGACAACCAACTAGAATTTTAGAAATGCATGTAATAAGTAGTGTGAGAATGTTTTCTTAAACGCCATTTACATCATCATTTTGCAAACTGATATTGTTTTCTTTTCATAAGCTATATCAAGAGTTAAACTACAAGCTCCATACATACACAAAGCATAAAAGAAGCTGCGCAAAATGGATGAACAAGCTAACTCAATGAAACCAAGTCACCAATTTGTCAAAACAAGGATAGGAGCTTTCACCATAATAACGATATATGCTGATGATATTTTCCTTAATGGGGATGATGTCTACTCGATTCGAAAGCTGATCAGAAATCCCAATACTATTTTTTGACTTAAAAGATCTTAGGCCCCTGAAGGCCTGTGGGGATACAGAGCAGATATGAATTTTCACACATTTTGGCGTGCAAACACACTATTTGAGTAAGATTGCCACAGTGAAAAACCATTTTTCATGTAAAAACATATTTTGACCGCAAAACATGTTTCAAGGAAAAACAGTGGCAGTGTTTTGTCTCTTTTCCCTTCTTTTCTTTCCGGTGGAAAACAGATTTTCTTAATTTTTATCCAAATCAAGATCCTAACATAGAAAAAGAGCATGTTAGACATGCAAACAAGTAAGTTCGGGGCTTTCAAGGTATGGTGGGTTCCACGTTTTGATCAGAAAAGACAAACTTTGAACTTGGTGTCACCCAAATTGAATGACCCATTTTTAGAAACTCATTTGTCAGAATAACGCATTCTCAGAAAAATGGCATCTAAATTGGCCCTAAATTATTTTTGAGAATACATGATCGATCTTCTCAAAGTGACCAGCCACCTTAATGTAAGCCTTGACACACCAATGAAGTAGAATGGCCAACATAAAGTTGATGACAGGAAGCGTGTACCAAAGCTTCGCATGCAATGTCGCAAACTGATCTAACTGACAATTACAAGACAGGATTTGACCTATTCTGTAGAGTTGTCAGTCAGTCCATACATGCTGCTTCTGGACTTCTCACACAGAAGCAAGTTATAATTAATTTGGGAAGCACACTAGTGGGAGGATACTGCAAGAATATTAAAATAGCTTGGGGGCATGATATTCAGTATGTCTTTAATGGAGATCTCTGTGTTCTTGCCCACTCATGCAGATTGGGCAAACTCGTCATCAAATAAAAGATCCACCTCTGAGTATTTTTACTTTTCATTGCGAAAAACTTGGTCAAATGGAAAAGCATGAAAAAGTGTGAGGTTGCCAGATTTAAGTGCATAATCTGAGTCCACGGTCATGGCTCGCACAAGTTGCAAATTAATGTAGCCAAAGACTTGATAAAGATTGGCGTTGAAGTCCAGGTTCACATGACAACGCTACTATGATAACTAGACCACTGTTCATATTCATCCAATATGTGTTTCATGAGAGAATAAAATATAAGTTGACTGCCACTTTGTCAGGGAGGAGGTTAAAACAACACAGTATATACTCCCATGTGTAAAATCAGATGATCAGTTGCCCATCTTTACAAAGACTCTTAGAAGGAAAAGACTGAGTAATATCTTATGCAACCTAGGCATACTCCATCTTGAGGAGGAGTGTTCTAGAAATATATTATCCTGCTAATGTCATGTTTATATTTAACAGTACGGATCAATATCCTATTATTTTATTCTAAGTACCACTACTCGCTTTTTTTAGTGATGGTATTCTTGTAAATTAATACTCTCTCTAGAATAACTGGTTACAAGGACAAGGGAATCATAACTTTATTTAACTCTTCTGCTCTCTCTTTTCAAATTTATCAGTATTCAGCATTGTATCCAAAGAAAAATAGTATATCTACATTCTAAGCTAGAAACAATTTTAAGTCTGAAAATATCTCCCTTTTATGGGTTAGGGCTATACCAACTCAAACCCTGCTTTACCAATTTAAATTTTCATTGCTAGGAGATATTTGGAAAACCCAGAGGGCTTTAAGATATAATGCCCTTCAAATATTAAATGATAAAGTTATTCTTATACAATTCAAATACTGAAAAAAATTATATTTCTAAAACTGAGGACACGCTGTTGATGTTAGACAAGTATAAGCATTAGTGATGAGCTCACAAATGACACGGTGATGAAAACATACCTTCCCTCCACCCCCATGTGTCGGCTTTATCAAGATAGGATATCCAATCTTGTCAGCTTCTAACTTCATAAAGTCAATGTCTTGTTCATTGCCATGATATCCCGGCACAAGTGGTACCCCTGCTTCACCCATTATCCTCTTGGATGCACTAGTAGACACATAAACATCAAAGAATGAGAAACTTTGTTGATAAACACAGAAAGAAATACATCTCTACACGGAGGGATGGATAATCATATAGATAGACAATTAACGCACGCGCAGAGAGGCAGTCAAACAAGGAGATCTACTGATAGGAAACTAGATTTCACATTCATATTTGCATCCTTATGCATGTATTCATGGAAAAATGCATGTATAAAGAGAGACAGACAGACCGACAGAGATATTGGAGATTAAAAAGTTGCACCCCAATGTAAAAACAAGCTGGAAAGCGGAAAAGAGCATTTGAAAGGTCAAGAAGCAACTTTTGTACCTTTTATCACCCATGTCTCGGATTGCAGATGCTGGAGGACCAATAAAAGTAAGTCCCTCAGCTTCACATCGTTGAGCAAACTCAGCACTTTCTGACAAAAAACCATAGCCTGGATGGACAGCCTAAATATCAAAAGAAGATGCCTGTAATGAAAAGCATGTCCTTGCAAGTACCTCAATTCAAAGCTATTACTTTACTGGTGCTACCAAGCAAACTACAACCTACAATAATTAACATTGAGTTAATGAAGATAAGAGGGTAATTATAATACTATATGTGTGAGTGTGTGTGTTCTATAGTAGGAAAATATCACATTTTTCTAATATGATCAAAGAACAAGAGATTGCTCTTTGCATTGACATCCACGGCAAAAATAAGATAAGCCACCTAGAATTATAAACCTTTTCTAATATGATCAAAGGACAAGAGATTGCTCTTTGCATTGAAATCCAAGGCAAAAATATGATAAGCCACCTAGAATTATAATGGCATGTGCCAATAACAACTGCACGGAGTGATGACAACACTCAAAGAGTTGTAACTATGAGGTCCATGTGTAGAGTGTGACGGCTTTTGTAAAGAAAGGGTTCTTTCAGGCTTATTGTCTTCTTTTGCATGCTCTTTCTTAGTTGGTTTAGGGTTTAAACTCGTCTCTACTTGTTCACCAATGACTTTTTTCTTTTTTCTTTTTTTTTATTTATTTAAATTTTGGTGGTCAAGTTGGGGTTTGGCAGAACACGGAACTTAATGAGAAAAGATTAACTTTACACGTGTTTGTATACAACCCTAGCATCATTCTAGATGATTCGAGAGAGGCTTGACAAATCACAAGGATACAAGATCATAAGGAACTCATATGGGAGTGGTTAGTAAGTTTTTTCGGGTTGTTTTCCGTTTCCCTGGCGTCGGTTGTTCTAGGCTCTCTGGTTTGCTTGTATAGCTCACCGTTGTAGGTTTCCTCGACCTATTTGGTTTGCTCCTCTTTTGTCCTCAGCCTCTTTATACTTATCAAAAAAAAAAAAAGATACAAGATAAGAACATTGTCAGTTTTACAAAATGAAGGTAGAAAATTGATGAATTGGAATGAATTCGTTGAATTTGACCCGATGATTATATTTACTAAGGTGTTGTTGACGCAAGGACAAGGACTTCTCCAATTGCATCATTTAAGTTAAAGAAAATTGGTTTAGCTTATTCATAAATGACGGTTCCTCAATTTAACACTTATTAGCCCAGTGGAGCCATGTTTATTAAATTTTCAACTTTTTTTTATAAGTAAAAGCATATTATTTTAAAAGAGATCGAGGAGATCTCAAAAAGTACACAGAGCGGCGGGGACCGCCAAAAACAAATACAGCACTACTACGCTCTACCCACTACTCATAAGAGTCTCAAATCTAGAAACCATATCCGCGAAGAAAATTCCCCTCATTTCTGGGAGGATGCTCCCCCAACTAAAAATGAGAGCCTTGATACTGAGTATCATGTGGGGAGTTTTCCTTCACTCTAAAGACTTTCCTATTTCTTTCCAACCAAATACCCCAAAGGACAGCAAACGGTACCAGCCCCCAAAGAAATTTCCCCCTATGGGAGGTAGGAATCCGAGGCCATCCTCCCATTAAAGCTCCAATGGACTCCGACATAGTCCAGAAGAAGCCCACCTGTGCAAAGAAGTAAGACCAAGTCTTGATAGGAAAAATCACAATGCAGTAGCAAATGATTTTTCTCACCATTAGACTTACACATCACACAAAACCATCAGTATCGATTTCCTAGCAATCAAATTATCACAAGTGATTAGTTTGTTCAAAGAAGCTACCCAAGCAAAGAAACGAACCTTCAAAGGTACTTTGGCTTTCCAAATACTAGGGCATGGGTAAGGGAGAGTTTATGAAGAAGGGCTCATGGAATCGTGAAAAGATCTTACCTTGAAACACCCCGATTTTGAATGTACCCATAAAAGAGAGTCCTCCTCAGTTGTTGTTACCAGGTATTGACTCAAGCGTTCCATCAAAATAGCAACTTGCACACTTTCCCAAACAAACAAATGTTGTCTGAACTCTAAAGCCCAATGGGCTAGCCGGCAAAGTCTCGTACCAAATAGACCTGATGAACCGTCCCTTCTGCTGAGAACGAGAATACAGACGTGGAAAAGCAACCATGAGGCTAGTGTCCCCCGCCCAAATGTCCTCCCAAAATTGATCCTATTGCCATCACCTAACACCATCCTAATGCCCTCAAAAAATGCTCCTTCACCTTGAGAATGCCTCTCCAAACCCCACACCCATAGGAAGATATAATGTCCCTAGACACCCCCAATTCCTCCACATACGTACCTCCAATCACTCTGCGCCACAAAATGTCCCTCTCTCTACTGAACTGCTACCGCCACTTGCCTAGCAACGCCATGTTCATATGGATAACCCTCATGAATCCAAGACCACCATCTTCTTTAGGCTGACAGGCTTGTTCCCATTTGACCAAATTATAGCGAATAGAGTCTTCTGATCATTCAACAAAAAGTTCCTCATAGACGTCTCAAGTTTTTTTGCTACATTGACCGGAATGGAAAAAAAAAAGAGGAAATATACCGGGAGACTAGATAATGTGCTTTTGATTAAGATCATCTTTCTGCCTTTAAAAAGGTGCCTCCCCTTTCACCCTCATAACCTCCTGCGGATTTTCTCGACCACCGGATCCCAAATCACCTTGGCACCATAGGGGCGCTGAGAGGAAGACCCAAGTAAAAAGTGGAGAGGGAGACAGTCGAACACGCCATAATTCTCGCCTTGTCCTCCCCACCTCCCCAACACACATAATCTTACTCTTCTTATAATTGATTTTAAGACCAGAACATACCTCAAAACGGCTAAGAAGGCATTTCAAAAACACTTCTCTACTGGAGCTACTCGAAAACACTAAAGTATCATCTGCAAACTGGAGATGAGAGATCTCCACTTCCTCTTGCCCTGTCCTAAAGACCAACAACTCCCCTAGTGACACCCCTTTCGAAATCATTCTACCCAACGCTTCCACCACTATTATGAATAAAAACAAGGACAATGAATCTCCCTGTCTGAGTCCCCTGGATCCATTGAAGTACCCAGAAGGAGAGCCATTCATCAGAATTGAGAAGTACGATGAACAAATACATTTCCTCATCCACTCCCTCCACTTGGCCCCAAAACTCATTCTCCCCAACAAATAATCCAAGAACTCCTAGTTTGTGTGGTCGTAGGCCTTCTCCATATCTATCTTACAAACAATTCTGGGCGGACCACCTTTATGTCTCGAGTCAATACACTCATTGGCAATGAGCACACTGTCGAAGATCTGTCTCCCACTCACAAAGGCTCATTGCTCTCCCGATATGATCTTGTTTGTCACCTTCTTAAGTCTGGAGGCTAGAAGTTTGGCTAGGCTAATAGGACGAAAATCAGAAATATCCTCTGCACCCTAGATCTTAGGAATCAGAACGATAAATGTTTGGTTACATTTAAAGTCCGAAAAGTTTCTCTTGCGGAGGTCTGTGAACACCTTCATCAGATCCCCTCTGACTGTATCCCAACATGTCTAAAAGAACGCCAAAGTAAAACCGTCTGGCCCCAGCGCCTTTTCTCCCGAATCCCGATAGGCCAAAAACAGCCTCCCTAACCTCCTTTGTAAAACCCTTAAAGGGTATTTTGGTCCATTTTCTATCTTCTAAGGCTCTTTGCACATATTTTTCTTCACCGGATAATATGATCTAACTGTCAAAACATGTGTAAAATTTTGAGAAATTTAGAGAAAATAATTTTTTTAGGGTTTTAGGTGTCTTTCATGTGGGACCCGCATGAGCTTGGTAGGACCTACCAAAAAAATTTGGACCGTTTTGTGTCCCATGCATACGACACCTTATTTAAATACAGTTAGTGAATTATTTGAATGTTTACAAGTATTTGACAGATATTTTTAATTAAATATAATGTACATGTGTACAATACACACATAATGTATATGCATGTGCATATATATGTGGCAATGCACCCTATTGACATCTAGGTGCATTAGTATTAATTAGTTATTATAACCTAAGAATGAATGTATATTAATATATGTGTATATGTATATTAGTATGTAATATGTTACCTACACATATAAGTCAAGCCCAATATGCACAACACATCTCACCAAACAAATCTTAGTTATATATATATATACATACAACCTCAGTGATAGAAGCCAGAGGGTTTTAGCATGTTTATTGCTTTCTTAGAGACATGTTTAGGTTTATTTTCAGTCATTTGAAATCTTAGTTATTCCCAGTAGGTTGTTATTTGACATTTGGAATGTAATCGAGAACAGTTTTCAAATTTACATTAATGAAATTTATATTGAGATTGGTTCATTTGACTTGTGTGGTAACTTAGACACATGTTCACTATTTTATTTACATTATTTTTATCGCCACCTCGTGCCTCAATCTCGGATACCGGATTCGATCCATACTCTTCTGGATTGGGTCATGTGTCTCGGGTTCGGGTTGCGACATCTTCCTCTTCAAAAGCCCTCTCAAGAGCAACCCTAGACTCTTCCCCGATCTCATCAAAAGATAGACCATCCAACTTAGGCCTAGACAAACACGGTTCTTCGTACATCCTCGTGTAAAAAGAGACAAACTAGGACCTGATCTCCTCGTCTCCCACATAAACCTTGTCCTTGATTCTACTGGATGATAGGAAATTATTTGTTCTCCTAGAATTTGCCACTTTGTGACAGAATTTTGTGTTATTGTTCCCCTCTTCTAAACTTTTCACCTTAGATTTCTATCTCCAACTAATCTCCTCTAGCAAAGCCCATTTCTGAAACTCCCCTCTTCTTCTGTTCCCTAGACACTTGTTCATCCGAGGATAAATATATTTGCTCTTCTAACTCATCTATGCACTTAATCTGAGCTAAAATGTTTCTCATTTTCTCCTCCACTTTGTCGAATACCGTGGTGTTCCATTCTCTAAGGTTCTATTTGAGGGCCTTTAGTTTATTTCTCAATATGAACAATGCACTACCGTCGAAGGCATAGGACTCCCACCATCCTTTAACTAACTCTCGAAAGCCTTCATGTTTCAACCACATATTCTCAAACCTAAAGGGTGAAGGCTTTGGAGAGAACTCTCCACCGTCCAGACAAATAGGTAGGTGGTACGAAGTTACCCTCGTCAAACCACGTTGGGTGATCATATGGAACAAGTCATCCCAATCCCCGTCCACTAAAAATCGATCTAATCTACTAAAGCTGGGATGCGATTGGCCGTTTGACCACATATATGATTTCCAACGAGCAGAAGATCCATCAGGTGGTTTCGCTCTAAAAAAGCCCCAAATCGCCTCATCTCGCCGTCCATTATTAACCCTCCTTTTTTGTAAGAGGAGAGAAGGGGCTCGTTAAAATCCCCAGCAATACACCACGGAACACTCCATAACCCTCTGATATCTTCGAGATCCCCCCAAAATTGTTGCTTCTTTGAACTAAGAACTAGTCCGTATACCCTTGTGAACAACCACTCCCCTTGCATACCTTTAACCTTTCCCAAAATTGTGGTCGAAAAAATGCATATCATCATGTCAATGACCTCCACTACACTGAGGTCCCACATTAGGATAATACCCCACGATGCACCTATCGACAGAACACAACACCACCCTATATTTGTCCCCTTCCACATTTGTCCAATAATCTGCTCATCTGGAGCAATCAATTTTGGCTTCTAAAAGACCACTATGTGAGGGCTAGAGAAGGAGGTTAATTTCTTAACAGCAGCTCGTTTATTAATATTTCCGAGCCCTCTAATGTTCCAAGACAAAATTCTCAATAACATCAATAACCTGGTCCTCCCTATGCTAGAATCCCAAGGGTCCAAACAAGCCAACCCTAACCTAACGGCTCTCCACCCTCGTCCCCAAAGAACCTAACAGAATCCTAACTCTGAACCGAAATCTCTACCAAAGACTCCATCTCTCCTAGACGGATAGAGGCCCTATTGGCTGCTGCCAGTAATCGTAATGACTTCCTAATTTGAACCCTATTCTTCCTCCCCGAATCGACCCCACCCCTAAAGTTACACCTCCCTAGACGCTCGGCTCGGACTCTCACCGATTGGAATATGATCCCTCTGAATAACCGCTTCAAAGAGCTCACCAACACCTGCCCAGTCCCCTCCAAGTGACATCCCTAAATCGCAACCCACTGACACCACAAGAGGAACCGATATGATGCCATCCTCCACTCTCTCCCCAGAATCCACATGTTTTCCTCTCAATGGTAACAAAGGGTCTGACTCACTGGGTCCCACCCCACGACTTGTATTAACTTCCTCAACATCTGATGGAAAGTCCACACCATGCCTAAAGCGACTGCCCTTTACTGGAGAATCATGTGAGGCAGTATGATGATCTGATGAAATATGAATATAACCTGGTCCCAACCCCTTCCAAGACCAGTCCTTAGAGCTGCCCAAACTTGAAGGTTTCAAGGAGCCTCGATAAAGAAAATTGACGCTGCTTCTATCAATGCTTGGCCCGAGTAATGATAGTGGATTCGTTATTAAAAACTAATGAGAAAACTCACTTGTAAGATTATGATAGATAGAGCTAGGATACCAAAAAATACCTAGCAATTGAGCAAGCATTCCTGGAATGAATACATTTTTTGGTGTGCTATGCAATTTTCAACATCTTATCTGTTGTCCATTAATTAATCAATAAACAATAGTACATCAAGCTCCCTGAGTAGAGCCATGTACCTCTCCCCCACACCCATATACATGATTATATGTATAAGGGTACTATATAGAGTTCAAGGATTTACATTTCAATTTTGAGGTAGGTTTTGGCCAGGTTGAAACTGAAATAGAAACCATCATCATCATCATAACCCTTTTCCAACGAAATAGAAATAGAAACCAATGTTCGAAATTTCAGAAAAAAATCATAATTGGCAAGCAAATCTTAATTAATGGCCTCTAAAATGGAAACAACATCTTATCTCTTTTCTCCCTATAATCTCCCTAAAATATATATATAAAAAAATAAAAAAATCTTAGTAATAGAAAGATAATTATCTACTATATTGGTTTTTAAGAGTGGAGCAGAATTTTGGGATTCTTTAAGTTCATATTTCTGTGATGCCAGAAACGGAATGAAATTTCAGGAATTTCAGTAAAATTTAAAACCATGACAGAGTTTGCTGGAGGAAAAATAGTGCACATGCAAGCTACTGGGTCAAAAATCAAACCAATCAGATTGAAACCATCCAACCTGTGGTCTGTTCTTGTAGAACATTTACCATTTTTTTTCAACCATCCAATAGAATTTAATAGATCAAACAGTTGCAATCATCCTATCGACGAGGTGGGACCCTTCACACGTTGGGCCCTGGCCACTGTATATTTGCCCCGTATACTCCACAGCACCCATGGCAATTACTTTTGTAGTAGTAGTTACTGTATCTACCAACGTACATATTATATACATAGTTAATTTAAAAAACGAGCGCTTTAGAAAGCCCAAATGAACACAGAGAAATTAGGGCAAGTTCAAATATGTTACCTGCGCACCAGTGCGAATTGCAGCTTGAATGATCGCCGAAGCATCCAAATAGCTCAATCGAGCGGGCGGTGGACCGATTCGAATAGCTTCGTCTGCAGATTTCACATGAAGGCTATCTTTATCGGCGTCGCTGTAAACTGCGACGGTTCGAATTCCTAATCTCTTCGAAGTTCTCATGATTCTGCAAGCAATTTCTCCTCTGTTCGCGATAAGGATTTTATCAATGCTTTGGTTCTTCTTCTTATCTGATACTGCAGAGAAGAATTTAATTTGCAGGAGGAGATGGTTTTGGCCTAGCGATTTTAGTTGAATTTTTCGACGAATTAAGGACGCCATTAACGACATTTTTCAGAGCTCTGCAAACGTTATGGGAAGGGAGATTCGTGAAATCAGCGCTCGATTGGGTTTAAATAAGGAGCAATGACTCGTTTGATGGTCATCAAGTTTCACATCACACAATCTTCAAGACCATCCTACGGTCTGGACCTAGGGAGGAAGTTTTCCTGAGATGACAGCATCATTTTTTTAGTTTTTTTTTGGGGGTATGCACTATGCACTGATAAGCACTATCTCTTTAGGATCTATGATTTGGTGCTTACGTGGAAGATGAGTTGATCTTTGTTAGAAATTTTCGGATGATCCGTGGTCACCCACTGACATGGTTGTTGGGCCCGAGTAAAACTTCTGTCACAACAAAGTTGTAAATCACACAATCACAGCCAATGAGTTCTCGGCACGTACATCTCAAAGAAAAGAACACTGGTACGTTGCAAAGTACTTGTGTACGTGCCGAGAACTCATTGGCTTGTGATTGTGTGATTTACAATTTGTTGTGATAGAAGTTTTACTCGTTGGGCCCAAACAAGTACATGTGAAGGAGCATTTTTTTTTGGCCGAGTAGCGCTGATCAGAATAAAACTTGTGTCACAAGATGTTGTGACGGAAGCCGATCACAGCACTCAATACGCGGCACCCGATCATAGGTCAATGACCGTATGGATGTTTGCCCAGTCCCTCGGTGGACCTACAACCAAAAATAAACCTGATTAGTGATTTATAACCTTTGGATTTTAGCACCCAAATAAAGCTCAATAATGCTCATATTCCTATCGTTAAAATCTACCCATGAAAATAACTTCAATTGAATCGATTAGAAATCATTAATCAATCTGATTTTTTGTGTACCGGTCCACCAAGGGCTGGCCAAACATCCATACCGTTATCGTTCTCTAATAGTATGCCACGTGGCTCGTATTGAGTGCTGTGACCGGCTTCCGTTACAACATCTTGTGACAAGTTTTACTCCGCTGATCAGCACCTCTCACTTGACACGTATGACCTGATAAAAAAAATTTAAGATTCAGAAATTAAAAACAGTGTTGTTAAGTGTACGTGTGCTGATCAGCTACTTAGCAAAAAACATGGTTCCAAATCTCGGGATCGGAGGCTGGATTAGTGGGACTCCTTTGTGAAACAGTGATCTTGGGCGAGAGATAGCCTGGTTTGGATCAGATCAGTCCGAATCACCTGATCCATAGCGGGATCGGCTGAGACTTAATTTTTTTGACGATATTTTGAAAACATCGTTGTTTTAAACATTTTTGCAAAAATTAAGATTTTTTTTTAAAAACACGTGTTTTAAACGGGGATTTGCTAACTATAATGCCAACTAGTGAAAATTCCTAGATCAAAAAATTGACTTGATTGAAAGATCATAACCTCAATCTACCGACTTCTTTCTTAAGATTAAAGGCTAGGTAATATATGCAGTGATGCATGTGGAATACTCTATGTATGACATGGTTGATGCTCCCAATCCCATGAAAGCTAGGACCCCTGTGGGAAAAAAAATTAGACATTGAGGGCTTTGGACGCAAAGGACTCTAGTGGCCCTACCTAATGCATTTTCTTAGACCCACCAACAGCATGGATGTTTACTTCACCCCTTCATCGGTATACACACATAAGACGAGGGAGCTCAGGGAAATTCATATAATGAGAGCATCTCTCGATAGCATTGTGTGAGAAACAGAACATGGGGTTCACATGAGGTGCATAGCTGATGCGAAATGCATTTCCCTTGTGAATTGGCATCAGGGTCGGCTCAACCATTACCCTACGTCAACTAAGGCCTCTGCCTACCCCCCAGGGTCTAAAGCCATCATTCCAAGCCCAGCCCATGGTGGAGCAGGCCGTAAAGCGAACAGGGAGCACAGCCTACTGATAAGCTTGATGAAGGTTAATGAAGGGCCCAAGAAATCATCTATGATCTCTCTCCATGGTGACGCTCATGCCTTCGAGTATGTGAGCCCATCCATGTGTATAGGATGAACTGGCCCGCCGACATTGACGGCGTACACGTATTGTTGTGATATTAAATTATTCATGTCAGTACGTGCACTGTGATCATGTGATCATGTGCATGAACAGTTCACTTTGTGAAGGCAATGCTATGTTGTCTCACTGGCTGGTTAAGATGGTCGTGGTTCATTGATGATGGTCCCCCAAAATTGGGCTACTTGGGCTGTTGGGCATCACTCCAAGGGACCTAGGCAATTAGGACTACATGCAAAGACACGTGGGAACAAACCGATGAATTGGCCCGTCCTGCGTGTTGGTCACGCCAAAATATTGTGTGACAGGCAGAGCCCTTGAATAGTTGACTACCGTTGATGGATCTACACCTCGAAATTAACTCGATGAGTGATTCATAACAGTGGGTTTTTTTTTTTATAATGGGCCTTAATGAACACACCCTCCAAATTAATGGCTAATCAAGCAGATTTTAAGAGTGTAGGTTCACCAAGGGGTGGACCAATGACCAAACATTTTATGGGTCCCAAAAAGGGAGAAAATATTAGCTGGCCCCGTGAAACTTCACTTTGAAGTCTCCCCACCCAAAATGTCTGATACGTACCCCAATCCCTTAACCCAACCCACGCTAAGCCAACGAGTACTCGTCAGACATTTTGGGAGAGAAGGGTTAGAGGTTAACAACGGGTACTTGTCATACAATTTGGGAGGGGGCCAGAGTTCAAAGTTTGAAGTCCCCCGGCTGGCTAGCGAATTTTTCCCCAGAAAAATTTGCCACGTGGCAATAGTTGGTGTGACTAATACGAAGAAAGCCCATTTAGAGTTTTCACATTGACAGCCCTAGTGGTCTATACATAGTCTGATCAACCAGAGCTCAAATCTGACTGTTTGATGTCCTAATATTCTTTCAGAGTTGTTTAACCCAAGGTTTTAAAGAGGCTGTTTTAAAGGTATAACTGGGGGCATCACCGTTAAAACGGATTGCAACAGATATGAGCAAAATGGATTTTAACGAATTTAACAAAAAAAAAAAACAGAAAAAATGGCGCTGAAATTCAAATTTTGAAATTCACAAATAAAAAAAAATGAAATTTAACAGATTATAACGGAAATAAGAGTCATTTTTTCCACAAATTTTTTCAGATTTTAACAGCTGTTAAAACGATTTTAATGGCGAGTAAAACGAAGAAAAAATAAAATTAATGGACGTTATTTTCTAAGCGTCAAAATGGTTTTTAATGTAACGGGCTTGGGGCATTACCATTTTAACGGCTGTTAAAACTATTGAAACGGCGTTATTTTAAACCATAGTTTAACCATCCAAGTTGTACCCTGGATAGAATAGTTTAAATGGTGTGTAGAGGTGGATCATATGGGATGAAGGAGACTGGACGCCCCATATTTTATTATTCCTTTCACGTAAGAGAACTCAGTGCCTCGAGGGGGCCGATTACCGAGTCAACTGGATTTATTTACAGAATTAGAATCTGACTTCTCTGAAAAAGACGAGAAGACATACTCAACTAGAAATCTGAGTAAAATATAAAAATAACACTGCTTTCAAGTTTCATGTTTCAACCGCTTAAAGATTAGTTTTATCTTCTAGGAAACTCGTCCCAAGGTCTTACCCCTCAACACGACAAACTGAAAGAAGACTCGGATTCAGCACTCGACTCAACACAACTCATCCGAGTCACAGAAAGAGGCAACTCGGTTTCTTTTGACAACTACACTTTTTATAGTGCAATCATGGTTTCATCATTCTCAACACAAAGAAAGAAAGGTCTCACTACCGAGTCAACTCTCTCTCTCTCTCTCTCTCGCTCACATTGATGCGGTTTAAAAAAACGGCCGTTATGACGGATTTGGACCTCGCCCTTTATAAAAGTTTATTGAAAATTTGAATTTTGGCGCCCGTTGTTTTCCGTTTGTGCCCGTGTGTTACAATCTGTTATAATGGAAAAAAAACACGGTAACAACCGCAGTCCATTATACCGTTACAACCCCCTTCTAAACCTTGGGACTCTAATGTGTACTGACATGTGGCACGTGCTAAAGTGCGCATGAGAGGACACTATCATCTCACATGAATTTCCCGAGTGTGTGGGGAGTGGGGAAAGAAGGAAAAGACATCATTATAGGGTGGAGTGGTTGGATTTAGGTCTGGTGAGGATCTCGACTCTCGCGTGATCGCCTTTATACAAAGGGGACCACTGGGCCCACCCAAAAAAAGGAGTCCAGTGAACTTCAAAAGCTAAAAGGTAAAGCTAAAGCTAAAGGTAAGTTTGAAGCTTGGCTAAATATAAGGAATTTGGGTCAGCAGAAGTTGGTGGGACACTAGATCTAATCATACACGTGTCCTGCCGAGTGGCTCGGAGATTGTTGAGGACTATTAGGCAATGTTGAAATTGTCAAGAGCTAAAATGAACTGAAAATGAGGTGAATCATGGTGAGTATAAAAGTTCACAGATTGAATTGTTAGGGTTATCTCTAGGGCATGAAATGGGGCGGATCAGCTAACCCGATCCCAAAAAAAAATTTATGGGGCGGATCGGTCTGACATCCTATCAGATTGGGACCCGTATTTTGTTGGTTTGGATCCTTAAAATCCTGTTAAGAATCAAAACGGATCTAGACGGGTGGATCCAAGTCAGGTTCCGGTATTGTATTTATGTGGGACGATCGGGTCAGATCCCGTATTTTGGACATGAATCCTTATTATAAAACAACATTTTTTTAATGGATCCAACCCCTATATCTATACTTGGGTTGGATATGTATCCTCATATATGGATCTTGGTTCAAGTTCACGTAATGTGGATCCAAGTCTGATCCAGAACTTGGATCATCGGATTTGGATCATGGGATATAAACCGACATTTTTTAGTGAATTTGATAAAAGGATCCTCTAAAAATGTGCCACATGGCTCCTACTGTGGACGGGTTATCGGGGCGGTCATTGATAAAAGGAGATTGCAGTGAAAGGTTTTTTTCCATGAAATTAAAGAATTGCTCGTGGATATGACCCCAAAACTCATCTACATGTGGGCTCCATGATATAACCCTATATCCAAATAGAGTAATGCTAGCAAGCAACACCTTGATGGCGTTGCACGTATGCAACCCCCAAAACACAAGTAAATTTACCGTGGAAATCACACTTAAAATTAAAATAAATACATTTCTTGTCCTTTTGCGAGGTTACATCTATGCAACACCTTTATGCGTTGCTTGGATGATGGACTCTCCAAAACTAGCATACAACGCCACTTGAAAGAGCAATGCTGCTATCCAATGGTCAGGACTCAGGACCCTAGGAAGGACGTCCTCTTCTGGCTGACATCATCATTTTTCCTTCGCCTTCATACAAATTGCCACATGTCAATGCCATGTGATACATGGCACATTCCTGTATAAAATACACCTCCATTGCTCCATGCTCGTTGACCTGTAAAGCCAGAATAATAAAAAGTAAAATTGGCATTAGAATATAAAGAGCGGGCATATTAGTCATGCCGACAAAAGTAATTTCTTTTCCCGCCTAATATTTGAGGAACGTTGCAAAATATCCAACGAGAAGTGTATAAAATTCTCTCATTGATGACTCTTACAAATGGTCGAGAGTCCGACTTTTCTCATCAGCGAATGTGCCACATGACACGTGGCACGTTCTTACTGTATGGATGGGTGGGCCAACAGACCAAAAAATCGGCTTGAATAGTTGGATTAGAGTATCCCAAATAATGTCGAATCTGACACCTAAAAATCAATCTATGAAAAGACTCAAATCCAATGGCTAAAAATCACAATTTCGACTGAATGGAAGGTTCATTTCATCTAAGAATGTGCCAAACATCCATACGGTCAGTGGTCTCCAATAGTATGCCACGTGGCACATACAACTGCTGTTGAGACAATACTTCCGGAATCCATTTCGTAGCTTCAATGTTTGGAAAAAAAATTATTAAAGAAAATGGATAAAAGTACATAAAGCAAATTAAGTTCTCAAAGAAGAACAATGGACTCTAAATAAGAAGTCTCAAAGGATAAAGTGAAGCATAAAAATTAAAGGTCTCGTCGTATTAATTTATTTATCTATATAACAAAACAGGGAAGTTGTTTTATCTCTTATCTTATCCTGCTTCATAAGATAAAGAATGGTTGAGATCAAATCCATCCATCTAAGGTAGATTTCAGCCACACTCAATCCCCACATTTGACCTCGTGCGCAACAGATTGAAAATTTAAAATTTTGAATTCTGAATTTAGCGTCATTATTTTTCCATTTTGCCCTTGTGCGTTATGGTAACGCCCCAGTCCATTATTGCAAATGCTTTTATTGGAGAGTGCCATGGGCATGGGCCATTTACTAGTTCAGAAACAAATAAGAGTGATTTCTTCTTTTACAACTAATTAATTTAATATAGATAGATAATTTCTTCATTGCAACTAAGAAAGGTAATTAATTTTTCACTTACACCTAATTAATCTAATAATTCCTATTCTAATCATAACCAGAACAACTTTTTAGAATATGCACTTATAACTTTATTTCCAATAAGCAATATACCACTTTTACTTATCAGAGTTGACTTTTCATGCCCTTGCCCTTAAAACAAGCTCGGCGTCTATTTTTTCAAAAAGAAGTTGCAGTATTAAACCAAATCTTCAATCGACAAATTGTGCTACGCGATGAAAATATGAGATTTTTTCAACAAGCTGTAAGGGCTTCTTTAGTAACAATTATGATAATCGATTATGGGCTGGTAAGGAGAAATGAAAGTATTCACTCGTCAAATCAGTCTAGTAGTCTTTCTCTCCTCAAATTCATCTTATCTCATTCTTCCTAATAGGCAAAACAGTCACATTGGTCTTCCTAATTCAAAGTCATGTAGTTGGTCCCCGCCCCTTGATGGGTGGCACAAAATGAACACTGATGTCGCTTGGATTAAATCCACTTTTGAGATTGGGTTAAGATTCATCATTCGTAACTCAAGGGGAGATTTAATCTTAGCAGGAAGAAGCAGATAGAACGCTCAGCGGAGGAGTCAGAAGCGAAGGCTATCCTAAATGGTCTTGAGGAAGCAAAGAGGGAGGGGGGGGTGAGCTGGTTAGTTGCGGGTTGGTTGGCCCAGATTCTACATCTCTCATCTTCTTTTCAAAAACTCCCTTTTAAATTTGTTGGATGTGTATCTAATAACTCTGTTCATACTATCGCCTGGCAGCCCAAACACTTTATTTCAGTTGTTTCCTGGTCGGACGTCGCTCCCTACGTGCATGGCTTATAAAAGCGATTGTAGAGGATAAATGTCTGATTAAAAACAAGGGCTGATAACTTTTGGTGTGTTGTTTTATTTTGGAGTTCTTCTATTCCAATGGTTCTTTTCCAATATAATCTTGCTTACAAAAACGGTCCGCTGTCAACACCAATGAATCTAATTGGTGGGAATAAACATAAACCATCTTTTCATGAGGATAAGATGGATTGGTACAGATCTATGAAAATTAGTCTAATTTAGTTATTAGGTCTTGGTGCTGTGTTGGGTAACTTGTCATTTTATTGTGGATTTGCCCCCATATTCCACATATGGGGCATGTTCCAAATCTTCCAATATAGATTATGATTCAAATTCATATCATGTGTCATGGATTCGAGTCGGTTATGAATCCCAACTATGGATCACAATATTAAAAGTTGAACTTGGATATGGATTTACTTAGATCTGACCCGATTTGAATACAAGACATGGATCATGATATTTGGATCCAGATCTACCTAGAAAGGCTCAAGCTACGAGGACCCCCTTTTTCTGACCCCTCTCGGTGTTCATGCGCTCAGCCGTGGATTTCACGAATTCAACAATGGTTTTCAACATCGCAAAAAAAATGAAAAGGGACGCCAACTTGGTGCTGACAACCACCGTTGGATTCTTAAAATCCACGGCCGAGCGCACGAACACCGAGAGGGGTCAGAAAAAAGGGGGGTCCCTGAGCCCAATCGTTTTAGAAATGCTTTTGATAGAAAAGTTTTTAGCATAATTTGTTATGAACAAAACTTATTTTATCACACTTATTACCAAATGGGTTTTGAATCCAAGATTTTTCACTCAACCAAATAATCCCTTATCAACTTAACCACTATACATAAGATACCACTTGAAAAATGGAAAAAACAGTAACGCCCAATGTCCGTTATACCGTTCTTCCATTAATCCGTTATAATGGAAAAAAGTGCTATAACCAAATGTAGAATTTTTTTGATTTTTTGGGCTGTTTTTTATCTAGGCGTCCTACCAGACAACTAGTTAGACGCCACCCATCCTGGGGTTAAGGTTTCGGACCATGTTAACCCCAAGACAAGTGGCACCTAACTAGTGCCAAAACGCCTAGATAAAAAACAACTAAAATAGAAAAAAATTATCATTTTTGTGTACGTCCACCAAGGCATGGGCCGAACATTCATGGGTTACTGGTGAGGGTGTCAATTTTACCCGATTAACTGAAAATCAAATGGAACTGGAACCAAAAACTACGGTTCTGATTCTACATATTGGGAGCCGATTAAAAAAAATTAGAATTGGAACCGAAGTGAAAATAACAATTCCTATTTTGGGTAGTTAGATTTGAACCCAAAACTGATAAGAACTGGAATTGAAACTGACCGGAACCAAATAATCTGTTCCAGTTCTGGATCCATCATTTTGAGAATGAGAACCGATAAGAACTGGCAAATCGGTTCCGGTTCTGAGTACCTTAGGAACCGAACCGGAGCGGACCCGTTGACATCCCTAGTCAATGCGTTGAGAAGGATGTGGGGTTAGAGTTTTTATATGATATGGAATTCTGTATCATAGAACCGATTGAGGATGGGTTTTTGGGCCATTGACAAGATGACACATTGCGGCCTCCATCGTTGTTATCATCGAAGGGTCGTTGAACATTCAAGACTAAAACTTTGATGACAGTGCCTCGATGACAGGGTGCAATATGAGCCATGTGGCACACTCTTAGGGGACTCTGACCCTATGGATGTTTTTACAACCCCTACGTGGACCTACAAACCAAAAATCCGCTTGATCAGTGATTTCAGACCTTTGGATCTTTGTACCTTAAATAATGGTAAATAATGCTCAAACTCCCACGGTTAAATTCAATCCATGGAAATACTTCCAATCCAAAGCCTAGAAATCGCTAATCGGGATGATTTTTGGTTGATAGGTCCACCTAGGATTGGGAAAAAAATTTTAGATGCAGAGGATCTTGGATGCAGTCGATGCAGAGGGGTCTCGTGGTCCTACATGGCTCATTTTTTGGGCCCACTAACCGCATGGATGTTTACCTCATCCCTTGGTGGATATGCATACAAAAAATCAGCTTGGTTGGTAATTTCTAGCCATTGGATAAAAGAGCCCAAAAATATGCAAAAAACATGCTTGAATTCAACGGCTACAATCAATCCTAAAAAAGTGCTAAAATCTATGGCTCGTATAGATCCTCCACGGGGTGAGGTAAACATCAATGCGGTTAGCCATGTAGGACCACGAGACCCCTCTGCATCGACTATTTTTCCAGGGATTCGCCAAACATCCATACGTTCGGAGTCCTCTAAGAATGTGCCAAAGGATGTGCCACGTGGCATTTTATAGTTTTCATATGATACGGAATTCTGTATCATAAAACCAATTGAGGATGGGTTTTTTGGGCCATTTGGAAGATGACACGTTGCAGTCTACATCGTTGTTATCATCGAAAGGTCCCCCATCTGATCACCGCTGTAAAAAAAACGAAAAAAACTCCGAGATTTACTGTATTGTTATCGGACAGATATGCTTCATATTAACTCCAGAAATTTTATTACGTTGTAACGGTAGATACTTCAATTAGAAAATAAAGCCAAGGAATTAATTTTCTGAGAATCAATCAAAGAAGTTTATTATACACGATCATAAGTAAATGAAACTGACGAGGATCTAAGGAAAGATTTTTTTTTTTTGTTTGTTTGTTTGTTTTGAAAACAGGGAAGAGAGAGGGAAAGGTAGGAGTGTGTGGAATTTGTAACGTGGCCAAATCTCTCACGGTAAAAGCGCAAGGAGGATTTCCTTTTCTGTTTGTAACGTGGCCAGATAAAAATTCCTCCCCGTAAGTTCTCTACAGCTGGGGTGGTAGGGTCCAGTTTTTAGCACGAGAAAATCTCTCTTCCCGCCTTCGCGCTTCTTCTTGAATCGCTCTTAATAGTGAAGCGAGAGAAAGCGAGTGAGAGAGAGAGATGTTGGAGAGCTCTGCGAGCTCTTCTAGCTTTTATCGGCATGGATACACCGGAGAGGAACCAGATCGGGACTCCGATTTCTAAATTCGAGGTGATTTTTCTGTGTTTAGGTGGTCTCAATTTTGGTTTCTGAACGATCTAAGAGTTGGTTTTTGTGGGGAGTTGGAGTGGTTTTGTTAGATTTGGATTTGGTTTATGGGGATTTGGTGGAACTGTCGAAGTTTTTTTGCTTTCTTTTGGTGGTTTAGGGCTTCGATTTCGTTATCTATGGTGTGGTTTCTGATGTTTTCAGCTGATGCATGTTGAGGAGTCGATTTCATGCGTTCTGTTTATGTCTGTCTCTCTCTCTCTTATTTTATTTATATTTCGATTGTTTTAGATTGATTCGATTAGCTTTTTAAAGCCGTTTCTCTAGGGATGTTTTTGATCTGTAGCGTTTTTTCAGTGGTTGGGTTTCTGGAGTGATTTCGTGAGATCTTGAGTGTAGATGTTGACTTGGTTTCTGGGGGTTTCGTGGAATTGTTCAAGTTTTCTTCTTGGTTTTTGAAGGAAAAAAGTGTTTTTTTTGGTGGATTAGGCGTCGATTTCGTTATCTGAGGCGTGGTTTCGTGGTTCTTAATGCTTTCTAGCTGATGCATGTGGAGGAATTGACCAGATTTTTTAGGGGTTTTTCACGTGTTAGTGTATATCCGGGTGTACTTGTTTCTGATTTTCGTTGGATTAGGGTTTCTTTTTCTCAATTCGAGGTGTTTATGTACCTCTTCTGCTGCTTTTATTTCGTGCATTTGAGGATTCTACAAGATCTTCGATGTTTTCTATATGTTCCAGTGAAATGAGTTCACTTTGGTGCGACTTTCGTGTGGTTATGGCTCCGATTTCCCTTAATCTTTCCCTCTTTCCTTCTTTCTTTCTCTCCTTCATGTTTTGCTTTGATGATTATTGACTTATTCACTTCGATTGTGCATCAAAGTGTTCCTTTGGATTTTCATCCTGTTTTCATATGATCTCCGAGGGTTCTGCTTGTATTCTTGTTGATGTTCTGGTCCGTGGATTTTGCGGTGGATTACCTTCCCGATAAGATATTCAAGTTGGGATTTTTCAGTATATTATGAGGTGATGCAGGACCATTTTTGTTGATTTCAGAGATTTTCGAGGTTTTGTTGTTTTCGTTTACTGTTTGATATCAGTTTTGATGATTTATGCGTATATTATCCTTAATGATTCATATGGGTTTTGATACCGGTTTTGTTTCTCGTTTCTGCTAATTTTTGTTGTTTTCATCTGTTTTGGTGCTTTTTCCCCTATCCAGTTTTCAGTCGGTATCTGTGTTTTTTTTCACTTTAAAAAATTTAGATTTTTTTCTTATTTCGTTGTGTTTTTACGATGTCTTTATCTTGTATTCGAGTTCTGGGATTATTTTTAATGTTTTCTATCTCAATGTCCATAATTTGATCCTTTTCAAAGCTCAACTTCAATTGGAGTTTTAGCTGCAAGCAAGGCTCTCTTTTTTCTTGCCCTTTTTTCATAGTTTTCAATCTTAGCCATTTTTAATTATGTATGGTGTTTTGTATCTTTTAATAGCAGCTCAATGACTTACTGCAAACTTTGATAGTACCCAAAGACCTGGGTTCAAGTCCCGTTCTTACCTGGGGGCTGGGGGTGGCTTAAGGGTTACTAAAAAAACTGGATGACTTATCAAAAAACGATATTTGTGGAATTTCTTGTATTTGATTTTGATCTTCGTCTTATTTGGTTACAAACATTACTAAAGCTCTTTATCCTGCACTACTGTTTTTGGCTTTCCCTGTAAATGGTAGTTTTTTTTAGAAAGCATTCTTTTTTTTGAGGAAGAAATGACATCTGACGGCATACAATCTCGATGTAGGTTGTCTTTTGTGTCTCCAATTGAAGGAATTTTTTTACACTTTGATGCTTTTGTTCATATTCATAAACATCTTCCATGTTTCCTACCATTCTCAAGGAATATCTATATTTTCAGTATATTTGGAAACCTTTTACTCATTTTACACTTTGATGTAAAATGTCTCTAATAGAAGGCAAATTTTACACTTTGATGCTTTGTTCAATTCATAAACATCTTCCATGTTTCCTACCATTCTCAAGGAATATCTATCTTTTCAGTATATTTGAAAACCTTTTACTCATTTTTGCATGATTTCATTGATAAAAAAGGACGACTTCTGATGTTTTATACTTTATGCAATCATTTCGGTTACGGACTTGTTATTTGGTAAAGTTTGATACTTGAGGACTCTACCCATTTATCTACATTTCTTAACTTTTTCTAAGAGAGTTTTATTTCACTTGCAGGATTCTCCCGTCTTTAACTATATCAACAGTCTTTCTCCTATTAAGCCAGTTAAGTCTATACACATTGCTCAGACCTTCAACTCGCTTAGTTTTGCATCTCTGCCATCCGTGTTTACTTCACCACATGTTAGTTCTCAGAAAGAATCCAGATTCTTGAGAAGGTAACTATTGCTTCTTCATGTACTAGTGCAAAGTAAAGACCATGTTGTGAATTAAGAGTTGCTTTATTCTTTTTTTTTGTCTTCAGGCATTACTTATCAGACTCTTCAAAACCTCAAGTTTCTTCTGACAATGGAAATGAAGGCAGAATGAGTTTGGGTGTTTTGGATGCCGTTCAGGTGTCTGATTACTCTGCTGATCCACAGGAAACTTTTGACCCAGGGAGTTCTATTAGAGAAGTTATTGTTGAGCCACCTAATGAGAACGCAAAGCTTGCTATTGAATTGCCACGGACCTTGAAGTATGATTGTGGTAGCCCCAACAGTAACCTTACTTCTTGCCAAGGTTTAAAGACAGATCCCATGCCAGAAATGTCTGGCACACCGGCAACACTTGTTCAATTTGCTCAAGAGGTCTCAGTTGAAAGGCGTCATTTGTTTGAAAGTGAAGTAGAGTTGCAGGGGATATGTCAGCTTGAGAAAACTAAAGAAGGAGCAGTATGTGATTGGGAGAATTTGATTTCTGAAGCTGCTGGCCTGTTAATTTTTGATTCATCCAATAATGCCGAGGCTTCTAAGGAGCAGGATCAGAAATTAGTGGATCCTGATACTAGTTCCTTTACATCTCTCGTGTTGAAACTCCCGCAAGATGGTACTGATGATTTACAGAACACCCAACCTGTTGTTCAGGTAGGTTTTTGTGAGCAACATGAAATGGAAGATCCTGCAACTCAATCAGGAGAAGTTGGGGAGCAGAAGGAAACAGATCACACGCCACATATACCTTCAAGTACTTTTCTGATTAAGCAAGGGGTTAACTTTCCAAGTGAGAAAATGGATGACAAAGCCGGAAATTATGCTCCATTTGGTTGCCAGGTAAGATACTAGGTTTGTTGTAAACGTGGTTTGTACAAGTTGCTATGACCTAGGAATACTTAACCTAATTTGCATGTTTCTGTTTTCTTTATATGCTAATACATTTGGGTTCGAAGCTTTTATTTATATTCATGACACATCATATATGGTACTCTAATTACCCTAGTTCAGATTCACACTTATTGCATTATTCACTTCTGCCGACTATTCGCCGTAGAGTCTCAATTTAATGTATTAAAATCCTATACTTTCTAGCTTGAATCTATTTCATTCCACGTTTTTGTAGGAAATATTTCTATTAGCAGAGCGAGGGTCTCAAGACTCTCAACAAACCTTAGGTAATTCTGATCACCCACGTTACAGATGTATGAGTATGGAACTATGGATTACATATTTGAGCTGAACCATCTAAAATGCTCTTACAACGAGTGTGCAACAAAAAAGAACAAGATAGAGACAGATATGTTAATATATGTGGTAACATAAGATACTCATCAACCCTGACTCTCCAACGAGATACAAAAGATTGACGGACAAATTTTTCCCATTATAAAAGAAAGAGCCAACAGTTAGATTTTTGTCTTAAGTTACTTACAATGCCAGGCTGTTTGTATTTTTTGTTTCGTTAGCAAATGACGAAACACGATATTTTTCTTCTTTTGTGATTCCTATGATACTTTACCCGAGATTATACAGTTTCTAACATTTCTCCTTCTGTGATTCCTATACACTGTGTTTGGCTTTGGCATTTTAGAGCAAGATTGCTCTTCCAAATATATGACCCTCGCACACACACACACACACACACACAGCCAACAACTTGGATTCCCGTAATTGGACACACACACACACACAGCCAACAACTTGGATTTCTGTAATTGGTTGATTTCGATGGTACCAGGCTGTTTGTATTTCTTATTTTGTTAGCAAATGTTGAACACTTGATATTTTCTCCTTTTGTGTCATTATGATACTTTTACATGAATTTATACAGTTTCTGACAGTTTTACTTGGTTGACCTGCTGTGATGGTAAGTTTTAATGTGCTGAAATGTGTTGCATACTGGAAAAAATCGCGTACAACTTTTAGCTGAGTTGATGGTTATTTCTTGAGTCATCTCAAAGCTCTGCAGAGAACTTTTAAAATGGTTTATATTTATGAGTTGGGAATTGATACATCCATGGAAGGTTTTTTATAATCCATGGAAAGATACCTTTTGGGGGGCATTTTGCCCCTTTTAGGTAACAATTGTTTTTTCAGATGATCAAATACCATTAAAAAGTGAATCTCTCTGTGGATTATACAAAATTTTCTGTGGATCTAATATTTTTCCTAATGGGTTTAGCCTCTTTGACGCTTCCTGTTGTTTTCCATTTTAACTAATAATTGGTTCTTGATTGATAGTGCTAAAACCTTTGGTTCATTTTTTGGTGGTTATTGAGTTGTTTTAAACAAATGTTGATGCATAAAATAGTATTTGAGCTTTCAATAATACATTAAGTGGCTTTATCTGTTTATGTATATTCTGTTTCTTAGCAGCAGCGTGGCATGCGAAGGCGTTGCCTAGTTTTTGAGATGACAGGAGTTCATAAAAAGAACTTGGAGGATGATTCTAATAGTAGTTCTTCAATCTCATCTCAATCTGATGGAAAATCTGTTTCTGATGATAAGCAATTGGTTCCTGTCAAGCCTGGAATGTCTTCTTCACCATGCGTGCTACCTGGTATTGGTTTGCACTTGAATGCTCTTGCAGTTACTACAAAGGACCCTAGAGTTGTCAAGCATGAGACACTGGCTTCTGGAAGGCAATTAATAAGCATGCCAACTTCTATTGCCTCTTTTCATTCTCTATCTGATAAAAAGCCTCTAAATAAATCCCTGGCTCTGAACTCTAAGGACAGAGACATGGGCCCATCTGGCAATGAAGTTCAGGTTATGCTGGATGCTTCTCGGGCATCTGTGTCTGGAGGTGGCGAAGAGCTCAGTGAGAGTAGCCCCAAGAAGAAGAGGTATGTATCATTTGCTAACTTTGCTTGCAGGAATTTTTATTTCCTGAAATATTCCTTTCTTCCATTCAATTTTTACATTATGATTTTGAATTTGAGGTTTTATTATAAGCAGGCGCAGGTTGGAACATGCTGGAGAAAGTGAGGCCTGCAAGCGTTGTAACTGTAAAAAGTCGAAATGCTTGAAGCTGTAAGTTTCATACATTAACTTAGTTTTCCATTAAACTGAAAAGGGCTACTGTTCTTGCCAATTGCTCACAAAAGTAGTGTGTTATTACCTTTTCGATAATGATGCTATAGCCCCATTGGTAAGCAAAGTACTATCGCCTCAATGCAAAACATTGGATATGGGAATAGTAACAGCATTCACCTTATCTGATAGCTGGCATTGAAGTGGCATTGTATTAACCTTGATTGTCAAAACAGCTAGGCAAGCCCAGGCATTGGACCTGGCTGGCATTCGCCTGGTGACCATGCCAAACTATGGACTGGCCGTCTTTTCTTGCCTTGTGGAGGACCAACATGGTAAATCCAAACCGTCCATTCAATAGAGTACCCTCTGGTTGTCCACCTGGAAAGTACCCTTATCTACGCACCACATATCCTACCATGCATTTTATTTTTCCCCTATCAATAGCAGCTATTGAATCATTTATGAATTTCAAATAAAGATGAAAGGCAAAACAAACATGAACTCTTTTTTCCACATGGCAGAGGGATATTAGGCTGAAACTTGCCTACGGGAAGAGGTTGAGGTGGTCCCTGCCACCTCAGCTCCTACCATTGAAAAAGCACCTAATCACCCAGCTTGAACATTTAAATGATTTGTCATTTATCTAGCTTGCTATTTATAATTTTATTGATTTAAACTTTGTGAATTGTTCGAGTTAGAGTAGTTGGAATTTGGTTTCATTTCCTTCTGGATTATATGGTTTAACTATTCAAATTTTCCCATGCAGTTACTGTGAATGCTTTGCTGCGGGTGTCTACTGCGTGGAGCCTTGCTCATGTCAGGAATGCTTTAACAAGCCTGTTCATGAAGATACTGTTCTGGCAACTCGCAAACAGATAGAATCTCGCAACCCACTTGCATTTGCCCCTAAAGTGATTAGGAGCTCCGAGTCTGTTCCAGAGACTGGGGTTGGTTGCTAAACCCAACTTTGATTTTACTACTCAGCAATTTTGATCTGCTGTTAAATAATTAGTCTTCTTTTCCTTGTAGGAAGAATCTAACAAAACTCCAGCTTCAGCTCGGCATAAAAGAGGATGCAACTGCAAGAAATCAAGTTGCCTCAAGAAGTACTGTGAATGCTATCAGGTTTTGTGCCTTGCCACATTCTGTATTCTTTCTGTGTTGTATATCATCTGATTCAGACTTGGTCGTCTGTCTTTAAAGGGTGGCGTTGGATGCTCCATTAACTGCAGATGTGAAGGGTGTAAGAATGCATTTGGTAGGAAAGATGGTAAGTGTTTATCTGGTGGTTTTAAGATTTCTTGAAGATTTTAATGCATTTCATTACTTTTTCATGAACTAGGGAATTATGGAGAGTTAATTCTTAGATCAGGCTCAAAATTCATGTTATCCTGACCCTGTTACCAATGGCTGCTATAGGAATTTTTGAACACAAATACACTTTTTCTTTCCTCAATCCCTTATACACAAACTTCATCTATATTATACCAATAGCTTTTCCTTACTGTTATATTTTATCTTTCCCACTTATCTCATTTTTTAGTGCATGCAGTTAGTTTTTTTCCTTATTTTCCTTCTTCCAAAACGCAGGATCTGCTCCAATTGGAACAGAAGAAGCTGAGCCAGAAGAGGAAGGAGCAGAAACCTGTGAAAATAATGATATGGATAAGAGTTTACAGAATAATGACGTCCAGAATGGTGAAGATCATTTTTTTGATCATGTTCTGCCTATAACGCCTCTCCAGATGTGCAGGTTTAATATTTGAATAAAGTATTGCTTGTAGTTAATATTGTTGTTATTTTATCCTTGGTGTTGGTCTTATTATATTGAATGTTGCTTTGTATTCCAGACCGTCGGTTCAGTTGCCGTTTTCCTCCAGTGGGAAGCCACCACGATCTTCTCTTCTCCCTGTTGGATCATCTCCTCAGTTGCATGCCAGCCAAACATCGGATTTTCTGCACTCTCAATCCAAGTTTGAGAAGCATCTCCAGATCATTCCGGAAGATGAAACCCCTGAAATTCTAAGAGGCAATTGCTCACCTATCAGCGGCGTGAAGATTGCTTCTCCAAATCGTAAGAGGGTCTCACCTCCTCACAATGACTTTGGTTTGTCTCCTGGTCGTCGGAGTAGCCGGAAGTTGGTACTGCAATCTATCCCCCCGTTCCCATCTCTCACTCACCACGAAACCAGTGATTTCCGGTGAAGTTCAAATGGAGTGATATCCACTTCATCTTGGTGCTGAGGTATGTTGTTTAGTTGTATGAGTAGTAGTCTGTCCACGGTACTTGTATGATAAAATTGTATTTTTAGCACGTAATGTCCGACCACCTCTGTAAAAGTATCAATTTATTATATTTCAAATATTTCTTGTTCTCTTCATCTTTTTCTCCTTGTGACCTTTTATGCTATTTGATCCCAAGTTTCTCTCACCATGCTTCGGAGCTTTTGCTACCTTTCGGGTACCATTCTCTTGAAGAGGGATAAGATGAGAAAGCCAAGGGGGAGTTTTACAGAGTTGATTGGTTGGCTTTAATACAAACTCAGGTCTCCTTACTGTGTTTGCTTGACTTTTGTACTTCTGGAATGCCCTTAATTTTCATTGTTTTTCTGAGAATTCCTATCAGAACTACAGAAAATGCCCCTTTAATTTGCATAATTTACCGGCAGAAAATAAATGCACATAAAACAACACCTTTGATGGAATAGTATTGATCTCCAGCAAATTAAAGGGCATCAGAATATTTTTGGCTTAATATTCTGCAGGGAGCTCTAGCTGGACCTGTGGTTTAACGAATAGTGAAATTCCTGCGGAATACATGCATGCGAAATGTTACAGCACAACAGTGGAATATGGTTTATTTTCTAGGACGTAATTTTCTGGATTATGGGTCTTGACAAGCTTGGAAGTTCTGTTTCTGGGGAATTGTATTGGTTTGATTCCATCTTTGGCTTTAGCTGATATATTTGTGGAAATTGGTGCAATTGTTAAAAATGAATGTGATTAAACTGTTTATTCAAACTAATATTTGTCAGGGATGATTTTAAACAGAAGTTCCAGAAATTTCCATCCAGAGCACAACTTCTAATTTATTTCTCTACTACCTGATGCCAAGAACAAATGGGGGATGATTTTAAACAGAAGCTGCAGAAATTTCCATCCAGAGCACAACTTCTAATTTATTTCTCTACTACCTGATGCCAAGAACAAATGAACCATAAAGTATCCGTTGGCGATCGCAGTGACATTGTCTGGAAAAACATGTGCTTTAGAGAAGATCTCTATCCAAATTTGAAATCAAATGACCCAATTTTCTTTCCAGTACTGAGTGACTTGAATACTAAATCATAATTTTTACCAATGTCTCATCGATTTATTCTGCTGGAAGGTTGTTTTTCTTTGATCATTATTGAAGAAACATCATAGTTCCTCTTATCATGAGTTTGTTGGACTTGTGTTTTCATTCATAATCTTTTATCTTTCTCATAGTTCTGGTTCGGGAGCAAGCTTAAGTGATATTTTCTTGTCTTGTGATAATTATTAGCATTGCCCTTTCTCGGTTATAACTGAAATCCGGATTTTTAAACATCCCAATGATGATGTTTCTCCATATCGTGCACGGCACCGGCAAGTTGGAGATGTGGTCCTTTCATAGCAAACCCCAACAATGGCATTAGAGCCCACCATTTGATGGGTCCCAAGTTGTGAACCTGATCTTGTGATAGTGAGTAATGACCATCTGATCTACAAAAAAGAGTCAAGCCAATTATCGATCAACGGTCATAGGATTGGGTTGTGTTACGAATTTGAGAACACAAATGTTTGTGGGTAATATAGTCTCCCAGACAGGTAGGCTACATGTTTGTCCCATGCCAAATAGAGGGGTATCAATGGGTTAATGTTGGCTTGACTAGGGACAGCCCATATCAAGCCCACTTGTATTTATCACGGTGCGGCCTGTCTTGTCCGAACCCAAAAAATCAAAATTCTACTTCCAACCCTTGTTGATGATCATAGACCATGGTCATAATTACCAGAAGGAAGATCCATTGAGTCACACTTTGGATGTTGGTGCACACAAAATTCAGACACCCGATGTGGATGTCATATCATTGATCCAGGTTAACCGAAACGATACGGCATTCCTTTGGTGGATCGTGCCCCAAAAATCTCATCAATCTAATATGAAAACAGTGTGAGGTTCCTAACCACTTGATATGCAACTTTTGCTCATCAATGATTGGGCATTTCCCATGTTTTTTTTGGCTGTCTCAAGTCCCAACAAAGGCTCTTGACCAAACAGCATCATGGTTTGGGCCTTGGCCCATCCATTCACATGTGGATGTTTTGGATCAATGAGGATTTTTTTGGCTGTTCCAAAAAAGGCTCTTGATCAAATGGCATAATGTTTTGGGCTTCGGCCCATCCAATTACATGAATGAGGATGTTTTTTTGGCTGTCTCAACAAAGGCTCTTGATCAAACATCATGTATTGGGCTTTGGCTCATCTACATGTGGATGGTTTAGATCAATGAGGATGCATGGCATTTGGGGTATACATGTTGATATCTAAAAGTAAAGGAAGCAAGTATGAGTACCACAGACGAAAAAAAGGGGGCTTCTTCTTAGGGTCTGTTTGTGACGTGGGAAAATAGCAAAAATAAAAAAATTGCACGCGAAAATGACATTTTGGCGCATTTGAGTGCATAGATGTTTTTCATAAGGTCCACCAATTTGTCTGCCGACACGGATAAATAAAGTATGCACCCCAGTAAAATATTTGTACGCCATTTTAAGCCTTTGTGGAAAATAAATTCTCGCAGAAAATACACTTTTTTCAAAAAAAAAAAAATGATAAAAACGAGATCATTTTGATTATGTGACCTAATATGTGGGCCCATACTCATCTAAGTCTAATAGGTTCTGTGACCTAATATGTAGGGCCTATACTCATCTAACCCAAATTTGACTTATTTAATATGGGACCTACAAATTTGTGGACATAAAAATTTATGAGCAAACAATATTTGATACAAGAACTTTTTTTCTTAAATATGAATACGTGGCAATCCATGTGAGCTTGTGTAAGAGGTGCACATGTGACATGACTTTTGGGAAGACATGGGCCATGACCTGACCCTTGACCCAACAAAATGATATTAATAGTAAATGAACTTTTGGAATCTAGGGGACATGGGTAGTGCTGGTTATTCCACTAGAAACGAAATTATGATTTGGAAGTGATCTTGTTGAGGGCCCATATCATCTTTCTCTTGTTTCTAGGTTAGAAAAAAGTTGAGATCCTAAGTTATATTGGTAGGTGGAGGTCGGTGGTTTTCATTGTTTGGGTTTTGTTTTCACTTTCTCTATACCTAGCTCCAATCACAACATCCAAGACCTAATGGGGCTTTCATCTACTTTTCCCCACTGCTCATTCTTTTTTTTTTTTTTCTTTTTATTGGAATCCCTCTTTTGCTACCTATTCAGGTAAGAGTGAAACAACTTAGCCAGTTGGTTTCATATGGGGAATTTGATTTTATGGGACACATGATCCTTCAGTGAGTGAGTGGCCAGGATTCCACTCCAAAAAGTAGGAGGTTCTGAGTTCAACTCTCCTGGGGACCACTCCCTGCAAAGTGTAGGGTAATAAGTGGCCCAGTCCACATTAACTCTCCCAGTACACTCTAACACGTGTGGAAGGGGTGACTGTCGTGCCCCGGGGGACTAGTCGGGTGCTCTAAGAGGCTCGGATACCCTCAGTTTCAATAATAATAATAATAACTTAGGCAGTTGATTTCAAATGTGGTGTTTGATTTTAGGCTCAGGCTCCGAGAACCCCCTTATTCTGACCCCTCTTGGGATTTGGGCTCTCGGCCGAGGATTCCGAGAATCTAATGGTGGTTGATAGCGCTGAGCTGGAGTGGAGTCCTAGCTGTTGTGGAGAGGGTGTCAGAAAAAGGGGGGCTCCTGATCCCGACCCATGATACTTCAGTGAGCGAGTCAACTCAGTATCGGTAGGGACTGAGACTGAGACCGAGACCGAGACCGAGATATATTGTCTTTAGTTGACTCGTCCGAAACAACTCATTTTTTTGGCTGAGTCAATATCGAAACATAGTTGACTCGTCAGAGTCAGCTAGGTCTAGGGATGGCAATGGATTGGATCAAACCTGAGATCCGACCTGATCAGATCAGAAAAAACTGGGTCCGGAACTTTATTTTCCGTTATCGGATCGGTTCCAGATCATAGATTGTCGATCTGATCCCTTATCGGATCGGTACCGGATCAACCTTGTCCCGATCCGATATAGACCCAATATCTATTTAATTGCATAAATATATTTAAGTCTATATTATTTAAATATATGCCTAAGGGGGTTATACATGTATATATGCTATACACATATGGGATCGGACCCGGAATTGATATAATCATATCGGATCAGCTCCGGAACTGAATTTTATTGATCCGATCGGGTCCGGATCTATTGGATTTCTTATCTGATCGGTACCATATCAGTACCAATCCTACTCGAACCCGATCCATTGCCAGCCCTAGCTAGGTCTCTACACCAAATGATTAGATGGCATGAGGTCCAAGATCGAGATTTTCAACCATGGGGTGAAGCAGTGGCGGAGCCAGGGGGGTCGATCCTCAACTTTTAATGTTTGGCCCATCTCTAGCTAGGTAGACCGTAGTATGGGCCACGTGCATTACTCTAGGTGACCATCCTCAACAGTGAATGTTTGGTCCATCCCTATGTGGACCATAATATTAACTACCTGCAACACTCTTAGAGACCACTGACTATATGGATGTTTGCCCACCCCTAGGTGAACCTACGTACCAAAAAAGGCACTCAATAAGATGGTTAGGATTTGTTCAAACGGAGCTTGGATCAACATTAGGACTGTTTTGATTCAAGATCAATTTTACCTGGACAGGTTATTGTGGTAGCCAAGCCTGGATATTTGGTCTGGTCAATCAGGCTCCTTATATTATAATATGATTGCTTTTCCATCTGTTGGATAAATCACATTGTCCATTTGATATAATCACAAGGTCTATCACATCTGTTGGGTAAAGACCGGGATAGGAGGATGTTTCAAACCACCATTATATCCTCTGTCAACAGTCACATCTACACTTAGTTGAAACCATCTCTTACCATTCTTCCTCCCAAATCTCTCACTCTTTTCATCTTCTCTATTGAGAATGACCTCTACAACTTGGACGAACGGAAATCAACTTTACAATAGGAACGTGCTCTCTTCTCTACTGAGATAAAGATATGCAACTAGGGTTCTTTTCTCTTTTTTGGATTTTAAACGGATTTTAAAACTTCTCCTATTTTGTTTGTCGTTTCAAAATATTTTTCCATTTGTTTCATCAAACGTTTTTCTATCTATTTCATACCCTTTCAAACGTTTTTCCATCTGTTTCATCTCCTTACAAATGATTTTACATCTGTTTTTCCTAATTTCTCATATGTTTTCTCCTTTTCTGTCATCGTTTTTTCTTTTTGTAATTTGTTTTCTCATATATGCCATTCTTTTCTCTGAATCTATCCTATTATATGTTTTCGTTATATTATCATCTGTTTTCCCTACCCTGTCATATTTTTTTTCTATCTCATAATATGTTTCCGCCTATTCTGTCATTAATTTGTTTATGTTTATTATCTTTCTATTTTCATGTCCCCTTGATACAAGATATCAACAATGACCAAGAAATTCTTGTAACCATCCAAAATTTAGTAGAGGGACTCAAGAAGTTCTTCATAGATCTAAACAAAGAAGAGTTGAGTGGAATTAGAAGTTCTGGTTTTTCTTTCCTTTTGAAAGTCCAAAGTTTCAAAACTTAGTCGACATTCATCTTTGAACAAAGTGCTGCTAACTGACACAACTATAAAAAAGATCTAATTGATTTTTTATTATTGACATGATCTTCCGCAAATGGCGTTAGCCTACACATCTTCTCCCCTTCTTTGCGGTACTTATTAAAATGAGACATATCAGATTTAAGCTTTGATCTGCATCCACCTAAACCAGATGACAGAAATGTGAAAACAAATGACAATAGTATATAGAGCATAATCAATTGACCAACATAAAATAGTTTTTCTCTTATCACACACTCTTCAGTATATGGAGCAGAATCAAACTTCAAACCACCAACACTAGTGTATGCACTTGGAGGAACATCTATTTTTATCTTTGATGTTTCAAAGTTTAGATAAGGAGAACATGCTTTCTCCTTCTTAGTGGTATGACCATCAGATGTGCGTAGATGGACATCTATTCCTACCTTTGGCTCTTCACTTTTTAGATGACGAAAGAGTTCTTTCTTGATGTTAGTGAGTGATACATTAGTGATAAATTCTTTATGACTAACAAAACTTTCTTTCTCCACTACATTCTCGGTTATTTCTGCATCTCAGATTATATATTTAACAGTTTAGCTAACTAACTTGGATCTTATAGGGAGTCTATCATCATGAATCTCATATGTATCATTTGTATCACCCAACAAAATGCAATCACCAAAAAATCATCAAAAGTGTTAGATGACCCATATAAACTAAATGAGTAGTTTGTAACAAAGAAAATACAATAAAAATAGACGACAAGAGTGTACAAAATAAATAACAACGTTTATAAAATAGATGACAAATGTGTACACAACAAATGACAAAAGTGCCAAAATAGATGGCAAGAATATCAAAATAGATGATAAGAATGCGAAAGTATATGACAAGAGTGTCAAAACAGATGACAAGAATGTGAAAATAGATGATGATAGTGCACAAAACAAATGACAAGACTGTACATGATTACTGTCATCTTTTTGCTCATTTACTGTCATATGTTTAGCTTTATATTGTCATCTATTTTATGATTTCCTTCATTTATTGTTATTACGATTTCATGTCTTTGTGCATGTCTTTGTTTCATACAATTAGAGAAACTTTAGTGGAAAGATTTCTTGATTAAAAATCAATCAAAAGAATCTTAAAAACATAACTTAAACATGAGAGACACTCGTAAAGAAACAAAAGAAAGATATCCCTTTTATATAAATATGTTATTAAGTACAAATGTCATTCAAATGACTCGAAAAAAAGAATGAAAAAAGTAGATAAACTTTTTTGATGTTGTCATTTAGGTCTAATTTTTTTCTACAAAATCAACACAAAGGCCATCCAAATTAATTTCAACTACAACTTTATTCCTTATCTTCTCACTATTACTTCTAGAACTGCTTGCATCGAATGATGAAGAGCTTGATGTAGTACTATGTACTGTCCCATGTCCTTCGGCCATTCCATCATCTAGCCATTGGAAATCTCGATACTGCTAATATTTCAGAAAGTTTCGGTCAAGACTATGATCTCTAGTTGATGTCAATAAAATTTAGATGTCCAGATGATTTAGGTCTCCACATGCAAAACAACACATAACCTTCCTTCAGAGTTTGTGTTTGGCCCAATTTTTTTATTTACTTAATTTGTGAAAGCTATTATAGCTTGAGCCGACAATTTTCTTTACTTTGTTAATTATTATGTCTAATTACTAAATCCATTACATTCAGTATATTGGCATCTTTGAAACTTCTTGCCACGACTATGAGATTGTTTTGAAACCAAAGTTTGCGCTATTCTAGACAATGAGTCTACTTACAAGGTGATGAAACCCAAGGACAACCCTCTAATTCATGGTTTGATTCTCCACAAGCTGAGCAACAAATCTGCAAGATGCACGTGGCACCAATAGATCAAAGCAAAGAATGTAATTTTACTGCTAATTAAAAAAACCTACCACAGATTCATATGCCATATAACCAAAACCGATTAAATCTATAACATTAGAAATAGGTAAACAAGTAAAAAAATAAGGTAATACCATATTCAAATAGAGGAGATTTGGCCTTCAAATAAGAGCTAAAAGTGACGCTTGCGTGCTTCTATGAACGGCAGCGAAGGTAGAGAAACCCTCGGTGGTGAAAAAGAAGGTGAGAAGGGTTGTAGACATTTTGAAGAAGATGAGAGGTTGCAGACGTTTTGATCCCGGCTTTGTCATAGATAACGAGAGTGTAGAAAATGAATTTCAAGTGTACAAAACAAATGGCAAGGTGTACAAAATAAATGACAAGAGCATCAAAATAGATAACAAGAGCATCAAAATAGATGACAAAAGTGTACAAAATAGATAACAAGGGTATCAAAAGTGATGTCAAGAGTGTACAAAACAAATGAAAAAAGTTGACAAATTAAATGACAAACACAATTAACTGAGATGACAAACAATTTTAAAACAATTTTTATTTATAATCGATAAAAACATTCTCATAATCGGTCTAACATTTTAAAGATGTCTTTATAATCGGTTAAAACATTCTAACTCATTAACTATAATCGATAAAACCTTTAATAATTGGTAACAACTTCTAAAGATGTGTTCGTAATCGGTTAAATTTTTCTACAACCTTTTAACTTGTTAACTATGATCGATAAAAACTTCTACCTGCAAAGACTATCCATTTTATATAACATTTAGTATGAACTTAACTGCTTCCTTTTAGACATTTAAGAGTGGAACCAAACCAAATTATATTACCTTCATATTTAAACATTTAAAAGTAGAAACAAAACCCAATCATGTTACCTTTCATTTTACTTTAAAGATCTGTGAGATTATTACAAAAAACACAAAATAATATGGAACGATGAGCTCTTACCTTATATGATGACTTCTTACCATATGATCTCTATGAAATTATATGCAAAATGGAAAATGAAGAAATAAAGACGAAAAATCAAAGTTGAAGGTGAAGACACGAAGACGAAGAAACAAAAAATATTGGAGAAGATTGCAGAGGGGTATGTCTTAAAATGCCCAAAGTAACACTCTCGGAATTTTGAAAAGTTATTGACTTTTGGATAATAAACTATGAATTTGTTAATTATTTGGGAAATTTCCCTTTAATTAGACTAGCAAAATTTAGGAACCTTGCAAATCAAGGTAAATAGTCTAAACTAGGGTTATTGGCCCGTGCTAAAGCACGGGTTAAGAAATAAAAATATGAACTATTTTTAAAAATTAAAGTATTTTTAAAAAAACAGTGAAATAAAAAAAAATTAATGCTTGCCAGATTTATCATATAGCAAGTTTTCTTCTTTCTTTTTTTTGGTAAATTATCTATCCCCGATTTTTATATTTACTTTTTTAGCATACATTTTTATAAAAATATTAATTTAAGATTTTATTTATTAAACAATGCTATGCCCATTAATCCATCATAGTCGTCCAATAAGTAAATTATATTTTACATTCGTGTATAGATAAAAGATCATACCATTGTATGATCATAGATATAAAGTTTTATAAATACATTAAATTTTATTAAATAAATAGTTGAGAGATAATTTTACTTAGTGGAGTATGTCCAAGTTGAGTAGAGAGAGAAATAAGGAGAGTTGAATTATATTTAAAATAAGTAGAGAGAGAAATAAAGAAAGTTGTGAGATATAAGGGGTAAGAGATAAGGTGGGCTAGAAGGATAGTGTATCTGCTATTATGACTGAGATTTTAGAGAATGTTTTATATATCCTACTTTAGCATATTTTATCGAAAATGCCTTATTATCTGTAATCTCATAATCATGTGGTGTTAGGTGTACAACTTGTCAAACCATGATCTGGACCATTGGATCATGTATCAACTTATTAGAAGAATCAAAGTTGTTGTGTTAATAGTACCCAATTATGAAAAAAAAAATTATTGGCATTGTGGCAATGGTCCCACAAAACTTTGTTACCTTACATTTTTCAAGAAAAAATGATGTTAGGCGTCCAACATCAGATGTTGGGATGAATCTTAATAGAATTTTGGATAATTAGAAAACCATGTATACATGGGGAATTCTCTTGTCAAATTAATCATTTCAAGAAAAATAAATGCATGGCTAGAGTAAGCAAATGAACATCTTAATATTTAAGGTCCCAATTAGTCTTTATTTATTGGCATGAAATATGATGCTGGTTTCAGTCATAATCTTCTTGACCATTGTCATAGATTATCTTGATCTACACCACTGTAAAAATATAAAAACTAAATCAAACGCATTGAGGAAGAGTACGAAACTTAAATCTAAACTTAATCAAGCTAAATGGCTAATAGTTACACTATCAACTGAAAAATGCACAATCTCTTCATCACATGCAGATTATATTACACGAATGTTCAGATCTATTCTACTAGCACTTTTCTACTCTTACCTATACAGAAACATAGAATTTAAGTGAAATAAGAAGTCAGAATTTTGAAGAGTAAAAACATACCGTTTCTTCTATAAATTCTAGCATTCCTATAGCCTGTAAGAACAACAAAATCATATTTTCACTTAAAAAGAGCTCATTTTGACCAACAATATAAAGAAAAACTAAGAAAATCATCAATTTCAATCAAATCACAAAAAAAATTATTTATCAAGGAATGAAAATCTCCATACCAATAAATTGGTAAGAGCTTTGGTCAGGTCCACCCCAAAGAATTCTAAAACCCTCTATTCAAAAAGTTATTAGTAAGCACCAATGTAATACATAGAATGTCAATGAAGACGTACACATTTTTATATGAAAATGTATGGGAGAAGGAACGTGTATGGGAGAAGAGCTCATTTTGACCAACAATATGAAAGAAAAACTAAGAAAATCATCAATTTCAATCAAATCACAAAAAAAAGTTATTTATCAAGAAATGAAAATCTCCATACCAACGAATCAGTAAGAGCTTTGGTCGGGTCCACCCGAAGAATTCTAAGATCCTTTATTCAAAAAGTTATTAGTAAGCACCAATGTAATACATAGAATGTCAATGAAGACGTACACATTTTTATATGAAAATGTATGGGAGAAGGACGTGTATGGGAGAAGAGCTCATTTTGACCAACACTATGGAAGAAAAACTAAGAAAATCATCAATTTCAATCAAATCACAAAAAAAATTATTTATCAAGGAATGAAAATCTCCATACCAGCGAATCTGTAAGAGCTTTGGTCGGGTCCACCCCGAAGAATTCTAAGACCCTCTATTCAAAAAGTTATTAGTAAGCACCAATGTAATACATAGAATGTCAATGAAGACATACACATTTTTATATGAAAATGTATGTGAGAAGGAACGTGTAGATAGAAAACATTAAAATTTAGGTAAATCATTTACACACAATGAAGTTATAAAGGGAATGTCAATAAAGACATACCCATTTTATATTGAAACGTAAGGGAGAAGAAACCGTTTAAAGAGAAAACCTTATAATTAAGGTTCCTTAGAAGAGAGTAAATTAAGGAATTAAAAACGTCAACTTGGTTTGAGAAAGGGAGACATTTTAGGTAGGGATTTGATTTTTGAAACTTACGTAATTAAATTTAAATTTTTTTTATAACCATTATTAAGGAAAGAATTAAAAGAATGTGTTTGACTGGATCGGTGATTTAATTTTTTTATAATTATATATTTAACTTTTTAATAAGTATGATTTGATTTTTTTATAATTACATATTTAATGTTTTAATAAGTTCATTTTTTGTTTAATGATGATAGAATTAGGAGAATCTGACTGGTTGGATGATTTGATTTATTGAGGTTATTTAAGGAATTAAACATTTTGGGAAATGAAGATAATTAAACATTTTTTAGAAATAAATTGGGGCTATTTAAGGAATAAAACGTTTTGAAAAAAAAAGAGAATTAGACATTAATGATTATTAGAGAATGAAGGAACGTAAGAGAGAGAAGGTTCGGTCAATGACATGGCACTCTACATGAGGAGAGTGCCGCGTCAACTTGATGTGGAGGAGAGAGAGGGACGCTGCCCACTTTTCTGCTATAGTATAGATATATATAGATGTACACCATTGAGGCTTGCACACAACTCGAGGTACACAAAATAACTATGGAGGATCAAAATGAATTCTGTAAGTAATTATGGGTGGGGACTAGTCAAGCCTTTTGGGAGGTCGGTTGATCGACCCCGCTTAGGGTCGGTCGACTACCCCTCAAAAACACTTAGGGTCGGTCAATCACCCCTAAAAAACCCCAAGGTTGATTGGCCGCCCCTAACATGCCACGTGGGCAAATTGATTTTCCCCTCCCTAAGCTACTCTGGTTGGTTTAGTGCCCCTTGGGCCAATCGACCACCCTCTCAAAGCGCCCCTAGACTGGTTGACTGCCCATGGGCCTAGTCAACCATACTACGTGCCGCAACAACGTGTAATTTTTTTTGAAATTGCTAGAAATTCTAAATAATTTGAAAAAAATATGATTCAACAGGTTTTGATAACTAGACTAACCCCAGATTCAACAAAAAATACTTGAATTGGATTTGAAAACACAACTAATTAGATCTAAGGTCCAAACCAACACTACAATTGATTAACCTACAGAAAGATTACAGTAAAACGATTCAAAAACCTGAACATTGATCTTCTAAGCAAAAAGACAATTAAAAATAGAACAAGTTTTATTCATAAGATTTTTTGAAAATTCTAAACTTAGGAGGTTGTTTTAGAGTGTTGAATAATTTCATTTGTTTTGTGATATTTTGAAAACATTGTGGTTTTAAATATTTTTTTACAAAAATAAGAGATTATTTTCTTCAAAAAGATATGTTTTAAATGGGGATTTGCTAATTATGATCTGGAGCCATTATTAGAACTTGGAGGTTTTTCTCAGCCTCAAATTTCTTATCGGACTTTTTCATACGAGGAATACGTTCTGGCTCCCTTATTCTTTGTATTAGACCTCGAAGGAAATCACTAGGATTTAATAGCTCCTGATCGGAATCAATGATCATCGCAATTATAACCGTTTAAAAAAACCTAAAAAAGATGAAGAGAAACAGAAAGAGCAGATAACCTACCTCATATAGTGGGATGAGATCTTGAGTATTCAAAATTTCTCTTTAAACTTTTGGATGGCATATATGGCATAAACCTCCTAAGCCCTTTATATAATACCTCGGCCAGTAGAGCACCATCTGGATTGATATCCAAATTAATTGATATCATTTAAAATGACGAATGCTTTTGTGACTGCAACCAATACATACCAAGGTGTATAGGTAATAGTTTTCTTGATACACCAATTAAGTTACCTAATCAATGTATCAAGAGGGAGAGATGTGGATATCATATATAAGGTAACTAATCTCAGCCATAGGCGTGTCAACATGGCATTAAGACACACATGTGATAGATGGGACCCTAACTAATATTATAAGACCCAATTAATATAATATTTTAATTCCATTCTAGAAAGATTCCTTGATGGATATAGGTGTGCCAATGTGATAGGAATCTCACTGTGTCAACACAAAGTGAACTTATATATAAACAAAGACTTTCTAATTATTGGCTAAGGCCAGTAATAGAAAAATTTTGAAAATATCCCAATCCCTTTCAAATTTTGGCTCCATTCAAATTGGCATACTGAGAAATGAGACTTTTTTTACTTGACCAAGCCGAAGAATATAAGGTCTTTTAACTCAAGCTCAATTTTTTCTAGAGATAGACTTTTCCTAGCACTACAGTATAAGAATGAACACTTTTTTAGGTATAGATTCAAGGAATAGAAAGTCTCCATTGAGTCCTAATCTTTCTAAGATTGGACTTCCTAGAAATCAGAATCTATAAATAAGGCCATGAGCAATCTGGGATAAAGTTATTAATGCTTTTTGATAAAATGACAAGTGGTCATGGGTAGGGGTGTCAATCTGGCCCTCTTGTAAGGCGGCCCGACCCTACCTTACCCTTTGAAAGTCTTTAAAAGAGGGCTTTTTTTATAAATTTCAAGCCCTTGGGGCCGGGCCGGGCTGTGATAAGGTCACACTCAAGGGGGTCCAGCCCTACTTGGCCCTTAGCAAATCATCTATGTTATATTTATTTTTTAAAATTATATTCTATAAAAACCTATAGTGCATCTTTTTTTTTTAGAAAATGGAAAACTAAGTGTATGGTATATTCAAAACTAAATTAAGTTATCTTTTTTTTTTTCATATATATATATAAATAGATTGTTTTAAGGTCACCTGTCATTGGCAACTTAAAGTGCCCAACTATTAATGAGAGTTCCAAGCTACCTAAGGAATCAAACCCTTTTTTAAAAAACTAAACATACAAAAGAAAAGGGAGAAACTGATTGGCATGGTCTCCCAGTTTCCTTAGGTATGCATGTTACAATGTTATTGCTGTTGGACGCTACAATTATCCTAAAAAAGATACAATTTTGGGCATTTTCCAAACGATTGAGCCATTCCAAAATTATGATTGGCCTAAATCGTTTATATTTTAAAATTGAAGGTTCAAAATCATTAAAAAATGACTTTTTCTAGTTTAAATTTATAATATATCATTTATTTTATCGAGGTTTTTAAAGAGACTAGAAGGTTAATTTTTAAAATTATGATCATTCATTGAAAAATCTATATAAGATTAAACCAAAGAAACACGTTACTAAGCCAAATGCTCTGTTAAAACATCAACTTTTTCTATTAAATTTTTTTATACTTTTAATACTCTTCTTCTAAGCCCTAGCCCTTGAGGGTAGGGCTAGGGCCTAGCCAGTTTAGGCCCTTTAAGGGCTAGGGCCTTACCTTTATAAGTGAGGGTAGGGCTAGAGTCGGGCTAGGCCCTACCCTGACCCGACCCTTTGACAGCCCTAGTCATGGGGACCTTATGCAGATGAGTTAAGGGGTGATATTTGTTAAGTACGATCTCCTCATCAAAAATCAGCAATATCTAAAACTTCTAACCCCTATCAAATAAAGGCCTAACTTTAATGGTGAAAATGAATGGTCCAATTTTTTTACTTACATGCAATCTACTTTTCATAAGGCTACAAATGTTGGAATGGATTGATTTTTTGTGATGTTGATATCCATGTTGAGAAGAATATCTTACATAATATAAGCCCTTAACTCATTTGCATATGGGCCCCATGGGCATCAGTCATTATATTAGTCACAAAAGCGTGAGTGGCCCACCTAGAGATCATGTTAGACAATCGGACCACATGGTGAGTTGTCCATATTGTGGAGACCATCCTTAGAAAAATCAGCCCATTTTGACATTCCTAACCTCATGAAAAGGTGACTTGAATGTAAAAAATCTAGAGCATCCAAATTTACCGTTACTTTAGGTCAACTTTTCATAAGGTTAGTGATGTCGGAATTGTATGATTTTTGGTAATGACGATCAACATGATGAGAGAAACTCAATGAGCCGTTGGATTGTCTAACATGATCTTCATGTGGGTTCCACTACCGGATGTAAGAAACAAGTATAGCTCTCGACAAACTCATTAATGGCCGAGGTACCCACATGCAGATGAGTCAAGGGCCGACTTTTGGTGAACATGTTCTTTTAAGCATGATACCAAGTTCACACACAAAAAAAAAACAGCCAGTTCCCGACATTTCTAACCTATAAAAAGTGGATTACAAGTTGAAATGTTCTGAGCTGTCCATTTTTACAATTAACTTCAGCTCCAAATTTGATAGGGTTAGACATTTCAGAAAATGCTATTTTTTAGTGAGGATGATATCCATGGTGACGAAATGATCCTCGCCAAAAACCAGCCCTTAATTCATATGATTGTGGGCCCATGGAACATTAATCATTATATTAGTCACAAAAGCATTAATAAACTTATCCTAGCCCTAAATATATATCCACAAACCCAATTTGACTTGTTATATTTGACTGACATTGTATTTTTTTTTACTCCTATTGTACCTAACAATCTAAAACCAGTTCAGCTTTTTGTCTCCAAGCCTCCAAAGGTGATTGAGAGACCCAACTTTCCTTTAAGCAACTCCAAGAGTCCAAAAATCTCACAGCTTCCCCTTTATACTTCTCTTCAATAATTCAATCCCGAGGTCGTTTTCTCTTAGAAAATTCCAAAAATAATTGTTCTAAATAAATTTCCCTGAAAGCAAGCTTAAAAAAAGATTATAAAAACATCTCTATCTCTACCAACCTTCCCCCCATGCACCCTTTCAACTCAAGAATGAATTGTTGTTTGATGTATGATTTAATCTGCACCGTCAAATGCGATCACACGACCGTTCGACTAAAATGTGGCTGGGATTGAACCTAAAATTTACCAAAATGTGGGTCATAAGAAATGTATGTGGGACTTAATGCATCAATTACGGCATTTCAATTTGTTGCGGCCACCTCTTCGATGGCGTAAAGATCACATTGATGTAGGGGCCATCTTAACCATCCTTAATGTTTAAATTAAAGAGTTATTTGTCAATTGAATTAAGTCTTGGGGCCATCTTTTGGCCTTTTAAGAGACAAAAGGATACTTCTTTGATTTAAAAAACGGCCGTTGTAACGAAAATAACGGTCATTAGTAACGACCTAGCCCCCCGATACATTCTTTTGAAAATAACACCCAAAACCAAAAGCGGGTTTAGTGATATCGGCGGTTATTTTGAATTTTTTTTACCATTATCAAAGTTATTTTGAAAAAAAAATGATAAAAAGTAATAATCTTAATTACTATATAAAAAGTCATCTGGGCCCGTCTGATTTTGACAATGCGGCATTCATCTTATCATTCGAAGCAAAAAAAAATCTTTCGAAAATAACAAATTGCTTCTGAAAATAACAAATCGCTTCCAAAAGATCCCTAATTAAAATTATAATTAGGACTACATATATAATAATTAGTAATATTATTGATTTTACGACATTAATAATGTTCTGTTTTTATTTAATATAGCAAAATACTATTTTTGTGGACCCCTGGTCTGTGGACGGTCACCACCACCGTCCACACACCTACCTTTAAAAGGTGGGACGGTGGCGTTGGCGTATTAACCAACAGCAACCAGCCAACAACATTCTCATTTACCTACTCTAAATTGCCTAAAAACCTGTAATTTAATGAAAAAAAAAATATTTACAAAGCTACCCTATTCCAGGAAATTTACTTAGGAATGAAGATTGCGGAAATTCAAAAATATTACCGTTCTTTTGAAATTTAAAAATCTTTAATTAATTACCGTTGGTTACTAGCATTCCTCCTTAAATTACCAATTAGAGGTTGGAAAACAATTATAAGGAAGAGGGACGATTAGGTGTTTCTGCATTGATTGAGTTGATTGTTATGCATGAAGGACCACCGGATGGTGACAGCATTTGTTTCGTATCACTTGATTGTTCCGTATCGGTGCGGGTGCGTGTCGTAATCAGTGTTTTTAAAACCAGATCAGACGGTTCAACCAATAAATTTGCTCCAAAAAGATCCAATTGAACCTGGGCCAAATTTCGCACCGATTTTGGCGTACCCACCTGAAATAAATCAACGGCTGATTCCCCTGGAAAAATAGTGCATTCTCAAATTTTTAACCCCATCAAATTTGGGTTTCAAGTTAACGGTACAAAATAAACGGTTCATAATTCAACTTTTAAACCAGACTACGAATATCAGAATGATTTGAATTTTTGTGGGGGTGATCTCCTCAACAAAAATCATCCCATTCCAAAAGTTTTAATTTATATATTGGCCCCACCAATTTTTTGGTGTGAAATTTTGTGTCAAAAATGTGTGTCCCCTGATCCTGACCCATTTATTATTATTATTATTCATAAAATTAAAATTTTCCCACTCTCAAACCATTCCTTTTTATTTTGAATAAATTTATGGGAATTGATTTCTTCAGTCAACTTTTTACTTCTTCAAGTCAATATTTTACACATTCAACAAAAGGGTCGGGATCGGGATCGGGGGACAACCATTTTTGACAACTATTTTTGACAACCATTCGGCGCGGACCCACATCGAAGATGGATCAATGTCTGATTTTGGGTGAGGATACACCGAGGGGTGGTCTAACATCCATACGGTGTGGCCCATATGGCAGCAATGAGTAACTAAAATCGTGCTTCCTCACGCCAAAAAGCGTGCAGAATAGCTTGTTACATCTTTTTTCGAAAATTAATTCCCTACATTTTTTAATCACATTCAAACCCATGTGCCACCCAACAGCCTTATTACAGCCATCTTTGGGTCAACCCACATTATATATAGCGGGGAGCACACATATAATGTACGTGATTAAAGAGGTAGCGTAGTAATTTTTTATTTATTTAAGATATATTTTTTTCAATTATAGAGAAAAATGCTTCATTTAGAACCAAGATGCATTGCATGTTTAATTAAATGGACATTACTGAGAAAAAGAAAAGATAAAAATGCTGATGATGGCTAATGTCGGGTTCACGGCTCTAGGGAGTGAGCCCCATTATAATATTAGAAATGTAAAAAAAAAAAGGATTATTGCGACATAGATCAAATCATGCCGGGCCCGCATGGCTCATGGTAGGTTGTATTTTGCTTTCTTTTAGGTTGTATTTTGCTTTCTTCTTTTTTACTTTGTTTAATAGATTCACTCGTTGTTGGACAGCGTTCAACTATGAAGGAGAGTTTCAGGCCATGGTTTAAAAAATGGCCGTTATAGCAGATTCGGACCTCCCCCCATTATGTTATGTACCACTTTAATGCTTGGAAAATAATGGCTTTTAATTTTGTTAGAACGGTTGTTGTTTTCTGAAACGAATTTGTTAAAAGGAGTCCATTTTTTCTGTTATTTTTCGTTACAAGGTTTATTGAAAATTTGAAATTCAAAATTTGAATTTTGGTGCCGATATTTTCCCATTATTTTTCATTTTTTGCCCCTATATGTTATAATCCGTTATAACAAAAAAAATGGTAACACCCCCAATCCGTTATACCATTCTAACGGTCCCTTTTAAACCTTGTTTCAACCTTTCAGGCTACTCACGGAATCTACATTTTTTTTTAAACAAAACATGCAAAAGAAAGAGAGAAAACCGGTTGGCATGGTCTCCAAGTTTTCTCAGGTACACATGGCATAATTTTATTGATGTTGGATGCTAAACTATGTTGGATGCTAAACTAGAAACGAAAGAAAAAACATCTTGGAGAATCTACCCAGGGGTAATTTAGTAATTTCAGACTCTTTTTAAAAAAATTGACTCCAATGACAGCTAAAGAATACGTGAGTTTCGGGGATGTAATTATAAATGCAGTTACAGCAAAAGCTTAGCTTACTCTCCCTTTTTTTTAATTATTTCATTTAATATATACATCCACACAATAACGCTATAACGCTGTTATAGCATAATACTCCAATCCCATTACTTTTTTTTTTCGTTATGAAGCTCAAAATCGAAAAAATGCAACATCCATTATAACAGCCGTTATAACAGAAATAAGGTTTATTATTTTGTAAAAAAAACAATTTTAACCACTATTAAGATTTTTAAAAAAATTAAAATAATAATAATCTGACCCTTTTTTACTGAGGCATAATAACTGGTGTGACCCATTGCACTGGTCGATATAACGGTTGTAACGGGTCATTTTAAATTTTTTATCTTTATTTTTTTTTTTTAAATATGTAAGAGTTACCACTTACCAGTGGACATGATGTAAGCCCCTTTTTTCTTTTTTTTCCTTTTTTATTTAATATTTTAGGCCTTTAAAAATTCTAAAAAGTAATTATGTATCACATTGTTTAATAAACAGTCAAAATAAAATTAAGAAAGAATTTCAAAGTTACTTCCCCCTTTTTTGTATTCTCTATTCTTTGCTTTTCTTTTTTACAGTCTTAAGTCTTAACAGTACAGAATAAAAAAGGCAAAGAAAGAGAGAGAGGGAGAGACAGAGAGTGGCATCTAGAGAGAGAGAGAGAGTGGCATCTAACAAGATGGGGTGAATGGGAGCAAAAAAGCAGCTGGAGATCTTTAATCACAGCTGCTGATCAAAACCCCACCACCAGTTTTCATTTACTGGTAAGTTCTTGATCTTCTGAAGAAGAGTCAGTTTTCCCATTTTCTTTTTGGGAAATATCTGCATAAAACCTTTGTTTTTTTGTCTTCCTTTAATGGTAGATTCACTTGTCCAGTACATTTTTGGGTGTTTAAATTTCTGGGTATCCATGTTTTTGTTCTTATTTTTCCCGGGTCCTGTTTTTTTGAATCATTTGCATTGGTTCTCTGGTGTGGGTGTTGTTGACCAGGTAGCTCTGATGTTCGAAAAGTTAAGATTTGGGTGTTTTTCATGTTTTTTGAGTGACCATGTTAAGTTTGAGAGGAATTTGCATGTTGGTTCCTTGGCTTTTGCATGATCAGGTACTTACGATCCATTGTTGATTGAGAAAATTTGCAAGTTTTTTATACTTTATAGATAGTAGGATTATTTGTTTTGAGGATTTCTGACCTGTTTTTTGGATCTGGGTGTCTTTGATCAGGTTTTTCAACCCTGTGGAAGCAAGGACTTGGATTTGTTACTTGATTTTGGACTTGTGTTCTGTTGATCAGGTAATTTTCATGCAATATACGGAAGTTAAAATCTTTCTGTCATGATCTTTAAGAATCTGAATCCCTTTGTTTCTTGTTCTTGGGTGTGTAGGTACAAGGAGTAGCATAGTTTCAAAGCGTCTTTTTCGCACCAAATTAGGTGGTTTGAACCCATTTGTTTCTGATTCTGGCTTGGATCCATTAGCTGGGTTTTTTATTATTGGTACAAGGACCAGGATTTTGCGAGCGAAACAGATAGTGTTGGTGTTCTTGGCTGGAGTCATGGCGACCTTGTTACATTCTGAGTCAAGACGCTTGTATTCGTGGTGGTGGGACAGCCATATAAGCCCAAAGAATTCAAAATGGCTTCAGGAAAATCTTACAGGTACTGCTTTTGCCTTTTCAGTTTTGATTCGTCGTTGTCTTTGAGAAATTGAAATGTGTATAGCTACAAACTCTCAAATGCAGTTTTCTTTGAGATCAAACTAGCATATTTTCCGTTGTTAAGGGAAATAATATGAATTAGAAGCTTCTGCTTTCGCCTGACTATAGTTCTGGATTCTCTCAAAGCAAATGGATGGGAAGTTCTAAATGATCCTTCAGCATTGAGGTTGCCTCTGTAGGGATAGAGGTTATCTCAGATGCGGTTGTTGGAAATATAGGATAGATGTATATTCGGAATAATTAAAATATGATATAAGAAATAGAAATAAAAACCAGAAAGCAGAAATTGAGGTGGACAGGGTGATAAAAGCTAGAGCAGCTTCTCTCATTCTATAATATTAATTTCATGATCAACAGGTAGGCAACTCTTTGTCTGACTGTTGGTGTGGAAAGAAATAAATAGTATTGCTGTTAAGACTTGACATGATTTCCTGTTAATGGTGTCTTACTTGGTAGGCCTTGTTGGGTGTCCTTTTGTATTTGTCTTTGTAGAAGGTCTGTTGTATGCATTCTTCATCTTTCTAGGGCATTTAGAACCAAACTTTATGTGTTTGTTTTCTACCACAGAGTCGACTTACCCAGTTCTTAGAGATTTTCAAGCATTTATTTTTTACTGATTTTAGCAGGCCCAAGATTTCATTCTCAACTTGAACAAAAGGATCTATGGTTTCGGAATTCTGGCGAACTTTCATTAACCCAAATGGAGGTTAAAATGCATCACATATTGCCTTGGTGAAATCTAGCTTTTAACAATTCATCATAATGAGGAAGAGGAAATGCCTTGGAAACTCCATTCTGAATGGTCTGGGATCTTATATCCCTCTATTCAAAGTTTTTGTCCTTCCAAGAGTTTATTCATCTACGTCAATGATATGCCAAATATTGCAAAGCCTATGAAAAAGAAAGAAAAATTGAAGCTCTAATGAAAATTACTGAACCTTGTGATCTATATGAGTGGCAAGGCCAGAAACACAAAAGACATCACAATTGAAAAACCTGAAGCTTGGGTGTGATGTCTTCACCTCATACACATACCTCTAAAGTATTACCACTAGAGTATTATGTCTTACTGAAATGGAAATTAAGATTCTAGACTGACAATGAATGGTCACAAAGTAACATTAATAGTAATTTTAAATAGAAAAATATAGTGAAACTTAGAAATTTTGAGATCTATGACATCAACGCAAGGTACATTTTAGGCTTTAGAATAGAATACTGCTCTGATATTTCGATACAACTTCTTTAATTCTTTTTTTTATAAGTAGAGTTCAAAAAAAAAAGAAAAAAAAGAAAGAGAACCATTTCAGGACTTAGTTAAGTTCCAAAAAAGGAAAAAAGAAAGAAAGAAGGCCACGTCAAGACTTCGAAACACTTAAATGAAATTTATTTAATTAGGGTAAAGAAATCTCTTCTAGGCTCCATACTTTACATTCTTAGCTAATTAACTAATCGCACATTTGGAAATTCCATTTTTTGTTTGGAGTTTGCAAGATTTACCTGAAATTGATTAGAATTTCAAAGTACATCTAAGGAAAGGGAACTATTGCCAATGAGATGTAATTTGGCGCAGAAAATTATAGATATGGTTCTCGGTGCCCCATTATTTTTTTTGGGGGGCTCCATGTCAAGTGAAATACTTTGTGTGAAAAGGAATACTACTAGTGGGAGGTCAGAGTTTGAGAATCAATGTTTGAAAACTCGACTTGACTCGGAAGGCTGCCAAGTTGAGTTAATTTGAAGACTCGAAACAACTTGACTCGAAAAATATTTTAATATTATATACATATATTGCCATAATATTCCATATGCTAAAACAAAATAAGTGAGTTTATAATTTCTCTTACATGCCTATATTATTATTATTATTATCATCAGTATTATTATTATTATAAATTAATTAAAAATGTCCCCAGTGAAAAAAGGAAAATGATAGTAATGTCCTTGTCCCTAGGTCCAGACCACTGAATGGTTGATATGAATCCCAAGGACCATTAGCGGTCTGGACCTAGTGAAGATGATAGGAATGCCCATGCCTCAAAAGAGAAATATTTTGTTTGAAGGAGAAATCATATTTTACCTCTTTAGTTGTTAATGAAAAAGAAAAAAAAAACATATTCCTAGAGGCATTGTCAGTCCACGGTTGCTCTGGTGGCAATGGAGGATGTCATTGGTGGCATTGGTTGCTCCGGCGATAATAAAGATTTTTGGTGGATTTTTTCGCTCCAACACTTTTGATTAAGGGTTTATGTTAACTTTTTCTCTTTATTTGTTTTAGGAAACCTTTACCTTTGTTAACTTTTGTTTTCCTAGATGAGCTTACTTATGTTTTTGTTTTTTATAATCAGATAAGCTTACTTTTGTTAAGGTTTGGAAGAATTAAGTTTTATTATTTTTGATAGTTTATGCATCAAAAGAATTTATAAGGCTCGATCGAGTCAACTCACAACTCGGTCGAGTTTATGTCGAGTCAACTCAAAATTCAGTCGAATTGAGTTAACTCGGCTGAGTTTTGAGTTCACTCAACAAGTTTTAAAACACTGGTTAAAATCTAGTATATTCATTAAACAATGGAAAGAGGACCAGAACCAAATCTGCTGATCTATTAGATAATTTCAATGTCTCGGGACTCTGCATGTGTGCAGGAAAAGTTGTAGAACAGTGAAGGAAAATTTGTTGGTTGAATTGGTTACAGTGAAATGAAGTGATTTTGTTGTATCAACTTGTTCTTCAGATATTATTCCTACTGCTTTCTTTTATGACTTTTTTCACTAGTGGGGGACAAAAGAAAACAGTAGATCACAGCATTGCTCCTTTGCCCTGAGATTTGAGTATGTACTTGTGTTCTTGGATCTTGCTACTTCATAGACGAGTTTTGGTTTAGAGAAACCTTTTGATAGCCCTGGTGTCATCATGTTGCGGTGACTGCCATCTTACCATACATGTGGTGCACATTCTCATTGGGCATTTGCTCCATATCAACTTGTTCTTCAGATATTATTCCTACTGCTTTCTTTTATTACTTTTTTCACTAGTGGGGGACAAGAGAAAACAGTAGATCACAGCATTGCTCCTTTGCCCCGAGATTTGAGTTCTTGGATCTTGCTTCTTCATAGACGAGTTTTGGTTTAGAGAAACCTTTTGATAGCCCAGGTGTCATCATGTTGCAGTGACTTGCATCTTACCATACATGTGGTGCACATTCTCGTTGGGCATTTGCACCATATGTATATTAGGAAACTGGTATCATGAAAATGTAATGACCATCGGGCTATCGCATCGTGTCTCTTTATATTGTGTTCATTGCATGGTCATCCAAGGGATTTAATCACAAGGTTTTCCTTTGAGCATTTATACTAAATCTAAATCCTATACTATATCACGTCTTATATCACATACCTTGTATATCAGCTTTGTGCCGATCTGCTAAGTTAGTCAAAGGAGTAGAATACAAATATGGTTCACTGATTAGAGATGTATGTCTACTTCAACAGATATGGATTCCAAGGTCAAATCGATGATCAAGCTCATAGAAGAAGATGCAGATTCCTTTGCAAGAAGGGCAGAGATGTATTACAAGAAACGTCCAGAGCTTATGAAACTGGTCGAGGAGTTCTACCGAGCATACCGTGCTCTAGCAGAAAGATACGATCACGCAACAGGGGCGCTCCGCCAGGCCCATCGGACTATTGCAGAAGCATTCCCCAACCAAGTTCCTTTTGTACTGGCTGATGATTCGCCCTCGAGCTCTTCTGTTACTGCGGCTGAGCCACACACACCCGAGATGCCACACCCAATCCGTGCGTTGGTTGATCCCGATGACTTGCACAAGGATTCTTTGGGGCTCTCGTCCTCCCAATTCCATGCCATGAAAGAGAATGGAGCCTATTCTGATGAATCTGATTCCATAATGAGCAAAAAAGGGTTGAAACAGCTCAATGGGTTGTTTGGCTCAGGAGAAGGGGCACCACACCATGTGAACTTTGCGGAAGGAAGGGTGAGAAAAGGCCTGAACTTTCATGATGAAGATGGGAAAGGATCTGAGTATGAAAAACATAATGGATCCAGGGACCTCCCAAAACATAAGGTGGAAGAGAAAGAACGAAGTTTGCAAGATGGTGTCTCTGACCAGAATCTCAAGAACCGGGTCATGTCCAAGTCAGAGCAAGCAGGTAAAGCTGAGACCGAAATTCAGATCCTGAAGGAAGCCCTTGCAAAATTAGAAGCCGAAAAGGAAGCTGGCCTTCTTCAATACCAGCAGAGTTTGGATAGGTTATCTAATCTGGAGACTGAAGTCTCTCGTGCACAAGAGGATGCCAGAGGGCTCAATGAGCGAGCAAGTAAAGCTGAAACTGAAATTCAAAACCTAAAGCAAGCTCTCGCTAAATTAGAAGCTGAAAAGGAAACTGGTCTTCTTCAATACCAGCAGTGTTTGGAGAGGATATCTAATCTAGAGGCCAAAATCTCTCATGCCCAAGATGATGCCGGAGGACTTAATGAGCGAGCAAGTAAATCCGAAACTGAAGCTGAAACCCTGAAGCAGGCACTGGCTAGATTAGAGGCTGAACGGGAAGCTGGTCTTCTTCGATACAAGCAGTGTTTGGAGATGATATCTAACCTGGAAACCAAAATCTTTCGTGCTGAGGAGGATGCCAGAAGAACTAATGAGAGAGCAGATAGAGCTGAAACTGAAATTCAATCCCTAAAGCAAGCCATTGCTAAATTGGATGAAGAGAAGGAAGCTGCTGCTCTTCAGTACCAGCATTGTATGGAGAAAATATCTAATCTGGAGACCGAGATCTCTCGTGCCCAAGAGGAGGCCAGAAGGCTTAATAGTGAGATAGAGATGGGGGTCTCCAAATTACACAGTGCCGAAGAACAGTATCTTCTGTTGGAGAGAGCAAATCAATCTCTGCGGACGGAGGTGAATACTTTGGTACATAAGATGGGGATGCAAAAACAAGAACTTTTAGAGAAGCATGAGGAGTTGGAGAGACTTCAGATTTGCATACAAGAAGAGCGCCTGCGCTCCATGCAGACCAGCACTGCTCTCCAAACTCTGCAGAATTTGCACACTGAATCTCAGGAAGAGCGGAGAGCTCTGGCATTGGATCTCCAAAATGGGGCTCAGATGTTGAAGGACATGGAGCTTCAGAACAAGGGTTTAGAAAACGAAGTTCGGCGAATCAAAGAGGAAAACAGGAAACTCAATGAACAGAGCTTGTCTTCTACCATGTCAATGAAGAATCTGCAATACGAGATCTTTAGCTTGAGGGAGACGAAAGGGAAACTTGAAGAGGAGGTTGAACTTCATGTGGACCAAAGAAATGCTCTTCAGCAAGACATTTACTGTCTGAAAGAGAAAATAAATGACTTGAACAGGCAACACCGGGGTGTCATCGAGCAAGTGGAGTCGGTAGGCTTGAAACCAGATTGCCTTGGGTCTTCTGTTAAGGACTTGCAGGATGAGAACTCAAAGCTGAAAGAGATCTGCCAGAAGGACAAAGATGAGAACGTAACTCTTTTGGAGAAGTTGGAAGACATGGAGAAGGTTTTGGAGAAGAACGCCCGTTTGAAGAATTCCCTCTCAGATGTGAATGCCGAACTAGAAGTGTTAAGAGATATGATAAAGGCGTTAGAAGAAACCTGTCAGTCTCTCCAGGAAGAAAAATCCACTCTTGTTGCTGAGAAGGCCACGCTGGTTTCTCAGTTGGAAATTGCTACTGAGAACATAGAGAAGCTCTCAGAGAAGAACAACTTACTGGAGAACTCTCTCTTTGATGCAAATGTTGAACTCGAAGGGTTGAGGGCAAAATCAAAGAGCTTAGTAGAATCCTGTCGGTCTCTTGACAATGAGAAGTCTGTCCTTCTTACTGAAAGAGACACTCTGGTCTCTCAGTTAGAAAGTATTCGACAACGTTTGGAAGATCTGGAGAAAAGGTTCACAGAATTAGAAGAGAAGCACTCAGATCTGGAGAAGGAGAAGGAATCTACACTTCATCAAGTAGAAGAATTACGAGTCTCCTTGGATATCGAAAAACAAGAGCATGCATGTTTTGTCCAGTCGAATGAGACACGGCTGGTTCGTTTGGAAGACCAGATCCATATCCTGCAAGATGAAGGTGGGTGGAGGAAGAAAGAATTTGAAGAAGAACAGGATAAAGCCATGAAAGCTCAGTTTGAGATCTTCATCTTGCAGAGATGTATCCAAGATATGGAAGAAAAGAATTTCTCACTGTTCATTGAGTGTCAGAAACACTTTGAGGCATCCATGTTGTCAGAGAAACTTATTTCCGAATTGGAAAGAGAAAATCTCGAACAACATGTTGAGGCCAATTACTTATTAAACCAAGTTGAAAAACTGAAGATGGGGATTCATCAGGTGTTGAAGTCACTCGAAATTGATACAGATTATGAATGTCAAGATAAAATCGAAGAAGATCAAATACTTCTTCAGCATATTTTAAGGAAAATTAAAGATACAGAAAGCTCTCTGTTGAAAACTCAGGATGAGAAGCAACAGCTGCTGTTTGAGAAATCAGTTCTTATTACTCTGCTATGGCAACTGAGATTAGAGGCAGCAGATCTTGAGTCTGAGAGGAACACCCTTGATCGGGACTTCAAGATCAGGACAGAGGAGGTACTGATGCTGCAGAGTGAGAAACACGAAATCATGGAGATGAATCATCAGTTGAGGTTGGAAGTGAGATCCAGGTACCAGCGGGAGGAAGTATTAAAGGCTGAAATGGAAAATCAATGTACAAAGTTGTTGGATTTGCAACAAGAGTACATGGTGTTACAGAATGAAAACTCCAAGCTACTCGGAGAAAACAGATATTTTATGGAGAAGTTCTCAGACTTGAAGGAGGAAAACTGCATGCTAGAAGAGGAAAACAGTGTTATCCTCGAGGAAGCCATGGCTCTGGGTAACCTTTCTTTGATTTTCAAGAGCTTTGGTGCTGAGAAAGCTGCGGAATTACAAGAGCTTAGTAAAGATTTAGATCATCTTCATGGGGTTAACTGTGGTCTCAAGGAGGAGGTTGGAATACTGGGAGAAAGCTTGGAAATGGTAGAAACGAAAAATTTACATCTGAAGGAGTCAGTTGAGAAGTTGGAGAATGAGCTGAACACAGTCCGGAGTGTAAGTGACCAATTGAATCAACAAATTGGAATCGGAAAGGATCTCCTGATTCAGAAGGAAATGGAGATTTCAGAAGCAAAACAGAAGTTCAAAGCTACTGAAAGTGAGAACATGGAGTTACACAGGAATGTCATGGATCTGAAGAGGGAAAATGACGAGGCTAGGGTGATGAGGGAAGTGTTAGAGAAGCAGATTCTCAAGCTGTCGGAAGATAACACTCATCAGAACAAGGAGATAGGATGCCTTCATGAAGCAAATGAGAAGTCTGAATCAGAACTGGCTAAAGTACGTGAAGAAATTGAAGAACATAAAACCAGAGAAAAGATATTGAGTTCTGAGCTGCAAGAAAAAAGAAACGAAGTGGAACACCGGGAGGCTGAGTCTGCAACATTGTACGGTGACCTTCAGCTCTCCACCATCCGTGAAGCTCTGTTTAAAGAGAAGGTTCACAAGCTAATCAGGGCATGTGAAAGCCTTGAAAAAGAAAGTATTTCAAAACTTGCGGAGATTGAACAGCTGAAAGAAAGGGTTTGTGCCTTGGAAGGTGAAAATGGAGGAATGAAATCCAAGCTGGCCTCGTATTTGCCTGTCATAGTTTCATTGAGGGACAGTATAACTTCACTTGAAGACCATGTGTTTTTACAGACGAAGTTGCGTATAGCTGATAATCAGGAAACGGAGGTATGTTCTTCTCTTTTCTAAATAATTAGAATTCTTTCCACCATTCAGAAACTCGTCGAGTTGAGTCCAAGCATGGCCAAGTCAACTCGTCTTTGGCCTGAACCTAGTATGATCTCTAAAAGCTTTACAAGTTGATTTACCATGCAGAAACTTGATGAACTCTGCAATGATTCACCTAGTCAATTACAAATTTACAATATTGGTTGGGTCAATGTTCTCTGCCATGACTCTTAGCTACTCGACTTAACTCAGCCAAGTACTTGTTTACTGTGGCCAAGTGCATCCGAGCTAATATGACATCGAGTAGAACTTTTACAATTATAGATATTACCATACTGTTCTGGTGGTCATTTTTCTGTGTTCTGCGCATGATTCTTGATAATTTTAACCTAAAAAGTACTATTTTCAATATTTCAACACATCGAAACTTTGTCGAAACTTGGGTAAGTTGGGTAATGCCTTCACTCAGTTAGTGAGTTGGGTCCAATTCTTCAGCCTTCTTACAGTGCGTTTAGATAATGCAAGTGCCTATTAATAGTTGCCTTCACTAAAACTCCCGACTAATTTTCCGTGCATGTGTTTCCAGTCTGCTGAATTGGCAACTCATCTGCATGATGAGAGCTGTCAAGAACTGAGTGAAGATCAAAGTCCCGTGGTGGCAGATGGAGTTTCGGACTTGCAGGAGCTGCAGACTAGGGTTACTGTAGTTGAAAAGGTAGTGATGGATGTGAAGAGGCTCATAATGCAGGAAAGCTCAGAAACCAACATCAAACTAGAAGCTGCAGTGAAAGGGATTGAAGAGTTGAAATCTAAAAGCAGCAGGATTCGAGAGGAAGAAGTTAAAGCAAGCAGGGATATTGTCATGCTACAAGAAGAGGAACTTAGGGCTGAGCCCAGTAATCTCAAGCTGCAGAAAACTGAACCTCAAACCTCCAAATTGAGGAATGGGGACTTGATGAAAGATATTCAGCTTGATCATGGATTTGGCCCTCACGTGACGAGCGGGAGAGAAAATTCGGAGACAGATGAACAGATGCTTGAGTTATGGGAAACCGCTGAACATGATTGTAGCGTCAATCTAACAGTTAAGAAGGCACAGAAGCTAGCATCTGAACCAACTGAGGACGATACTGAGTACCATCAAATTGAAGCAGGGGAGGAGCAAAAGAGTGAATATCCCTCGTCAGAATTACAAACTGAAAAGGACTTGGTTGTGGACAAGCTAGAGGTATCCAAGAGAGTTACAGAGGCACATCAAGAAGGGAACAGGAGGAAGATACTAGACAGACTAGTTTCCGATGCTCAGAAGTTGACAAACCTTCAGGTAACTGTCCAAGACTTGAAAAAGAAGGTGGAGAAACCTGAGAAGAGCAAGAAGCCAAAGGATATTGAATATAATACTGTAAAGGGGCAGCTACAAGAAGTCGAGGAAGCCATCATGCAGTTGGTTGACATTAACAGCAAATTGACTAAGAACGCTCAAGAGGGTCCCTTGTCCTCCGAAGGGAAGGCTGCAACGGAAGTGGAAGAGACAGGAAAGGTCCGAAGAAGGAGAGTTTCGGAACAAGCACGAAGAGGATCTGAAAAGATTGGACGGTTGCAGTTGGAGCTGCAGAGAATCCAGTTTGTTCTGCTGAAACTTGAAGATGAACGTGAAATCAAAGGAACCAGAGTTGCCGATAGAAGAACGAAAATTGTCCTGAGGGACTATCTCTACAGTAGTGGGAGAAGTAGCCCCAGGCGAAAGAAGGGTGCATTTTGTGCATGCGTCAGACCTCCAACCAATGGAGAATGAGGTAAGAATATTTATAGGAGCATATAACCTGTAGAACTCATGAATTGTTGACTGTTTTTAGTTATTTACATTTTTCATTCCTAGAGATGGTGTCTTTGGTCTTCTTTAGTTTAGAGAAGCTGTACATGTCAGTCCTTATCTAATCAAAAGAAGTCGCTCCGGCGAGCTTGTTTCCTTTGCTTTTAACGTGGACTTAATATGGATCTTAGTCAGGAACTCGTCCTTGTTCAAGTTTCTGTCTTTGTCCTTGGTTCTGCCCTCCACAGATCTTGCGGGAACTGAGGATCAACCACACCAACGATAACGTTGGAAAAAAAGATTAAAAAGTGATCACACACGCCCAAAGAGAGAGATTTTCGTGATTCACCACTAAATGCAAATTGTTGAAAAGATACAAAATAAGCCTAAAAATAATAATGATACGATCGTCTGTAGATGATAGAAACATTTTAGTATGAAGAGAACACAATTTGAAAATCAGTTTTGGGTTGAATATGTTGAGAAGATTTGAGAAGAGTTTCTAATTCTAGGAATGTTTGGCTTTTCTCTTGAAATCTGACTCCTCACCTCATTACCGGCTGATGATCCCAGATAAACCTTAAAAAAAACTCTTTTTCATTATTTTTTTCGAACAGTGTCATATCAAATGCGTCCAAAGATCCACTGGCTAAGCTCATGGGGCTTCTCCCTACAAAGAAATCTTTGATACGGAAGGTTGTGGTAAAAGTTCATCGCATACTTTGCCCAATTGCCCCTGTGGCGCTCATTTGGGTCCACTGACCCATGAATGTTTGGCCTCTTTGTGGGTGAACATATACACCAAAAATCATCCTGGTCCATGAACCTGACACGGATTTTTGGTAGAAAGCGAATCAGGAGAATGCCCAGGAAGTAGAACTGCTGAAACTCCACGAAATCCTCACAAGGGTTTATGTACAAAAAATGGGTTCAATGTACTTTACTAAACAAAGAATTAAAAGATTTCGTCGAAATTGTTCATTTGAAAATTTCTCTTTTTGACTTCTAATTACGGGCTCTGGTGGTCATAGAATCTTCTACTCTTTCCGGTGTTCACGCAGTAGATCAAAATTGTTTCTGGTGGTCGTAGAATCTACTCTTTCCGTTGTTCACGCAGTAGGGTCAATAGGGTTGTATTCTACGATTATGAATTTATGATTCTACTAGGTGCCTTTTTTTCTCATTTCGTCGACTTCAAGAGGCGTTTATCTATCTATTTATTTTACTTTCAAATCCCCTTTTCTAAGAAAGAAGAATAGGAATGGAATGCATTTGCAAGGAAAAAGAATCCCACATGGCACTAATTTGGGCCCACTGACACAAATTTATTTTAGAATCCCCTTTCTGAGAAAAAAAAATAGGCTTACTTATTAAGCCCTTGATAAAAAATATATGCTTAAATCCAACGGCAAGAAATCACTGATCAGGCTTATTTTTAGTATAGGTCCATGAAGGGGTGGGCCCAACATTAATGGTGTCAGTGAGCCCCAAAAAGTGACAATCATACTTTTGGAAGGGACATCCCTATCAAAATAGGCTCCGCTTTTATCCATCCAATACAAACTGTGCCCAATCTAAGAAGATTTGCTAGAATAGAGGACAACCATCAGATTATCCTGACGAAACCCACCAGTTGCAACCCTGTTGGATGGCGAAAGGGGTAGTCAAAAGACTCGAAACATAGAGCTAATAAAAAATATTGCGCCATTTTTCAGCCAACCAAACGAAGCCTAGTTTTCATAATTTTTTCACCAAGTACATGTAGGAAGTTGGATCATTCAACTTACTGAAACGCCATTGGATTTGAGCATTTTCATAAGAAAAATGCTGGACTTTGGTTTAATCTTGAAGCAGGGTTAGTTTCAGTCCAAACAATTGCCACTGGTAATGGTCTTTACCAGTGATGTACACACACTATTCTGCACTGGTCATTGCTGCTTAAGAAATGCATAAAAAGAAACAGAAGAAAGTACAACAGAAGGGCATGTAGTCTGGAAATGCAAAAAACTGCATCAAACAAAACTTCTATATAATTAACCGTTCCTTCTTCTCAAGTAAAAAATAGCTCTGCATAAAAAAGCTACCATTAATCCAGTAAAGTTTCTCACTAACATAAGAGATTCGCAACACTTCCATGAAGATTGAAGAAAAATGATTAAAAACAGAAATGCCTAGACCTTCACTAAGCCCCAACAACTTCAGTTTCCACCTCTGCAATCGGTTCTTCAGCAGGCCTATCCATCTTCACGCCGACATCTTCTGAGTAGTCACCGTGAACCTACAAGCCAGACCAAATCAGTAACTAATTAGATTAAACATAGATTTACAACTATCAATAATGGACCATATAAAATGTGGAGTTCTATAAAGCATTTCCACATTTGGTTAGAATCACTGGCTAACATCTCATTTGTGGACCTTGTACCGATATTTTAAAAATATATAATATACATTTATAGCCTAGCCTGCCTAGTCATATTGGCATGTTTTGTTTTGGAGGCCACTAACTTACAAGAAACAAATTATTGCTTTAGAGATGCTGATGAACATGGGAAAATTTTATCACACATTACGTAACCCAAGGGGGCATCACACAATGTTGTATATGCCACATGTCACACTCTTGGAGACCACTGACCAAACACATGAAGAGAACATAATCTCTTTCAAGAACAAACCAAGTTAAGAAGTCCAACAACCAATTATACTCAATTCATACTCTTTAAATCGGGTCAAGAAGAAACAAGTACGTCATTTCTATCTCTCTTTTGCTATGTAACAAGGACACTTCACTTTTAGGGCTTTTTGCCGTGTCGGACACCTGGACACGCGTGTTGACACTTCCCAACACATACTTGGACACTTATGGCCATGCCACCCCTTATTTTAATAATTTTTAATATAAAATTGATTCCTAAAAGCGGGTTGGTTTGTTCCATCCTCCATACAATAATAAACTAATATATATTTTCTACTTTATTTTCTATTTTTGTTATTTTATTAATAATTTTAAGAATTTATATGTATTAATATATTATAATTAATATATGTATGGACGTGTCCACGTGTCGTATTTTTTTAGGTTGCCGTGTCAGACACCTCGTATCCATGTTGGACACCGACACCCGTGTCAGTGTCCTTGTCACATAGATTGCAAGATGCATACGCAAATTTGTTGCACCTAGTCTAGTGGTCAATATTTTTTTATTCATGTACATCAGAAACCAATCTGATAATTTGATAAGAATTAACCAGACTTCTCTCCAAAAAAATATGGGGTAAAAAATAACTATAAAGAAGGTGTGAGGTATGAGAGACATGCCTCCATCAACTTGCCGAGATCAAACTTGGGAGCCTTCAAGATCTTGACTTTTCGAATGAAGACATTTTGTAGAGGGTAAATGCTTGATGTTGCCTTCTCAATCTCCTTCCCAATCACCTCAGGGATGAACTTCTGCACCAACTCCTTCAGATCGCAAGATGTCGCCTGGTTTACCATGATTTCCCTCATCTTACGACGAATCTGACAACAATACAAATAGCCATAAAAAGCAACTCTCACCATATTTGTATAACCAAAACCATATACGAGCTATAAAATACAATGTACAAACCATAAAAATAGAACATAAGAATCTAGCACTTGTAAAGATTAACTCACCTGTCGGATCTGGCTGGTTTGCGCATAACAGGTCCTTTTGACTTGGTTAGGGCGCCTCTTGGTGAATCCAATGCAGAACATCCTTAAACCATAGTTGTCTGTAGTCTTCACATCCACATGTGCCTCAATCAATGTCTGCCACTTGCGGACCAGGGATCTCAACTTGTCTGTAGTGAAATCCATTCCCTGAATTATCCAAACTAAATTAGATTTTTAATTTTTTTTATCTCATTAAAAAATAAAATGAGAGAAAAATGTTTTAATCGTTACCCAGAAGTTAGTGAGGACATTCCTTCCTTGGACATCTTCTGCTCTCAGTCGGATCTTCCTGTAGGACTGATCCTCATCTGCCTGAAGATCAGCCAGGGAAGTTTCAAACACTCGGTGCTTGAGTCCTTCCGAAGCAATCTGCAAGTAATAGAGAATATACAACAGAAGATTTAGTTTACTTCAAAATATCCAAAAATTATATTGCACCAAATCACAAAGGAAACAATATGTAAACATTACTTCATGCACATAATAAAGCCTTGGAACAGGAAATCTTGATTAATGTTTTTAAACCACCTTGGCATCAAACCAGTAAGTATGATATCGAGACGACCTGACTGGACCAGGGAATAAAACCAAAATGAATGATGACGCCAGATGACATCATTTAATCATTAACATGTTTTAAAATCCTATTATTTATCAACAACTTTTTTAGGTTCCTTCACCCCCGGGAAATCAAAATTATACTTTCATACATGAAAACTTTAAGAAATGTGTATTTAAATAAAATATTTGTTTGTACTTAAAACTTTAAGCATTCAAAAATGAAAAAAGGAGAGAAGAACGTAGAAGAATAGGAATGTCAATGGATGGTCGAAAATTCGAATCCATATTCAAATAATTGGATATTATCCAAAGATTTCGAATATCTGATAATCTTTGATATTCGAATACTTTTCAGAGATATATCAACTTCGATAATATCCAATCCGATATATTATACAAATAATAATTATAATTATATATATAACAGATTTTAAACTCAGTCCAATAAGTGTGTCCCAACAGGGCACCTTATGGAATACCACCATATGGTTACCCTCATCAGAAATTATTCGAATCCAATTGACTTATCGAACGAATTGGATATCATTGGATGTCTGATTAGTTAATCGGATTCGAATTCAACTATTGCTTCAGAATATCTGCTAGATTTTGAATCGAATTTGAATATCAGATTTTTTGGATTCATATTTGGATATAATCAAATAATATCCGTTGACAACCTTATAGAAGAATAAGGGATGATGATGTCAGCATCATAGAGAGCCGAGAGAAAATTGAGATGGAGCACTGGCTTTCTAATTCCCCAAATATAACAATCCTCCTACTGCTATTAGAGAATAACCCCCAAGGAAATTTGTCTCTCGTAGTAAATAGTATTTTGTAGAAACCCTAGTCACTTAAAATGGTCTTCATCTTCATGGAGGCAGACTGTAAGACAACTACATCTAAAGACACTCAACTAATAACTACTTTAAGATATTTGATACTAAATGGACCCCTTCTTGATAAGTTCAGATACGACAAAAAATTGGGATGGAAAAAGCTCGAGTATAATTTGATTTCAACATTCAAAATACAATAAAATTTTGGTCAAAGGGAAAAATGCAGACATGCAAAAATTCAAGAAGAAATATATTTGTGTTCAATAGTATTTCTTTCAAAATTCAAAGAAAGATATTTGATATATACATGTATCAAGGTAGTTAAAGGCGCAAGGCGAGGCACGCGCCTGATTGAAACGAGGCGCAATATTAAAATTTATAAGAAATATAAAAAAATAAAAAAAACTAAAATCATAAAATAACAAAATAAGTAATCATTAGGCCATAAAACATAAAAGATAGCAAATATCAAAAATCTCAAGTAACCCGAAAGCAGTTCTAGTTAACATTGTCATTATCTAATACAAAACAAGTAATCAAAAAACCATAAAACATAAAAGATAGCAAATGTTCAAAATTTCAAATAGTCCACAATTAGTTCTAGTTAACATCACTATCATTTCAAATATAATCATTAGCTTCATCCCATCATCATCAGATGTGTTAGCATCCTCAATATATTCTTCTTCTGTCTCCTCCGAATTGGCCTCTTCCTCTTCCGGCTCCCTTATTAGCCCTTGCTCTTACTGTTGACCTTGATCGTGATCTAGTATTGGATGTTGATTCACCAACTCTAGCAGCTCTCGCAACAACACTCCATGTCAAGCTATTATCCTCAAACACCAATTCATTTTCTGCTACTCCATCTTTTGTTTCAATCTTCCCAAGTAGTCATGCATTGCTTTCATCAATGTCTTTCAATGAGATAGGTTCAATTGTATCTCTCTTATCATACCGATGTTTAATATAATAGGCCAAAGAACAAAAATTTTACAAAAAAACATGTATTTTAGTGAGGCGCGCGCCTGATGCGCCTGGAGCCTGGTTTGAGGCGTGCGCCTTGAGCATAAGGCGCGCGCCTTACTAAACGCGCCTCGCCTTGACCCTTCTAAGGCACTTTAGGTGTGCCTGGAGCCTGAGGCACGCGCCTTGACTATAGAGACATGTATACATAAGCTTATATCATGGTTCAATATGGCTCTCCTAACAAATCTTCCTCTATTCTAGCGTTTTAACATTATTTTACTACTTTTTCTCAAAATAAATAGTATATAACACATTATTCTACCACAAAAATAATAACACAACATATTTATTAAGTGGCACATGGGATTGTCTCAGCACTTGCTTTATCATATGGTAAAAACATCCAATCAAGCTAGGTAGAACAAGGACTACATCTCTTTCTCTGAAAGTACATTAAGCAATTAAGTTTGAATAGACATGAATGTCTTTTCCCTCCTTAATACACCCTGGTTTTTAGCTGTATAATACACAAGTACACATCAAAAGTGCATAGGACATTTGGCATACATAATGCATTTTTTCATATGTTTGAATAGTTTGACCATATCAATCTGTTTCTAAGAACAAGTGTATAATACGTGTATTATATGTGAATACATAATTTCTTATACAGTTCTGGGTCGTAAAAGCGACCAAACCAACCAGAGGTCCAGTTCCCAGGTCAACTGGTCTGATGACTCTGACTCTGACCTACAATCCTGCTCTGGTTTTAAAACACTAATCTCAACCATGAAAACAGTTGTAACCATTTTAGTGAGGGTATAATGAAAATCAAAGAAAAAAACATGAGAAGAAAATCCAAGTTCTGCAAGAAAAGTCACTGAACTCAAATTCCCACTGGTATGAACAGTCCTTCCATTAAAAAGGCAATGAAGAGGTCTTGTGTTAAGACCCAAATCAATACGCTAAAAGCACCTAGGAGATAAGAGGCATGTAAAGCTTAGGTATTAACCTTCAGGATCCTAACATACCACCACATTTCCGCAACTGACATCCTCTGCATGTCTGTGGCCTACTCTGTGGTCCAGGTAGCCCTTTCGACATGGCTGCTTTCACTCTGGCCTCTTTTCCCACAGGTCGCCCATTCTGTGACTCTAACCCAGGATGTAGGGTTGGCTCTCGTACCAAACATTAAGACCCAAACCAATACACCAAAAGCACCTAGTTGATAGAGGCGTGTAAACCTTAGGTCTCAACCTTTAGGATCCTAACATCCTGCACTTGGTTCTACTTGCACAATTGAAACATCCAACATAATATTTAATTTATAGATATGAATATTTGTGTAGATCCCAAATCACATTGGGTAAAATATTAGATTCTAACATTTAATCCTCATCTAAAGTTTAATTTTGAGTCTATAAACTTCACGGATTTCACAATCAGAACACAATATACAAACAAAACGATAAGGAGAAAATCACAGACCTTGGTTCCCTGAGTTCTAGAAACAAGGGTTTTTCCGACATTTCTAACGTTGAAGATCGAAGGCGCCTTGATATCGTACCAATCCTTCTTTGCGAAAGGATCAACGCTGTAAATAAAATGAAAAAAATCAAATCAAAAGATTTCAACATGAGAAGCTACGAACATAATCCAAAAACGAAGATCTTGATTTTTAGGGTTCTTTCTAGGGTTTCTATCTACTCACGCCTTCTTCTTTCCTCCCTTCTTCCCCTTCGAGATTCTCTTGTTCTTTCTGCAAAAAACGAATAAGACGAGCTCAGTAGTGGTGAAGAGAGAGACTGCAAAAGATAGAGAGCAAGCGAAACCAAGGACGAAGAGGACTACCCAACCGCCATTGTCGACGGCTATGAGGTTCTTAGGGCAGCTTCAGAAGCAGAGTTCGATGACGACTCTCTGAGCACAAAACCCTAATCCTCGAACCCTAAATTTTGCGTACCATTGTCTATATAGGTCCACGGTTTTTAGGGTAAGTTTAGTCGCACCCCAACAAAATGTGAGGGCACCCGAAACCCTTGGGTTTTTTACCATATTTTTTTATTGGGTCGGGCTCCGTTGACAGGTGAAAAAATGACAGGATTCTGTACAGGGAGATAATATAAGACACGTGGCATACTCTTAGAGGAATCTGACCGTATGGATGTTTGTCCAATCCCACGGAGGACCTACAAACCAAAAATCAGCCTGATTACTGATTTATAGGCGTTGGATATTTGTACCTCAAATACTGCTCAAATTCCCACAGTTGAGATCAGCCCATGAAAATAAGTCCAAACCAAAGCCAATAAATTACTAATCAGGCTGATTTTTGGTTTGTAGGTTTACCATGCGATTGGACAAACATCCATACGGTTAAATTCCTCTAAGAATGTGCCACGTGGCTATATTGTGTCCCTGTACAGAATCCTATCATTTTGCACATGTCAACAGAGCCCGACCCTTTTTTATTACGCAAATGCCCTTTTGAAAAATTTATACTCGTTCTTGTCAAATGTTTTTAGGGTCTGTTTGGTACGCATGCAAACTATTACGCGTACAATGGTTTGCGCGTGTAATAGTTTGTGCATGCAATGGTTTGCGCACCCATACTATTTTCTTGCGTTTGGTTCGCACAAACTTTGCATGTACAAATTTCAAAATTTACCCATTGTTCATATTTACTACCATTTGGTCCTCGTGCATGCTCACTTAGGAAATCACAACATATGTGGGCCACACATTAAGTACGAGAAAAAAAATTACAATGAATTTTTCGTACTTAATACGTGGGCCCCACATATTGAACATGAATTTCAAATTTTTAAAAATGAAAAAAAAATAATAATAATAATGGGCAATCAAAAAAATAATGGACTTTTTTTTTTCACAAAATTTTCCAGAAAACAATGGTCATTATTTTCTGGTATATTTTTCAGCATTTTAACGGTATATAACGTAACGAGGGAGGTCCGAATCTATTACGACAAAAATAATGGCCGTTATAACGGATTTGGACCTCCCCCGTTACGTTATGTACCATTAAAATGGTCAAAAAAGAACGATCGTTATTTTTTGTTGTGACGCAAATAACGACTATTATTTTTTTGAAAAAATTTGTGAAAAAAAATGGCCATTATTTTTTCGTTATCTTTTTCTATTTTTCTTGTTTTTTAAAACTTCAAATTTTAAAATTTAAATTTCAAGGCCACTTTTTCCATTATTATTATTATTTATTTTTTTGGAAAGATACGGCTTGATTTGAGAAAATTTTGGATTTTACTTTGTACTTTATGCAAATCGTTTGCACAAGGTGGTTGTGTAAACAATTGCTCTGGGGGTGAAATAGGTTTTTAATTGCTAAAGAGGGTGAGCATTCATTTGTCCATGTGCGTGTGCAAATAGCTGAATGCACGCGTACCAAACATGCATAGGAAACGATTGCACGTGTAAACCTGTTTGCACACCCAATTTGCACGCGTATCAAACGCACCCTAAGTCTTGTGACCGAATCTAGACCAAAAATCAGCTTGATTAGTAAATTCTAAGTGTTGGATTGAAGTCATTTTCATGGGTTGATTTTAACCGTGGGAATCTGAGCATTATTGAGTGTTATTTGGGTGCAAAGATCCAAAGGTTGCAAATCACTAATCAGGCCTGTTTTTTTGGTTTGCAGGTCCATTGAGGGACTGGCCAAACATCCATACGGTCAGCGTCCACTAAGAGTGTGCCACATGGCTCTTATTGTGGGTTGTGATTGGCTTTAGTCAAACCCGTTGCGATAGAAGTTTTACTCGTTATTCTCGTGCTAAAATGGGGGAAGGGTGCCTCTCAGAGTTTGAAATCTAAGTGGGGTGCTCTCAATAGGTTGGGTGCCCTCATATTTTGTGGGGTGCAACTAAAATTATCCCGTTTTAATTGAAACTATGAAAATACCCTTTTATACAAAATGACCAAAATAGTCTTCGTCTAGGGAGGGAGGGAGTAGGGACAAGGGAAAATGAATGTATTGGACCTTTTTTTAGGCTCAGGCTCGCTTAGGAGCCCCCTTTTTGTGCCCCCTCTCGGGAGTTGTGTTCTTAGCCGTGGATTTTGAGAATCAAACAGTGTTTGTTAGCGCCACCAAAAGTGATGCTAGTTCAGTGCTAACAACCGCCATTGGATTCCGCCGAGAACACGATTCCCGAAAGGGGGCACAAAATGGAGGGGCTCCTGAGCCCGACCCTCTTTTAATCAACAGAGATATATAAAAGAGAGAAAAATAAACATACAAAAGCAACCCTAAGGTTGTGACACCTCGTCTAACCAGCCAAAAAGAAGATTTCATAACCCACTTAAAGGGTGAAAGCCAAAATTTTGCTACCCAGACAATAGTATGTGCAACCCTTATAGGCGTGCCTAATAAAACAAAAACAAAAAGATCTAAATAAGGAAGAAGAAAATAAGATGTCTCCTAAGACAGCTGAAGCAAACCAACCCACGACAAAGCTTCTGGAAGCAAGGGCATCGACAATCCCTTTCATATCAGATTCAAGCATCAGACAACAACCTTGTATTGGGCAACTGCATGCATCCCCATCAACAGAGTCACTGCCTCAGCCTCATCCACCAATGTATATGACTCTAATAACATGATCATGTGGGATGTCTTGCTTATCAAAATAAAGGGGGCATGTGAAAAATAACCATCCGATCATAATTTGATGGTCATGAAACAAGATCCGTCTGGGTGGTCCCAAAACATATCACCACTATATCATTTTCAAGACAATGTACGTCAAACAAAATAAAACCTGTATATACACAAAATTCAATTGTCTTGAAACATTCTAATGATTTGTAGAAAGGGTCGTTCTACGCGCACCCACCTCTTTAAGCTGCACACCCACATTTGATGCGCACTCCCATTTTGGGGCCCATGTTTGGGCACCACATTTGAAGGGCACCCACCGAAGCACACTCTCTTCGAACCCACCCCACAATCCTCTCTCTCTCTCTCTCTCTCTCATCTCCTCCCCACCCCACTTCGTCTTCTCCAAATTCCACCCCACCGCACAACCAACACCTCCACCTCTGCCATCTCTCACTCTCTTTCTCTCTCCTTATCTCTCTCTATTGCATACACTCTCTCTCCCCCTCTTTCACGATTCAATTGTATCTAACCAACAAACCATGGTTGTCCGTTCCTAGCAGACCAAACATACTAGAATTTTTTTTTTTAAAAATTGCTCTATTCAATAAGCTAGGACCTAACAAATCTCTACTGTTTGATTTTGTCTGACCAAACAAACCAATCCTAGCAAACTAAACAGCAAAAAAAAAATTTGTTTTTTTTTTTTAAATTGACCAAAAAGTAGATAAACTATGTGAGGGAGAGAAGAAGAGAACATGATCTCTTACGGGTGATCAAAGGTGTTGTTTTGTCTTTGCGTCTACTTATACTTCTTCCTCTAAGAGAAGAAGATAAACTCCTTTCATGGCCTGAAAGATTAGAAATGGAGAGCTTCTAGTTAGAAGCATTGTAGATAGAGAAGAATGGGTTTGCAATCTCCCCATTAAAGCTCTAGAAAGAGAAGACATGGTAGAGATAAAGATAGTCAAGTAACGATGAGGGTTCTGGTATTGAGTGATTACTTTATATGATTCAAAGAAAATCTCACAAGATGCATATAAATTATACTCTAAAGGATTTAAAGCCTATAAGTGAATAACTCATCACTATGTAAACATAGTCGTTTCAATAAATAATATGGCTAATCCACTAATCTTTCTTGTGACAGTCTATCGTAGGTAAGATTTTATCAATTTTAATTTAAAATTTTTTTATGTAGAAGTAAATGTTACAGAAATTGTCGATAATATCCTATATGCAATATATGCATTTGGAAAATAATCTAGTTTTTATTATATAATTTAATATTTTTGCATTCATTCTATTATTTGCAAAATTTCTCTTAGAACTTTTACTTCTAAAAATAAATCTAAATCATCTATATTAGAAAATTATTTTTGTTAGAGAAAATTTTCAAGATTAAGACAATATTTGTTAAGCTATCATCATCTAATGATTTTAATTTTTTAATTTAAATAAAAACTAAAAATATCTACATATTTTTACATTGTTCAAACCTATTATAAATTAAAAATAATCAATCCTAAAATATTCTTCAGTTGATTGTATTGATTCATCATTAATATTTTTATCAAAATATTTCTTTCTACGAATTATATGTCTCTTACGAAATACAAGTTTTATTCACATTATACTAGTAATCTCCTTAGATGTAATCATAATTTATATAAATTTATTTTCTTTTATAATTTTCACAATAAGCAATAAGATATTTTGATTGATTCATAGCCACATTAATATGCATGTCTTTAGATTGTAAATTCAAACTAACTCAACTAATAAAAAATAATATATCATACTAAATAGGCTTATCAAAAATAAATATCATACCAAATAGTCATGCCCAATAAAATTCAAATTTTCTATCTCATATGTTACTAAACTTTATAGAATTTTTCAACAAATTTTATGTTTTATCTCATATATCACTCAAAATTCACTGAATTTTCTAGCGCCCTCATTAAAACGGTGTTTGGTTGGCAATGAAATTTTTTTGGAACCTATCCCTTACATTGCAGATGTATCAGACTTCATATTTATCTTAAAAGACAAAATATAACCTAGTAGACCGCCTTGCATTCCTAAAATAAGAACTCAATAAGATTAAATGCAGAATAATGTTCCTTTGCAAATCCATACACTTTCAAATCCGAGACACGCAATGTCATGAAGAGTAAAAAAAAATCAAAATCTAGGGGAAAAAGAAAATAAATGAAGAAAGTGATTACAAGGAACAGTAAAATTCTATGAACCCTATAGTCTGTGTACCAGCATCCATGATCTCAAGAAACTTTAAAAAATCAAAAACAAAAATCAAAGAATGCAAAAACGTTGAATCCATACCACTTCACCCACCTGTGTTTGAAGAAAGGGATCGAACAGCTTGGAACCCACCGAAGATAAGACGAAGAAGAGGGAGATGGGAGGAGCTTGAGATTGCAGCGGCGGAAGCTCTTGCACGTTCCAAAAGAAACCCTAATGTGAAAGCAAAAGTTAATCAAGATAAACTTTCAAAAATAAAAATCAAAGAATGCAAAAACTTTGAATCCATACCGCTTGACGCACCTCAGTTTGAAGAAAGGGAGCTTGGAACCCACCAAAGAGAAGAGGAAGAAGAGGGAGATGAGAGGAGCTTTGAGATCGCAGCGGCGGAAGCTTGTGGTTGCAAAAGAAACCTTAGGGAACTCGAAACCCAATTTTCCACCGGGCAAATCTTTTTTACTCACGGATGTCTAAAATCTTGAGAAAATATTCACACAATGGGGGATGTGGTAAAATATTTTGCCGCAATTGAGGGTGAATATGTAGGCCCAGACAAATATTTGTCAATGAAAGTTGCAAGCCAAATGCGACTTAAAAGGTCATTTGCCGGCATAATATTTTCTTTCCCACCGTCGAAGCCTACCAAACACGCCCTTAATTCTACTATACTCATTTGTTATTTTATGTTTTTAAGTTTAGAACCGAGTTTCTTATAATCTCTAATTCATTAATTAATTAATTGACTTATGTTAAATTTTAAATTGAATAATTTATAACAAAATAAAATATTAAACTAAAATCTTTTGAATATACTAACTATTTTCTATTATATTTCTCTCAATTTAGTAATTTTCACATATAATGAGTTGAATAAAGATGTCAAGAGTTTTTATCAACATGAAAATTGAAATTTGTTCTTTTAATTGAAATTTTTTATAAATAAATCTTTTAATTTTGTATCGATATTTTTTCATCGTCTTGGATTATACAGGAATAGAATATCAGATATTTTATTAATGTCATTTTAAGCTGTGGATGTCTTTTATACATTTGTCACTTTCTTTTTTATATTTTTTTCTTTTAAATTTTTTTGATGATCCTTATCAAGAATAGTTTTATTATGTATACATTTGGTGTCATTATTATTTTGATCGTTGGCATATGTTTATTTTATTATTTTATTTTGGTCGTTTTCTATTAAATGATATGATTGTTTATTTACTAAATTTTCATTTGAACTATTCTTATATTTTGTTTATTATTAACAATAAATTTCTCAAGAGTTCCTTTTTGAGATTGCAAAACTTTTCTATTTTTCTATTTTTTTATTTTTTTTTTAAGTTTTTCATATCTAGATTCAAATTTTTAGTAGACATATTTATGATTGAAAATATCCTTGCAACTAATTAAATACCCTTTATAATAAAAGATTGAACTTAGTTTGATCTTAGTTTAAAATAAAATAATTTTAAAGATTAAAAATTAGGAGAATAAATATCTATTATTTAATATTTCTTAAAGAGAAGAAAATTAAATCAAAAGTTTAACAAACAATAGAACTCGACACCATAAAAATAAGAAAATCGATGAATAAAACTTAACATGCCAACACGAACCACCAATTCATCAAATGTCTCCAGATTAAAATCTACAGCACCAAGGATTTGTAGATAAAAAAACATAAGGCCAACTTTTAAATTAAATTAGAACAATGAAGGTTTAGAAAAAAAATCTCACACTTATTTCAAATAACTGATAAACTGAAAAAATCAAACTATATAATTTAATAGAGTGAATAGATTGATATTAAGTAAAAATACGATTAGTTTACGAAGTAAATAGAGTAAGATAAAACATTTTAGGGGAGAGGTTCTTAGAAACATCAGCTCCCAAAAATACCATGAAGATTAATCTTAATTCATTACAGTGTGGGATGTTATCCACATTTGGAGAAAATCTATTAGAGTAGTTAATATCGATGTTATCCACATTTGGAGAAAATCTATTAGAGTAGTTAATATCTTAGCGTCCTTTTATAATAGCAATGCAAATGTTATTTTGAATCCTTTAGATATCCCAAGGCCTCTTAAGATATCGTAGAAGATGATGTTAAACGTTATAAATTCATCAAGTTATAATTTTTTTACCTATCTCAATATAGTTGGTCGAGCTCTTGCCTATAACTCCATCTTACCGATTGAAAAATAGAAAAAAACACATTTTTTTTTCAAGACGCTAGTTTGCTGAGTTTGTAAAAATTTTAAGTGTTGATAACACTACCTGAATAAGAAACTTACCTTCACCAACTGATCACTAACTACTTGCTTACAAAAATAAAATAAAATTTGTTAACTGAAGGGTATTAGAAAAGGTTAGTGTGTTCACTGATTGCTTTTATGAGAAATTAGAATTTTAAATTAAGAGTTACAACACATAAATTGTTACCGAATAAATTATAAACATTTTCTAGACCCTTCTAAACATCTTCATGAACCTTTATAAGTTATTAAATATCAAATGAAGTGTTCATGTATCATAAAATCAGCAAAATTTCAACAATTTGATCTCAATATCTATGTTACCAAATACCACCACGTCACTTTGTGTTGTTGCTTATACTAGTAAGCATATGTCATGTTTGGATTCATTTGTAGGAAATCTCCAGACCTACGGCTTGTACAAATTTGGTTCATTTGATTTGGATGATACCAATGATGATGCAGAATCCTACTTAATTAGTGCCATGTGTTGGAAGAGTGATAGCTCAATAATGTTAACAACTAATAGTCAAAGAACTATTAAAGTGCTTATACTTGTAGTTTGAATATAACAGAAAAAAATTAAATTAGAAAATTTCATTTTATGCCACCATTGTTAACCTAATGGTTATCAGTTTGCATATATTATCAAAATGTGAAAAAATGATAGATTTTAGATGTTTAAACATGCTGTTACATTTTGATTTTCAGTGACCATTGAGCAAAGTATAAAAAAGGTTTCTACTGTCAGGGGTTGAAACCTAAAAATGTAAAAAACACAAAATAAAAGATCCAAAATCTCTCAAAAAGGTAGGGTTTGAAAAAATTGAATGAGAAAGTTTTGCCTCTTTGCAAGCTTGTAGTACTGGTGTAGAAGAGAGTGAGAGGTGTAACGGTGAGCGTCATGTGTGACAACCCAAGTGTTGAAAGGGAGTAGAAAAGTAAGTTGAGAGAGAGAACAGAAGAGCGGGATTCCAAAAGAGAAGTGCGTTTGTCCGTGGGAGAAGAAGGGAAGTGAGAGAAGGGAGGATGTAAGAGCTAGATATGGGTTGTTGAACGACGTTTGGCATACCCCTCTTTTGTTTTGAATGCACTAATAGTAAATGGGTTGTCCAAACCAAAGTTTTGAGTACATATTCCCAAGTTTAGATTTAACACACGAGAGAATAAAAGACCTAGAAATAGGAAGTTGAGATTTTTTTGGTCTTTATGTAACGTATTTTTCTCAACACTTAGAAAAAATGGCTAAAACTAAAAAGTTGAGATTTTAGGGGGCCTTAGACAGTTGTTTTAACTAGGGTTGCAACTCGGGCGGGTTGGAGGTCAACCCTAGCCCAACTCAACCTTAAAGGCTGTGAACCCTAACCCAACCCAACCTAAGGCCGGGCCTAGATTTTCCAACCCTATCGGGTTGGGTCGGGTTGGTCAATTTCTTAATTTTTTTCTTGATTGAAAAGATTACTAATTTTTTTTCATATTAAAATAACTTATTAGTCAATACAATAACCGTTATGCTAACCATTAAATAATAGCTTCATTTCCAATGCCTCATAAAAGAAAACATGATATTTTCATAATAAGGGAAAAGTTTATTAACTCAAAAGCATGATAAAAGTTACTAAATAAATAACAAAAAATAATCGTCAAAGAAAACATGATATTTTTAATATTAACCGATCACATAAAATGTCAAAATGTAGTTTCAAGGACATTTTGTAATCTCACACAAGGGTTGTAGTTTTTTAAGGACAAACATCCACGGGTTGTTGCATTTGCCAAAATGTAGTGTGGATATTTGTCGGTATACTAATACATATATGTAATTTGTATGTCGGACTCGGGTTGGGCCGAGCCTCAACCCTAGCCCAATCCTATTTGATCGGGTTACCAAAAATCTGGCCCAAGCCCAACCCAAGTTCTGAAAGGGCTAACCCAACCCAACCTTAACGTCGGGATCAACCCGTCGGGCTCGGGTTGAGCCCACCAAAGTTGCAACCCTAGTTTTAATAGCTTAAGGGTTGAGCCTGCTCTGAATGTAAACCCAACTTATGCGACTGGAGATCCCAAAATTAAGTTTAATAATGAGAAACTTAGTTATTGAATAATTAGTAAAGAATACTACATCATAAAATCAATTCCATTCCCATACTTATAGTGTAGGTAGTAACTTGCATAATAAGAATGTTGAGTTTTAAGCTCTTAATGAGTCTATAGCTAGGATAACAACTAAGGTGTAGTAGGGATCCTTTATGCACTCATCTATATAACCGTTGAAGTGATGTTATTTCTTGTGAGAATTTAAGCTTATTATCTAGAGCGTTTATAAATTTTAGGGTTGAACTCATGGTCAAAAAGAACAAAATTGTAAAAATTTGGCAATGGAGAGAAAAATTATTTTTATATAGTTTTTTGTCTTGATTTATATTATAAAGTTGGACAATTTAAGACATCAAGTTTACTGGGTAGCTAAGAAACCTGATAAACTTACTCTAAGTAAAGGTTTAAGTCCAAAAGATACCTTTGCCCATGTATGAAAATTTTAATTATATCCTCAATTTTAATTCATATAGGAGGTTATTATTTATAAAGTTTTTGTATTTATGGAGGTTTGAACTAATGTTATTTGTTTTTTAACACGTGTTTTAAATCCCTTTATTTTGAGTTTTAAAAGACTTTAAAATTTCAAATGAAAATTTTGGGGTGAAACTTTGAAAGCTTCTCCTCATTTGTGTTATATTTTTGTAGAACTTTTAGTTCCACTTGGATAGAAAATATAAAGTTATAGTGTTCATATGATCGAGGATTGGACCTAAAGGGCGCGGATCCCTTGGGTATCCAAATTTTATCCCCATCAGGGACAACGCTACACCACATAAGCTACACACATGTTGAGCTGAGCTGAGACTCAAGTAATGGGTTGTCTGCTTCCCTATCATTTTTATGTTGTGAACATTTTATTTGACTAATTTTTAACATTTATGGTATCTCTATTTTCTAACCATTTTAGCATTTAATGTGTACATTATGTTCTCGAATGGCTACCTTCAGTTCTCTATTTATATTGGCGCGATGTCTCTGTTCAAGACACGACTTGAGATGACAAAACAAAGCACTCCTTCGTCTTTCTGTGTTATAATTTCTACAAAGTTTTTGGCTATCTTCACTGTCGATTCAACAAGATCAACGTACTTGGTGTGTTGCCTACCATTTGATCAGACTGTTAAATCTTGAGGTAGATGTTTAGAAGCTTGTCAACAACACTTCTAGAGTGTATCAACGGAATCTTCCTTAAGATAGTGCATCTAGTGCATGCTTCCAACTTATTCAAACTAACAAATTCACTTTATTCTCCTTATTTACAAATTGGTTAATTGCACATTGTGCTCGATTGTGATAATTTCAATCTAAGTGCACCATTCTTTACTGCTAGTTATTTTACTACTTTATACTCTATATTTTTCATTTTGTAAATTCACTTAAAAAGACAAATATTGCCATTAACATTAATATCTTGTATAATTAGTGGAAATTTGATCAATCATGGGAAGCAATTGAAAAACGGTGAACCCCCTTAAAGTTACAACAGAGGATTTCCTTCTTCCTAAAAATGAAGCTAGTGACCAAAGGTTTGAGATGGATGGACGGCGGAGATGCTGCCCAATGGAAAAGTGGTAGACCAAACGTGATGATTAGAAGAACATAGGCGATAGATGACCCGTTTTGATACCATGATATGAAATGATATTTATTGATAAAATTATATGGATTACATTGACCCTAATCAAGGGTTTATATAAGATAACAAGATCAAAGATATAAACTAATCTTAACAATAAATCTAATCCAATATCCTAATTGATAGTAGATATTATCCTAAACTTGACAACCAATAGAATATGTGATGAGATGTACTAATAATGATATGGTGCGTACCCTATTAATCTCTCATTTCTAAAAAAAAAAAAAATGGAAGAAATATCTAGCTTTGTGACTATTGATTCTAGGCTAAAATTCCCATAATACTCTTTAACTAACTAAAATCTCTGTAGAACCCTCCCTATTACATAAATATCACCCCTTCCTCAAAATGTTTTGATAAAACATATTTAGGGTTCATTTTTTCTTATTATGTACATTTCTAGCTTGATGCGATAGTTTGGTCGATATGCCGATCGAACACTAACCACATATTTGGTCAACAAATCTTGTGATATCACTAATTTCAAAACCCTGGTCTAAACCCCAATGAGCAGATGGAACACAAGACTTGTACATTCCTACTCCTTGAATTCTTGCAAATGAACTTGGTGGTATTCTATATGAGCCGAAGATGGACTTTTTGCATTATATTATTTAAGGTTGTCACTAAATACTCGATTAATCGACCAAACTAACCCCAGTTAATAGGGTGTGGATCCAAGCTTAGAAACAATTAAAATCAAATCCATATGTTCAGAGTTTAGACTAATCATAGTTGTTCTATTTGTCAGTTAAAAGGGTCATAGTATTTTTAATATTTTAAAGGGTATAATGGTCATTATACTTAGTGCATAACCACATACTATATTTTAGACTTTTAGGTCCATATTTATAAAAATACAGACCATTAAGTCCCATCCACAAAACTATGGACACTTTGGTTTACCTGTCAGCTCATCAAGGTCTTTCTTAAGGTTACCATCCAATTTTCTCTGAAATGCCCATACTACCCTCCAGTTATCGTCAATTTGAATTGATAACGTTAGTTTTATTTGAGGTTTGGCTGACACATACTACCGTACGTCAATTTACTTCAACAAAGTTTAGTTCGACTCTTTCCTTCCATTTCCTTCCTCTACAACTCTTCGTAGCTTGTCTATACTCTATTCAAGGTGAAGAAAGACGAATGTGATGCTGATTTGAAAGATTTCATTTCAGACATCTATTTTGTAGTATTTCGGTTATCCTCTAGAGCTCTATGCAGCTTGTCTATGTGTCGGCCATTAAAGGTGAATAAAGAAGGCGGCGTTAGTTTCAAGTTTCGGTTAAGAAAGAAGATGGTGAAGAAGGAACAAGGTGAAGAAGATGGTTATCACTTTCATTTTCTTTAAGCAAGAATCTTCACTCAAGGTTTAGTAATGATATTCACAAAACTGATTGAATTGGCTAGTACTATTTTCACCAAACAGGTTGAATCAGTACCATTTTCACCAAATTGGTTGAACCAGTACCATTTTCATAATGTCTGTCTATGTTTTCAGTTTGAGTATTGTGCTCAACTTAGTTGAACTACTTAACACAATTAGACTATAATGAAGAGATGGTGGGGAAATGCATTTCAACAAAGAAGAACCCATATAACAATGGCGAAATGAACAATTTTTTTTCAAATGAACCACTCAACTTGGTTGAACTAGTACCATTTTCATAAAGTCAATATTTGTTTCTAGTTTGAGTATTGAAATCAACTTGATTGAATTAATAATGTAATGAGACAATGATGAAAGAGATGATGAAAAATATATCTCAACAAAGAGGAACCCTTGTAATAATGTTGAAGCGGAAAAAGATTCTTTCGAAGAAACTACTCAACTTGGTTGAACCAGTACCATTTTCATAAAACATGCGTTTGTTTCTAATTTGAGTATTGAGCACAACTTTAGTTGAATCGCTAACACAATTAGACAATAATTAAGACATAATGGGAAAATACACAATGAAGATGAACCTTTGTAACAATAGTGAAACAAACAATTTTTTTTTTAAAGGAACCGCTCAACTTGGTTGAACCAGTACCATTTTCATAAAGTCGATATTTTGTTTTCAGTTTGAGTGCTAAACCTTAAAACCTACAGGCAATGCTTCATCTCTCTGACTAATTCGATTTTAAAAGGTATGTCTGAAGCTCCATTTTACTCTCATTATCCTCTCCATTCCTCTAACCATTTTGTTAAGTCAGTATTTTATTTCAAGATTGAGTATGGAGCTCAAATTGATTTAACCAACACCATTTTCAGTGAACTGGTGGAACCAATATCAATGGTGAAATGGACGTCAAAAATATTTCAAAGGGATAAAGTCTTCAGACGTCATAAACGAGGAATTGTGCCATTGTCAATCAAGGCTAAGGGTATTACCAAAGAAGACTTATCGGTCCATCCTTTGATAAAGCAATATCAATTAGTACCGAAAATATTCCTATGGCTTGAATGGTTGGGTTGTGCGTACACTACGGACTTTTTGGTAATTCCCGCAAAAATCTTCCTTATTTGCAATACTCCTGAACTTTAATTCCTTTGATATAAACCTAGTTAACCAATCTATCCGATTTTGACCAACCAAATACATTCATCCTATTCACGTCCATTAGTGGAAATTTAAAAGGACCAAAATGCCCCTATTGTTATAATATCTATTCTACCGTGCAAACCCAAGCAGCTTCAACTTAAGTAACTCTGTCCAAGGCGTAAGCATGTTAGGACAAATGCACAGTAACACGATCTTCACTGTTCTTACGAACCCAAATATTATGGTAGAGATCATTCAATTTTAGGATATTCTAGCCGTTGGATTCAACCATGTTTTTTCATATTTTTTGAGTACTTAATCCAACGGCTAGAAGTTATCAATCTAGCTGAGTTTTTGGTATGTATATCCATCAAGGGGAATGCTAAACATCCATGCGGTTAGTGGGCCAAAAAAAATGAGCTATGTAGGGCCAGGAGAGCTCTCTGCATCAAAAAAAATTTCCCCTAATATAGAAGCAATCCCTACTTTTTGGTAAGCTTCAAGATCAAAATAGCCACTAACATATCTTTGGACCACCCAATTGTTCATGATAAATTTCAAGAGTTGGGAAATATGATCATCTCTCAAAATCGATTACATCAATCTGTACCATTGATCTGACAGATTAAAAGATTATGGGATGTGGGAACATACTTCCGATCTAATTAAGATCAAATCATTAATCACATCTTCTACCAATGAGAGGAGCCCAAGCTCGACCCAAGGACGGGTTAGGCCCAGCCAGATTGGGTTGTCCAAGTTGCACCTCTACCTAGGTCAAAGATACGGGAAAAGTGACGTACTTGCTAGGGTATGAGTGCGATGATGTAAAGGATGCTATCCACGTGAAAACATCAGATGATCATCTATCACATGTACGGTCCATAATTGCTACGTCAATGTCCTACATGGCAAGAAAAGCCCGCATTAACAGGGTATGAAGTTGTTACTGACAACTCAAATGCTACCATTTGGAAACAAAATAATCAAGAATAATGCATAAAACAAACACTTTCCTCGTTTTTCCAAGTTCACCTTAAACATCATTTTATGAAACACACCAAATCCTGATACTAATAATTGAAAAGGAAAAAGCCCAACAAAGAAGATATTGAAACGGGGGGTAAAATCAAGCTTGCAGTTTGCAGCCATTTCTTTGCAAAATTGTCGATAACCCTTTCATCTTGGCAAGAATAAATCATAAGCTTCCAAGGATGCTAAAAAAGGAGTCAGGACTGAAGCTTCAAGTTTCTTAAGGTGGCATTAAGCAGAGGGAGCTTGCTGGAAGCCCTCTGCTTGTAGTCTTTCTCCAAGGCTGTCGAAGCGAGAGACTGTAGCTCTGAGCTCTCCTTGTCTTCCTTGCTCCGCCCTTTCGTCAGATGCCCAATGGCAATGCTACACTGAACAACAGAATTAAGGATTTTACTTAGTAAGCTCACTTGGTAATTAGTTGAACAAGAATTTGAAGTTAATAACGGGACATGCATATATGGATTCAGGATTTTAGCATTCAGTGGGTCCCTACCAGTATATCTCTTAAGGACAATGAAATAAAATCTGATCGGGTGTGATGTGCGAGAGAACGAGTGCATGTGTCAGATCAATAAAACTTAAAAATTCAAGGTTGAGCTGCACAAAATATCTCACCAAGCAAATGCCATAAAGCGCTCTGGTGTTCTTGCCCCCAGTCAAGTCTATGGTAGATGCATAGTATTTTTTAGCTGTCTGAAGATTCTCCAGGCCACCGAGAGTGTAGAGTACCTGTTGATTTGCGGGAATCAAAATGTAAAGGAGTTTGATCGAATGCTGTTGCAGCATATTAAGATGCCCTATACACTCAAACATCCTTAGGAGGTATAGTTTTAAGGTAGAACTATAGAATTTAGCAGTCTAGTTGTATAAGAAGGATAATTCATTTCTCTGGAAAGGTTGTCATGTGGGCAACAAATTGGAACATGGGTCTCCATCATGAATTGGATGGAAGTACTATAGCATTGGCTTATCCCTTGTTTCTCCTATTCTAAAAATGCGATACTTAGGCAGGGATAGGACATGAAAATAATCAACCTTCCTTCTCTGCGGTACACATGGTCCACGTGGTGGTCGGAAGTGACCAATTTTATCAGTCCAAGAGCAACAAGATCTTCTACCCGAAAAATTCATCCAATATGGGCAATTTTTGAAGGAGAACTCCTAGTTGAGATCCATCAGAGGGTGAGTCACTATAACTGTGCATGTGACTGACAAAAGGCAGGGATGAACTTCTTCCTGTCCTACCCTACTGACCCAAATATTCATCTATTCTAACTCTATATATAAATGTGCGACTAAATGCTCCAAATCTGTGCTATGCAACCTGCTTTTGAAAACCCAAAGGATGAACAGAACAAAGAGCTACTAGGCCCTCATGCTAAACCGGGCACCCCTACCTCAAAGGCTCAAACCCAACCCACCCACCAACTACACAAACAGAGCTTCTTAAAGTTCGATAGACACAATAAGAAGAACAATAACAGAATTCACTATACAAAGTGTGACTGTTATTTTGAATAAAGATGAAACAAAGAAACTATTAAACTTTGGTTAATCACCAAATAAACAACTAGAGGTGGGAAGAATACTTACATCAGCATAGGCTAGATGGTATGGTGGAACTGTGGGTTGACATAATATTAACTCCTCGTAACAGAAAGCTGCTTGCTTATACCTGATTAAGAGAAGAGACACATACAGCTTAAGGCAGGAATAACCACTACAATATTAAAAGGTTCAGTGGTTTACAACACTGTCAAACCCAAAGTCCCCGGTTTGAATTGTCTGGCGTAAGCAATACACTTTTGATTGCTTATACAAGATAGTTCAAACATCATTGATTACAGGATCAACAGTGAGCAAACCTACAAGAACATTTAATATGGTGGCTTGTGAGCTATTGCATATTTTGTCAAATAAAATTGATAAATATCTCACATTTGTAGGGAAACATATATTTCAGCGAGTTCTCTCCACGCATCATGATCCGCCATAAATCTGAACCAATAATCAATCATCTCCACCATGTTAGTGTGGTACAAATAGTGCAATAAAACTAATATAGACTATAGGATCTGAAATTGGTTGAGTTACATTTCGAGATACTTATTAAGGCATTCAATAGCTGTTGAAATATTGCCTTGCGCCTTTGCCATGGCAACCTTCCTCTTGTGGATTACCTACAAATAGAGGCACCAATTAAGACTTCCACTCATCACATTTCTTAGAAAAAAGCACGTTATAAGAATTTATGGTTACTAAATTAAATACAAGTTTCATTTCAGTAAAGATGATTTTACTTGATCAAGTGGATTATCTTCCAGAAGGCATGAGTAAGCTTTTTCTGCATCTGCCCACGATCCCTTTGCTTCCAGCAACATCCCTTCTAACCTGCCTGTGGATTATTGCCAATACAAGAGCCATAAGCCAACACTAAGACAGACCTCTGGAAGCAACTTGCATATATATAACCTTAAATGATCATCCTCAAGCAAAATATGTGGACATGTGGCCGGCATGCAAAGGACTGTGGACCCAACAATGAAGGCATCCCACCTAAGAGATCTCCAGAACCCAAAATTAATATGTTCGTATGATCTTAACCATTCCATTTTACTCTATTTCTTGGATGGTAAAAGAATTCTAGTAAAGCTCCAGAAAATAGTTTACAAAGCAGATGGTTAAAAATCATCCAATCATGCTGATTTCTGGCATAGGGAAGCTCTTAGGTGGGGCCCATTAAGTGGTGGGCTATGATCCCTATATACTTCAACGAAACTGATATTAGTACTTGATACCGCATGAATACTTCTAAACTACAATTTTTTCAATTCTATTGTACCATTGTTATTTTCTTAACTCATAATAATTTCCATATTTTTTTTGCCAACAAAATTGTATAAATAGTGCATTGAAACAAATTATATTGCAATGCTAGAAATATCATTATGTTTGACATGCTGTAAATACTAAAAAAATGATACTTCAATTAAAAACCTAAACACTAAAGCGTGATATCAGCATATTGAGTTTGATGGCCGTATCCATATCCATGTCCTAGATTTCGGAAAATGAGGGGTCCGTATCCATATCCGTATATGAGCATCTTAACTGATGGGTCACGACGAACTGTAAATGAGACATGTGTTGAGGTACTGTGCTTAAGGATGGATATTTTGGGTCTTATTCTCAGACTGGACCCGCCTTTAGCAAATGAATATAGGTACAATGGACTCACCAACTCTTGTACTCTCCGGAAATTTCTTTTGAAGAGCCTTTATCCAATCCTGCATAAAAGATTCCAAAGTAAAATTACACCAACTTCAATTCAAAGAATCCCATATATAGTAGTTAGTGAGACAACACTACGTATTTCAAGTACTGATGAAAGAAAGGTAAAGTTTAAAGGTAACAACAAAAAGATTAATGATGGGAAGGTCACATGCTGCTAATTCTGTAACATTATCTCCAATGTAATGAAGATGTTATTCTTTCTTTCATGGGCCTAACTAGCTTGTTTTAAGCAATTGTTGTTGAGATCTAGTGGTCCGGAGCATAACCATCCTCTTTTTTAAGTGGCCTTTTTCTCCATGGATGGGATTCTCAATTGGCCATTAGTTTAATGAAGGACTCCCGTCCCCTTTTCCAAGAGATGGAGCCATCACAAAGTGGTTAATATTTCTCATATTCATCAAGGATGCAACTTCCTAATTGACAAGCTCACAAATTTTGATGTAAATAGTATTGTAATTACTTGGAACTATATGATGCTCTTTGTATTTCCCCTTGAAGAAGCATAATATATTTTGATGTTTTTTTGTTAACAAATGTCACCTTACCAAAAGTACAAAGATATAACACTCAATAACATACTCAAAGGTAGGCATTGAAAATGCAAACTAGTATGCCAAGAACCTCCCCCTACATCAGTCCCACTTGGGATCACCCAAATATTTTCTCAACATACACGCAAGTCAACCGTATCACTCATGGATTGACACTGGATATCAAAAAAGTAGCCATTGGAACATATCCTAACCTTGTGAAAACTAGCTATAAGGGTAACCTACTGGACCAACAAGCCCACATGATATAGGAAAAAGGATATCCTGTATCTGTGTAGATAAGTATCAACTAACGTTTGCAGTGTCAATTGCTTGTCATGGTGGAGTTCAGGGATAAACTAAAATTTCCGACACCAGGCTTTGTTAAATACGTCGAGGTTTGACCAATGTTGTCTGCGACATTATATAAAATTTATTGCAATAAAAAAGCAAAGGACGGGTAACACAAGACCATCCTTTCTGTATATATATGAATGTGGTTTCTCTACCTAGTGTCTCCAAACTTGGACTTCTAGTTAAACACAACTAACGATTTAAGCATGATCGCGTTCATTGTTAAGATTTGTAGTATGTGTCCTATAGATATATAGATATAGCAAAGAGAAAAACATACCCCACCAGCCACTCCCCACCCCATCAACAAACACACTTATCCAACTCAATTAATTTTAAAATACAAATACACACATATGAAATGGGTTGGGTGTCCTATTTGTGTGTAGGACACCCATCCTAGATGCATATAGAATCGGTCTTTGTGCATTTGTGGTGGGGTGGTGTGGGTTTTCCAATGTAATGTTCTTTTAATTCAATGGCAGTTAAGCTTCCTGTAGAGCAACTAAGAGAATCGATATAATTGAAATAGTTAAGATCCTGTATGGAGATACAGATCCGAATAGCAATCGAATTACGTAGGATAACATAGATGGAGGTAAAACAAGTACATCGAAATAAGGTGCTAACGCTATTTTTAGGGTTGTTTTTGCAGGAGGCTCGATCTACAAGGCACAAAACTGACCAATCGTCCAGATGCACCAAATCCTAAAACACAGTTGGTACACATTCAAAATTAGCTCCAACTGCATTTTGAAGTCGGTCCATTATTGCTTAAAGAAGTCAAATGCATTCAGTTCAATGGGGTGGTTTTGAAACCGATTAAAGTGTGAACCTACACCTATTCATTAAGCTGAAGAGTTGGTTAATAGAGTGTGACTGGTAGACCAGCTTGTTGATTTTGATTCGTCCATGTACATAATTGTCATCAACTTAGTAGTCTCTAGTCACAAAGTCGGGATTCGGCAATAAATCGGCAAGGGGTCGAGTCGGGAAAATTCGAATAAATTCGATAAAAATCGGCAAAAATAAAAAATATATCTATACTACTTCTAAATGTCGGTATCCTCAAAAAACTTTTTTTTTCTTATTTTATCCTCATTATCTACCCTAAAAGACAGATCTACCCTTTTCCTAAAATGCCCTAAACTAATTTGCTTCCCACGTGGCTTCCTCATTGATTTTTCTATATTTTCCAATAATAACCCTCTAGACATCTAATCTGCCTCCCACCCAGACCATTTCCTTCGCACCCTTCTGATTCCTAAAAGTCTGTTTCACACCTTTTCATTTATATTCCAAATCGAAACATCTTCTACACTAAATGGATTCCTTTTTCAAAACGACCTCTCGAAACCTCAATTTTTGTTCCAGTTAGCTCTACAACAATCGATCATGGAGATGACGATATTGGCTCCTACGCATAGATACACAATGGCAGGTCTGTTTGCTCTATCTCTTCACAAGGCCCAAATCCACCAAACTCGACCTTTGGGATCTTCTATCTATGCTGACGAAGAACCGAGCGAAGAACGCATAAGCACCGGTAGCAGTGACGATTCAGTCTCTGAGGACCCTGAACTCGAGATCCACCAAAACTCCGATCTGGTTCGACCCTTCTTAAGGTCGTCTTCTTTTTCTACCCAGTTTGAGATGAATTGCTGAAATGTGAATTATTTACAGAATTGAGAATTGGATTCTTTGGTTTTTCTTATGCTGATTGAAGCGATTGCTGTAATTTCTTACACATTTGCGTTCGCTTAGGAAATTAGGTTATACCAAAAGTTTTGAGTGGAGATTCATTCGAGAAATGGACGATATGGAATTATGAAAACAAGTATTTAGAGATAAATTCCATAGCTTGTCATGTATTTGACAAAATTACTAAGCGAATTATAACTTTTTGTGTTCTGTACTCACTTTTAGTGTACCGAGACTAAAACTTCTGTCATAGCGTTTTGATAAATGCTTCTTCACAACGCAAAACATAGGCCAGGTGGCACACTCTTAGTGGACGCTTACCGTGTGGATGTTTGGCCAGTCCCTTGGTGGACCTCTAAACCAAAAATCAGCGTTGTTACCCATGTTGAGAAAAGATCTTTTTCACACGACCCTTTTAATAATAATAGAAAAGATATTCTTCAAAATTTGTAACATTTAATCAGACCAATAATAAAACCTTTACATATGGTTGATTTCTGGACTCTTATGCGTATCAAAAGAGTCCTAACCCAATATCGATACATAAAAAGACCTAAAAGAAATATAAATCCATTGAAATTCCTATACGAAAGGCCAACACGTCTCTCCCTCTCCCGTTCACTTTTGCCAAATCCAAGGCATAGAAACCAAGTTTGGTGCGTTGTAGGTTCATTTTCTAGATTAATTTTTCAAATGATTACTATTTTTGGTGATTAATAGTAGTGTTTTCTACCATTTAAACTCTTTGATTCAGTAGTGTTTTCTACCATTTAAACTCTTTGATTCATTTTAGGATTTTTACACTAATGTGGACTTAGTTTTAATGGTCAAGAATCTTAGCCAACTCATTATCATCCAAAGACTTGACCAAATAAAAGGAAGGGGTCTGGGTGGGTGGGGCCAACTGTCAAACCCCAGTGGGACCAATAGTATGAGACGGTGTTTTATATTTCATTCTAGCACAATAAAATGAGGTATCCAATCGCTAGAAGCACTCCTTAAAAATTGATAAAATCTAATGGCTAGAGTTAATCAATCAAGAAGAGTTTTGGTGTGTATATCCAGCTAGGGGTGGGTTAACATCTATGTAGCCATTGGGCCAAGAAGATTTTGTGCTACTTAACATTTTTAGTGGGCCACTCATAGACCTTTAACCCAAGTACAAGAACAATGGACCCCCAAACCTCTCTCTTTCCCATATTTCTACCCACACGGCAACCCAAGAATCCACCACTATCTCAAGCTGTTAGGCAAGGGCTCCATCCAAATCCCTGATGCAACTCAAACCGTTGATCTACTCAAACATCAAGTAGGTACGTACCCACAATCTAACATTCTTTTGAAACCACCTTTTCCTTCCAATTCAACAACACCACCATAATCTTCGTCACCTGAGTCTCGGATTCCGGTTGCATCACGGAGGCAGCGGTCACACCTTCATCATTGTTCCAAATGAAGTAACAGTTGGGAGATCGGAGCCATAGTTGGGCATGTTGAACGACACCTGCAATGACGATTATAAGGCCATCGCTATTGAATTCGACATGTGTCAGAATTTGGAGTTTGGTCACCCCAACAATAACCATGTGGGCATCAATTTTGGTTGTGTTGTTTCCGACACAACTGTCAATGCATCGGAAGTTGGCATTTTTCTTAAAGACGACTTTGTTCACAAAGCTTGGATTCGGCATGACGGTATACAGAGATGGATCGAAAATCCATTTTCATCAAGAATAAGATTGAAAACGGTGTGATCTACCTATTAAATATTCATTCTCTAAATTTTTTTTACATCTTCAATAAATATAATAATATTTTTACATGAATTTGTTATAGAAAAGATTTATTTTTAAATATTTTATATAACATTTTTTATATACAAGAATACCCGTGCTTAGCACGGGCAAAAGCACAGATGTGAATTTACTCTCGGCCCCCTTATAAAATTCTTTAATGTACATATCCTCAGACCAACTCTAACTATCCACGTGCAATGCACGTGTGCACCTACTAGTATATAAAATATATCATGAAATATTTCAAATTAGAAATGTTGTTTTTAACAAAACACATTTATATGATGAAAAGCACATCTATAATTCCATAATAATAAGTTATAACTCATAACTCATAAGCATGATTTATCATTCATAATTTCAAAATCGGCAAAACCGAAATCAAAAGGGAAAAAAAATGGGTCTGAGTTGATTCATTGGCAAAATCGGTAAAATCGCTAATTAATCGCTGAGTTTTTCAATTAATCGGATATTTTGACGATTAATCGGCGATTGATTTGTGGATTCGAAAAATCGGAGATTTTTGTGACTAGAAGTACTCCTTCATGCATATATATATACATGTAAAGCAATCACACACTTTTTTTCTCACTGTATATGCAATCACAAGATATTCATACACGAAATCTTAAGACTTGATTTATGCTGCGGTCTGGTGATGTCGTTGTAATTTATTTTTCCTTCTTTCCTCTTTTGTAATCTCCTTTGTTTTTCCTCTTTAATAAAGTTTTACCCATCAAAAAAATAAAAAGAATATTGCATCTGAGAACGAATAACATATGCAAAATGCAACTGAAAGGCTATGTAGGCCCAAGATTAATATGTCTGCATGGACACTAGAGCAATATGAGTTTTCATAGAAGCGTAGTTAAACTTGAGTGAAATTTACATATTTTAATTAACCAATTGAAAATGTTTTCAAAGTGATGTCTAAACAGAAGAACTGAAAAGCCATTTTGAAAGGAAAAATAAAAAAAACAAAAAGAATTCTACCTTTGCAACTTCAAGGCATTGGCAGTCCATAGCTGCAATTGCCACCTGCTCATAAAGTGTCCATTCTACATCAAGAAACGGATGCCCATTAGTATGAAGTTCTGTCCAATAGAAGAAAAAGCTATGAAATAAAGAGAGAAAGAATAAATCTTTGTATCTGAATAGAATAAGAAAAAAAATCTAACTAAAAGAATCTAACACTTGAAATTAAATTTAACACTCCAAGAACATATGATATAGAGAATGGTAATTTAGCGATGATTGCTTAACTAAATTTATCACCAACCTACTTTTTACTTCAGCAGTGTTCCAGAAGCCTACTTAAAGTTCACAAAACTGGAAACTTAATTACATAACCAAATCAGTGTACAGCCAAGGAATCCTGGAAAAAGCAATCTCAGATTTGGTAATATATTTGAAGTAATTTAAAATATAAATGTTTCATTTTATAACAGGGTTATATTGACACGAGTATAACATATGACATAGTCTATGTTTTCATATTAAAGACTCTTATGAGAATGCCAAAACTTAACTTTATATTTAAAAACTTAAATAAAATTCAGAAGTGTGGCATGTGGAACCATGGTGGAATGAAGGATTATAATCTTGGTTTCTGTGTGCCTATGCAACATGGGTCTTTGCTGTGTCGGACATGTCAACACACTGACACACATGTTGGCACATCCTGACATGTATGGCAGTGTCAGCCTTTACTGTAATGATTTTTTATCAAATAAATGATTTCTAAAAGAGAGTCGGTGTGTTCCATCCTCCATATACTATTTTGTAAAGTTGTTAAGAACAGATATAGTTGTTTGATAGTCTTCCCTCTTAAAAATCTATTTATGTTTATTATATTATTGGATAGCTCCAAGGCATATAGTAATGATTTATTTTACTTTTTATATATTTCTTTCCTTCTATTAAAAACAAATTATTTGAATATGACTAAGATATTATACTATAATACATGTGTACACACGTGTCAGCCTCATATCTGTGTCAGATCCCGACTGACACGAGTTTCTGTCATTGTTACATAGCTTTGTGCAACTTGATTTGCATTCAAACTGCGACAAAGCATCCAAAACTCAATTAACAAGATTCCATGTCAGTTGAGTGGTATAAAGTTCATATGTAAGTTGATGACTGAGACCAATATTGAGATGACGGGTGAGATGCATTTGCACCTGGCCGCAATCCAACACATGCTGGAATGGTGCTTCACCAATTAAAAGATTCCTTCTAAGATACCAAGATACATGTATATTTTGAGAGCAACAGTCTCACCACCACACGAAGCCGACACCATTTCTAGGTACTTCATGGACGATTGAAAGAACATCCTTACCTTGTTCAGCTGTATCGCTGATTCTTTAAACTCCTATCCACTTTGTCAACAAATCCATATACATTTCATAAAGACTTTAGGTAATAGTTAACTTTTTTTTATTTATTTCGTTAAGTATTACGCAAAATATTTCCATTTTCAAAGGGGTCGACAGGAAAGACCATGCATTATTTCGCAAAATGAACAGTAAATGTCGATGAACAATAAACATTCAACCCAAACACAGTATAAAATTGTATTATTTTAGTCGATATATTTCGACTATAGAAAATCTTTCGATTCGAACACAATAAATCCTTCTAAATTCAATTTTTTTTTTGATAAGTTTCTAAATTAAATTTTTTGCCACACTTTCATTCCTCAATCCGTCTTTAAACCGAAAACAACCATTTCACTTTGATTATTTGTTCAAAAAACTAATCATATTGATTGGTGGAACGAATCAAAGCAAAATTTAGGGATTTTTAAAATTTTCAAGGTAACAACAGTTAAACAAATTATTTTTATATTTCAATTAAACAAAAAGTATTTAAAATAATCATGGAAATTCTAATGCATCAATGCATGAATATATGACCCATTTCTTATTTGTTTATTTCTAATTTAAAATATAAATATTTCATATATTAAAATGATAAAGTTACATTTGTGACCTTCCTATATGTAATGTAAAGTACTATTTTGATATAATTTACTTAATGTGACATGATTTAATGGTTGTAGTCATTTCCATGTATAATTACAGCTTTTTTTAACTCCCTCAAATACCTTCATCAGCATGTAATAGAACGCTATTGTCTTTAATTTCCAAACTCCATGTGGTTGTTTATTATATTTCGATGGCTTATAAGCATGTTTTTATGCTTATTTTATCATTTCCTGTATTTTTCAACTTATTTCCATCATTTCCACGACACTACTCATTATTTTCACACTGGTCAAAATATTTCCATTTACAAACTTGTTGAACTATATCCCATATTCGAAATTTAATAACTTGGGTAATACGATATAAATATTAAATGTGTATTAAAATAGCATGAAAAGAGACATGGGTCGAAGCATTATAGACATCCTAACCACATTAAAAATTAAGATATCCTTCCTACCTGTTCATTCTTACAAGTCCATCCACTCAAATTCAAACGTGGAGAGGGTGGTTGGGGAGTTGGGACTTTTCTTATAAAAGGCAAGAAAACATAGTTGGAGCATTTTACCCCTCTTATGACTAAGAATAAATTCTTCTCCAACCCAACGCCGAACAAATCTAATCAGTTGAAATTGTCTTCACTTACTAACAATTCTAATATATGGCACATGACTTCATTTGATTGAACTACGAAATATATATATCACAGTACGACAAAGCCAAGAAAACCAGTACCCAGGTTAATAAAAAATAAATAGCATAATAATCAAGTAAAACCGATACTTAAAACATTAATCAATTTAGGCTTTACATGACGCGTATTAAACAAAATCGAAGGGGCTATTAGTTTCGTGAACCCAGCTATCAGCATCCAATACAATGAGACTAACAACCAGAAAAAGAAATTGAACATAAAAAGAATCCAATTCCCATGAAAATAATAGTAATAAAAATAAAGGTACCCAATCCCAAAAATAAAAGTTTCAATTCCATCCAGGGAGGAAAAGAGAATAAAATTACAGATACCCAGTCCTTAAAACATTGCAAAACAAACACATTGAAAGCATTACTTTACACTATTATTCAATGAAAAACCAAATATTAGATTCCCAAATACTCTAAAAACACAAATAAAATGGGAAAATCCAATTCTACAAAAACCCCATTAAGGAATCCAAAGTTTCACCCCAGGAGATTCTTCGACGACAACATCAAATAAAATTTCAATTGCATCAATACCCAGAACGGATTCGAGAAAAAAATAATAATAATAACGAAAACTTACCCTCACCACCGAGTTTCGATCGCTTCTTCGGGTCGTTCAAGATCGACAATCCGTATTTCAAGACCTTCTCAGAACGACGAACCTTAAGCTTCCTAACGAGACAGAGATACTCCCAAGCACCTCCTCCGCCATTATCGACCTGGTTTTCGAGCCTGTTCAACTGGACTTCATCCGCTGCCCCTACCATATTCGCAGAATTACAAGAATACCAAACAAGATTCGTTGCAGAGAATTCTTCGACGAGATTACAAAGTAGAGAGAAGGGATCTCTCTCTCTCAATCTCTCACTCTGTTTCTTTCTTCCTCTCCCGAACGGCTTTAGATCTATCGGAGGAGAGTAGCGATTTGACTACACTCGTCTTAACTTTTTGTTCCAAATGACGAAAATATCCTTCATTTTCTCCTATACTATTCTCTCAAGCTTTTGCTTTGCCACGTATTTTTATTTTAGATTAATAAAACAAATAGATTTTAAAAAGGAGTAGGTGGCAAGCAAAGAATTGTGGGAGTTGGGTAACTGTTCAACTTCCTGGTGTACAGGATCTGGACTGTTGAAGAAATATCTTAAAAACACCTTTGATATCCACCCCTCAAATTCTTTTAGCCTCCGATTGTTCGATTGACCTGGACTAAGGGATGCACGTGTGCGATCCGTGCACCTTACACGTGGCATATTCTTCTAAATCATTGACGGTATGGATGGTTGGCCCATTCCTAAGTGGACCTACATGCAAAAAAATCAGCCTGATTAGTGATTTTTTTATTTTATATAATCTTCTGATTAGTGATTTCTAAGCATTTAATTGGAGTCATTTTCATGGGCTGATTTTTAACCGTAGATTTTGAACATTATTTTGAGTACAGAGATCCAAAGGTTTAAAACGAATAAAACTTCGATGACAGGGCCCTATCATCGAGGCTGATGGCAGCACGCAATATGAGCCACGTGACACACTCTTAGAGGACTCTGGCCGTATGGATGTTCTTCCCATCTCTAGGTGGAACTACAAACCAAAAATCATGACAGCGCGCAATATGAGCCACATGGCACACTCTTAGAGGACTCCGACCATATAGATGTTTTTCCCATCCCTAGGTGGAACTACAAACCATAAAACAGCTTGATTAGTGATTTCACACCTTTGGATCTTTGTACCTCAAATAATGGTCAATAATGCTCAAGTTCCCACGGTTAAAATCAACCCATGAAAATAAATCCAATCCAATGCCTAAAATCACTAATCGGGCTGAATTTTGATTTGTAGGTCCACCTAAGGATTGGCCAAACATTCATACGGTTAGAGTCCTCTAAGAGTGTGCCACATGTCTCCTATTGTGCGTTGTCCAATGATAGGGCTTGTCGTCAAAGTTTTACTCGTTTAAAATCATTGAATGGCTTGAGAAGTAATTAAGAGGCCTTCTAGGGGTTGCATTGAAATTTAGGCAGAGGCTCGTTAATGATTTGAGTAAACAGAATAGAACGTTGATGATGACGTCATACATGGCACACTCTTAGAGACCACTAACTGTATGGATCTTTGGCACATCCCTAATTAGATCTACGTACCAAAATGTAGTAATTTATATCTATTGGATTAGAGTCGTATGCATGATTTATTTTTAGGGAATTTTTGACATACCCCTCCCCCCTCCCCGAACCCAATCCATGGTCTAAGACCGTCGTTGACCCATATTGACTAACAATTTGTTTTTAAAAGGACAAGCCCCTTTCTTCAACAACTCCAACCCCAAATCAAATAGTTGTGGTGGACGACTGGCCACGAGATTCCGATGGGTTGGTCTCCTATTGTCGGCGACCAAGTCACCGAAGTCTCGTGGCCGGCCATCCCCACACTTCAATATGCATTGTGCGTACATGAAAATAGATTTGTGGAAATGTTAGTCAACACCTAGTTGTACATCTCAATGACACTTGTTAAACTGGTTGGTAGATATAACTGGAAGCATCAATTGTCACTTGTGTGATTCAGCTTATGCCAATAGGTGCATTTTGGGCTCTATTTCTATCGTTTCCTCTTTTGTGGCCATGACCATGCCGCACTAGTCCTATAGCTTCTGCCACATTGTATGATGTTCCATGCTTACAGTTTTAAAGCGGCCCCATAGACCTAGTACATTCTACTCATTAAAAAATATAAATAGAATTCAAAACATGCAAAGTTCTCTGGTTTTGTCTTTAGCATTCTCTCTGGTTAATAATAAAAAGGTTTCACACCTCTTGAGGAATGAATTGAGCCTTGAATCCTGTTTAATCATTCTAATCAAGGTTTAAAGGAGTCCATTGTAACGGTTAAACGGATTGGGGGCGTTACCGTTTAAACCGCCATGGGCAAAAATGGAATTAAACGGATTTTAATGGTTTTTAACGATTTTAAAGGAAAAAAATGGAAAAAATGGCGCTGAAATTCAAATTTTGAAAATTTTTAAAAAAATGGAATTTAACGGATTTCACGGCCATTTTTTTCACAAAATTTTTCTGAATTAAACAGCTGTTTAAATGATTTTAACGGCCGTTAAAACAAAAAACCGTTAAAACATGTTTAAACGGTTTTAACGGATACGGGCTTGGGGCGTTAACGGCCGTTTAAACGGCTGTTTTTAAAACCATGATTCTAATAACTTGAAAGCTAAGTTTGAATCCTTTGCTAACATATTCAATTAAAAACATCAATATTTTGGAGTCAAAGAATCATGGTCACTTTGTTTATCAAATCAATCATTTGATTATACTGTTAGTTAATTAGGGTTTCATGGAGAATGAGTGAGATGAATTGGGGGGAAAGAGGGAATCGTATGGAGCAACATAACCTACTCTCCATATGTGCCCTAATAAATATAATATAAAATAATAAGAAAATTACTGAAATACCTAAGAAATGTACGGACGTTGTAGATGAATGACCCATAAAACCCTAATTAACTATACTCCATTCCTCTTGAGGGAGCGGCCCTCGAACCCACAGTTGGCCTTTGGTCTTGGACCCCCCAGTGGCTTTAGGCCGGTACATTTATTACATTAACAACAATAACTAATGATCCCCTCAAGTTGGTAAGAAAACATCCTGCATCTCCAGCTTAAAAAAAATCAAATTCAGACAAGCTCTGAACAAGGCCTTTGTGAACATATCTGCTAACTGGCCCTCTGTCTTCATATACGGAGTATAGATGTCACTGCAAATACTTTGTCTCGAACAAAATGACAATCTATCTCATTATGCCTCGTCCTTTCATGAAACACTAGTTTGAGACTATATGAATAGCCGCTTAAAGTGACTAATCACACTAACTACAAAGATGTCAGGTTTGATAATAGTCAAATACTTCAACTTGCCAACATAATACAAGAATAGAAGAATCATTTAAATGAACTAGAGTAATAATGATGATGATAATAAAATATGCGATTATCTACGAGAGTCAGTTTTAGATTGCTATGTAGATTAGGTTTTTTCAAACCTTGATTAATCGAGTCAGATTAATCGAATCGGGATCAACCATGTTTAACAGAATTTAGCTAGGGTTTCTTAGAGTCTAAATCCTTCTATTTTCCAAACTTAACCTAATACATCTTAAACTCTTTCATGGCGTCGACATTTAATCTTGAATGAGAACAACGAAAGAAGAAAGAATTTGGAGACATAGATTGAAAGCATCATAGCTGATAAGAATCAGACTCAAGCTCAACTATTAAAGAGGAATAAAAGCGTTTAATGGTGAGTGGTCCCCCTTCTTCTTTCTGCCTCATACTAGGCTTCACAGAACCAAAATTGAATTATCATGCTGGATTTGATATTAAAGAAAATGTTCTATTTTTGCTGTATTTGAAAATAACATTTAAATCAAATACTTTAACTTGCATATTTGAATTACATTTATTTGCTCATCAATTATATATCTACAATTACTATTTGTTTTACAATGTTCTGATGATTACATAGTTTGAGGAGTGGATTCTAGAATTTTAAACGACATTACATTTAATAAGATAATCATGCTTTATATTGTATGATCACTCGGACTCTAGAGATACACGCTTGCCCGATAGGCTATTTAGACGCGGGTGTGGTTCAGGACCTTCACTAGATGAGCTTTTGATCCTTAGTTTATTTGCATTCGTCGACGTATGACCAGCGGTAGAAATTGATCCCGGCATAGACTCCAACCGATGAACTTGGGAGCTATGTATTATAGTAGATATTTGGAGATGGATTGATTCTGGATGATGATTACTTGGTTACTTTGAGAGAAACCCTAACTGGGGCGGTGAGAAAACCAGTCGTATATTCTAGTTGTGTCCAAAGAAACTTTTGGGACATGGTCCCGTAATTAAGTGAAAAGATGGTAACTGAGTAATGAAAATCGGATATTATATTGCATATATGGTAGACTCATGAGTAACGCTTATTATGGGGTGAGAGGTTACGACTTGGGCCTATTACTATTATATTTGAAAATCTGCATCTCGTACATGCATCTCATGTTCATTATGTATTACTTGGTACATGATTATCAACTTTATGAATTTGGTTTAACTGCTACTGTACTGTTTTACTATCATGGATTCTATCATATCATTGACTTTCAAATTTGTGTAAAAGCATGGATTACTTTTACTCGTATTTCATGAAATTGGCCTATATTTGTATTTATCAACTGTTTTATCTTATGACATGTTGTTAGAAGTTGGACACACTTACGAGTTTTTTCATTAAAGCTCACCCACTCACAGTCCTCTTGTAGAGAAGAATCGAAAGGCCGAGAAGAATTGAAGAGTCATCCAGAATGGCAGTGGCGCGGAGAGAATCAAATGCAGTGGAGCGGATTGTATGTGATAGTATAGTTGGTAGGTTGTTATCTTTAGAATGTTCAGATTCCTTGTTCATACATATATTATATTACTAAATCTCATATATTTATCTATTTTATAATATCATGATAACTCTTTAGGATCATTTTAGTTTATATCCTGTCTTATAATTGTCAGTTTAAATTTGGTAGTCCGGGCATGATCGTAAGTCCAGTATGTTCGCTCTTCCGCAGTTTTTGAAAAATGAAAAAATTTATTCTAATTTTCACGACTCTGATTATTTGTGCGAACGAGAATTGCCTTGCGTGTCTTAAATTTCAAATGTTGAATTCGGGACATGCGGCACACACCTCGGGATTTGTGTAGTCGAAATCCGAGGCGTGACAATGTTGACCAAATATGTAGACCCCACATGACCTGGAGGGTCATATGTGGGCTACTACCTGACCTATGTGGCTAAGACATGAAATGAGTTGGATCTAACTAGATTTGGATATGAACTTGACTTTGAATAGCATGGTCTATACACAAATCGAATCAAGCTCGAATCCATGTCATATGATCCAAATCCCAAACCAGAATCCATATGAAGATTTTTGGATCCAATCCATCTAAGAAATGGTTTGACCCAAACTAATACTAGATTCGAATTTGACCCAAACTCTATTCAAATTAATTTAGCATGGATCCTTATTCACATGTGTTTTTATTTGCATCTTATCTCAATGATCCAAATCCTTTAATTGGTTTGAATCCGATCAAATCTTGGACCTAATCTACCCCATTCCATGCCCTATGAGTCACCCACACAACAAGTGTGGCTTGATATGTAACCCTCTTAATGTGTGGGGCCCACTTGGCATGAATAACTTTGATATGTGGGTTAGTTGACATGTTGGGCCCTAATATATAGGGTCCACGTGCAAACTTCGATGATGATGGTGGTGTGGTTTTGGTTGAAGAAGGAGATGAGGTATTGAGTGGAATAAGGGTACATTTCATGAAAATAACATTATCTAAAAAAATGGTGTGTTATTTTTTTACAATTTAGGCCATTTGATATCTATATTTACTTAAATAAATTTTTTCTACCAAACAAATATGCGAAAAATCTAAAAATTGTAAAAAAAAATGATTCCTAAACAAAATTTTCCACATGAAACAAACCGAATAAAAAATGCAAAGATGTACATAATTAGGAGGATGTTTGGTTTCAATGATAACTCCATCCAAATATAGTTAGTAGGGTGTACACAATCTTTTCCGGATATGACATGCTTACACACCAAGATGTGCAACATGGGTAGAGGCCTAGAGGCTAGAGGGTGACTGTTGGACTCTGCACCACTGGAAGTGGGTACAAATGGAGTCACCACAAAAAATTAGTTTGTGGAGCATTTTTTTTTTCTGTAGAACTTTGGAGCACATAAAAATGAGCCACCTAGCACATTCTTTTGGGTCCACTAGCTCATGAATGACTGGACACCTATTCGCTAAAAATCAGCCTGATTGGTGAACTGTAGCAATTCAGACTATTCAGTCAAAGTATAAAAAAAAAAAAAAAAAAAAATCAAATCCAACAGTTAGATATCATCACCCTATGAAAAACATTCGCACCAATCCGCTGTCGACACCAATCAGGCTGATTGTTGGTGTACAAGTTCATCAAGTAGTGGGCCTATCATTTATGGACCCAAAAGAATGTGCTAGATGGTGCATTTTTATGCACTCCACAGCGCCATGGAAAAATGCTCCACCGGGTGGATTTCTTTGGAGCCACCACGGCTGGAGCTACACCCATTTCTTACATCGAATTCTTACACATTGTGGTGGGCCCACATGGAGATTAAGTTCGACAATCCAACCGTAACAGTGAGTTTTTCATACTATGATTACCTTCCACACAAAAAATTAGTATATTTTGACATTCTTAACCTTACAAAAAATTAACTTTAATTTGAAAAATTGAAACCATTATTTTGGGTCAATTTTTTATATGGTTAGTAATTTCAAAATGAACTTATTTTTGGAGATGATGATCATTATGGCAAGGACAACTCAATATATGGTTGGATTGTCCACCATGATCTCCAAATGGCCCCATCATCGGGTGTAAGAACTGGATGTAGGAAATGGGTGTAGCTCTAGACAGATTCAATCCAAAATAGTTTATCCAAACAACTTTTGGCATTATTTGAAGGGCTGGAACCATATAGAGTCTGTTTTTCGTATGAGCCATGTGGCACACTATTGGAGATCACTGACTGTACGGATATTTGGCCATAGTTAGGTGGACATACGGACCCAAAAAAAAAACAGCCTGTGGTGATTTCTAGCAGTTGGATTTGAGTCTTTTCATAGGTTGATATTTAGATGTGGGATTCTAACAGTTGGATTTGAGTCTTTTCATAGGTTGATATTTAGATGTGGGATTCGAGCATTATTTAGAACTAAGGTGGCCCGTGCCCAAGGCACTCCCTGACAAAGCGTTTGTTAAAGTTGGGTGTGAGTGGCTGAGATCCACCGTTGGGGGATAAGATCTCGGCCCTTCTTTATATGAAGTCTATAAGACAATTGAGCTACCTTATTATATTAGAATACAATCCAATAAATGGAAATTACCATTCAAGCAGATTTTTGGTCAGTAGGCCGAACATCCATACGGTCATTGGGCTACAAGAATGTGCCAAGTGGCATATCCAAACTGCTGAACTACATCATTCAAGAAATATGGATTCAACCGTACATCCAATATGGATGGCCCATTAACTGTAGTTGCTTTTTCTCCACTGTTAAAGGTAAATTACAGTTAAGGGTCACCTTTACCCCGGGACCAGGGGCACTTAATTATAAATGGCAGGTCGCTAGATCAAAAAGTTGCAGGATCAAAAAATTTCTCCCTAAATGGGGGGTTTTTGGGTGGAAACTTGCCACAACGACATGGTTCGGTGGCCAAATTAACATCTTGATTTGCCAGGTACTCCTGTTTTTGAAGAGTAAGCGTGTTGAATCTGGGGTACAATATCTGGACTCTTAGTACTAATCAAGATTTTAGATGGTCCATATTATAACGAGTAAACCTTGGATGACACCAGTCAGCGAGTCCGCTGCAGCCAATATGAGCCACGTAGCACATTCTTAAGAGGTCGACACTGACCATACAGAAAATAGTTTTATCAAGGTTGTCATAGATACTTACATAAAGTAGTGACGCAAAGACTTAACCCCCCCAAGGGTTGAGTACTGATGACCAGGACTCCGCTTCAGAAAGCGGAGGTTCTGAGTTCAACTCTCTCCTTAGGGCCACCCCCTGGAAGAGTAGCAATAAGTGGTTCAGTCCACATCAAAAACTCTCCCAGAACACTTGGCATGTGTAGAAGGGTGACTTCACCCTGTCCCGGAGGACTAGTCGGGTGTTCTAAGAGGCTCGGATACCCTTGGTTTAAAAAAAAAAATGTCGAAAATTACGCCATGACATCTTCCTACCTACCAAATGAAGAAAGCTTCCTACCTATCAAATGAAGAAGAAGGCGTTTTTTTAATATACTGACGGTGTAGCATACAAGTGCCATATCCAACATAGGGTGTATATATAATATAATACATTGATTCATACATCTCGCAATCTAACGTGGACAGTTAGATTGTGTACGACACCGTGAGTTTATATCGGAAAACCTCGTGACGCTATGTCCAGACCATTAATTAAATGGTCTTCGACGTACTGTTAGTTGTCTGGGACAGTGACACTAGGGGATGATGATCGATGATGGTAACTTTGTCCTAAAAGAAACGGAGAAATTTGGGACTGGACATCAACCTTGAACATCTCACAGAGTTTCTAGCAAAGGAATGTACGTATTTAGAGTTGACTTGGTACTATACTAGTGGGTGGCCTGTGCCCCCGGCACTCCCAACAACGCGTTTGTCAAAATCGGGTGTGAGTGGCTGAGATCCACCATCCAGTTGGGGATAAGATCTTGGCCCTCTTCTTTGTTGAAGCCTATAAGAGGGAGAGACAACTGAGCTCCTTTATTATATAGACTCCCACAACTCTCCAACAAAGTGTTTGCCAAAATCAGGTGTGAGAGGGTGAGATCCACTGACTATCTGGGGAGATAAGATCTGAACCGTCCTTTGTGAAGCCGATAAGAGGGGGGATAAGCGGAGAGACAACATCCCTGTTTTGTTAGATAGACTAGTGGGTGCCCCGTGCCATCGGCACTCCTCGACCAAGAATTTACCAAAATCAGGTGAGTGGCGGAGATCCACTGTCAATTTGGGGAGGATTAGATCTCGGCCCTTCTTTGTTGATACTTATAAGAGGAGATATAAGTAGGGAGACAACCAATGTGTTTTGTTATATAGAATAGTAAATGGCCCATGCCGAGGGCACTCTCTGACAAAAGTGTTAGCAAAAATTGGGTGCCTTTAGCACTCAAACGGTATAACAGACTGGGGCGTTACCGTTTTTTCCATTATAACGGATTGTAACGCACAGAGGGAGAAATGGGAAAATAACAGAAATAACAAAAAATAACGGTGTTGAAATTTAAATTTTGAATAAATTGAGGTCAAATGAGGCGGATTGAGTGGCTGAAATCTAACCATCCACTTCAGATCGATGGATTTGATCTCAACCACTTTTTATCTAACCATCCACATTAGATGGATGGATAAGATAAGAGAATACAACTGAGCTGTCTTGATATATGCATGGGTGGCCCGTGCCCGCGGCACTTTTTGACAAAGTGTTTATCAAAATCGGGTGGGAGTTAATCTCAGCCATCGATATGAAGCATAGTGGATCTCAGCCACTCATTATTGAAGCCATATAAGATAAGAGGGGTATAAAAAAACCATTAAATTTTCATTAAATTCAAATTTTTTTTTAAAATTTTTAAATTTTAAATTTTTAATGGTAAGACCCCCTCTCGAGGCAGAAAAAGTGGGGCTCCTGAGCCTGACCCTTGGGCTATATGTAAATCTAACCCATTTCATTCCTTACATGCAGGTAAATAGTAGGTGACCCGTGCCCATGTACGGCACTCATCGACAAAGCGTTTATCAAAATTGGGTGTGAGTGGCTGAGATCTACCGTCCATTTGGTGTGATAAGATCTTGGCCATCCTTTATGAAGCCGGATAAGAGGGGGAGACAACTGTCCTGTTTTGTTATATAGATAGTGTGAGCCCTTTGTTTATTATAATTATTTTTTCTTTTTCATTTTTCTCCCTCTCCTCCCCTTATTCACCTCCCCTTTTCAATTAAATTTTATCATTACCAATAAAAAAGGACTAAACACAAGGGATGCCTACACAATGAAGCAATGTTTAATAATCATATTAATTCTGTGAAGTCTCTTGCATATATTTGATTTAATGTGGTTGATTTTTAGTGACCAAAAGAGTTGATTGTCCATGTGACGTAGTGGTAGCGTGAAGTTTAATCACGAAATCGTAATTTCAATTTAAAAATTTTCAAATAAATTTTGTCTAATTACAACTTATTTTTATTTTATAGGACAAACTGACTAATTCTAGAAAGCAACTAAAACTCTAAAATTACTAAAAATAGAAACTTTCTTAAAATCTTAAACTTACTCAAAATAGAAATCCTAAGTCGACAAAAACTTTCATTCTAACCTTAAAATTACAAAATTACTAAAAATACTATATTTGACCCCTTAAACGATGAAATTTAACTTAAATCACAAGACCTGGATTTTAGTTATGTAAATCTCGTCGATCGAGAGATTGAATTTGCATATATGATTCGCCCAATTCAAAGTTATGGAATTTTTAGGCCCATTTATCATAGAATTTAGGCAGGCTTCAATTTAGTCTTCTTTGCCTCGAATCGATCCATGAACTATACTTCGACCTGCTCTACAACACCATATATGGGAGGCTAAGGCCTGTCTATAGCAACACCATTGAAGGTTTTAAGTTGATTCAAGTCTTGGTGATTCAAGGTTTTAAGAATGCCTGAGCCATCCGTCCCTTATTATAGAAGAGCATGCTTGTGGTTGTAAATAGTATAGATTGTAATTCTTTTCATATTTAAAGTCCAGAGGAAGATTCAAGATGCCAAGAAAGGGGGTAGCACTAGCATATGCAGGGGGATCCGTCCTAACAGATCTTCTAGCTAGGTCAAACATGAGCATTTTGCCCTTCTATTCAACCTAACAGTTCTAGGTCAAACATGAGCAATTTACCCTTCTTTTTCGTCGTGAAAATAAAAAATATATTCCTTTATACAGTTATACTAGGACATGGTTTCAGGGATCAGCAGAGCCAGCGGACCGATCCATACGGTCTTGGTGTTGTTGTTTCGCTCGAGACCAACTATTTGCCATATGGGGCTCACATTTTGAGCAAACAAACCAAAGATCGTGTTGGATATTAGGCTGATTTGGATTGGGATCGGCACGAATTGAAGTGAATCGATCACGAATCTCAAGTAATTGGCCGAACCGCTAAGTAGCTAAAGTAGTGATGAATCCCGTCAGTAAAATGGATCCCATCGAAAGCCTATATCGATCATTCCTAGTCTCTATTGAAAATCACCGTCGCATTCGACCCCAATCCTGAAACCTTCATAGTGCACAATTACACATACATTTGTATCTTTGTGTTCATTCATGTTTCAGAATTTAGACCGTCCAAAACCATATGTTGATATGCCCCTAACCTGTATTAATCTATCCAGAATAAAGTCAAGAGATTATTAACTGGATGGTTAGGATCAGCCTGTGGTTGATATTTTGGGTTGTGGCCCACCCAAGAGGCGTTCGATTGGCTTAAGAGTACAAATTATCGATGTAGCTCGTCAAATCAAACAGTATTCCCGACTAAAAATACCTTTTAAATCAAATCATTTATACATTCAAGATCAATGGGGTATCAGGATTTGACCAAAAAAGAGAAAAAGATGGATATCTCCTCTATCAAAAAAGGAAAAAAAAAAAGAGAAAAAGAAAAGGACTTCCCAGTTCCCACCAGTATAATGTCTAATGGTCATGGATGGTAGTAATGAACTGGTGGTGGTGGTGGTGGCGGCGGCGGCGGCGGCGGTGGCGGTGGAGGTGGAGGTGGAGGTGGAGGTGGAGGTGGAGGTGGTGGTGGTGGTGGTGGTGGTGGAGGAGGTGGCGGAGGTGGCGGAGGACTTCTTGGAGAACATCCAAAGGCGTCGCAATTCACAGGGTGTGAAAGGAACGATTTGCATTCCTCTGCCGATCGCTGCAACGGTCGGCCCGGGATACAATTCTTCCTATCATCCTTGTCTGGTAGCTTGAGACAGCTCGGAGGTTCACTGCAGAAGTAATTATAGGAGTACGTGAAATTCTCCAAGTTGGGCAATGAGCATATACTTGTCGGGATCTCGCCGGAAAGTTGGTTATGTGCCACGTTCAACTGCTCCAAGCTCTTCATGTTTCCCATGGTTTCAGGCAACGGTCCCACCAACTTATTGAAGCTGACGTCAAAAACAGTCAGGTTCTTTAATAACCCAATCTCTGGTGGCAAACACGAGGTAAGGCCATTATTCATCAGAATTATCTCTCTTAGCGTTCCCGCCATTTTCCCCAAACTTGGAGGGAAGCAACCGTTAATACCGTTATTTGCCAAAACAAGCGCCGAAACGGTGGAGTTGCCGATATTCTTCGGCAAGGTGAATTGGAACTTGTTGTTGTTTATGAAGATCGCATCGAGTTTCAAATCGAAGAGCTCGGCCGGAACATCACCTTGGAATTCGTTGAATCGGATGTCGAGATATTTGAGTGAAGGGAGACAGAGGACTACTGAAGGGAAATGACCGGTAAATCGGTTATTACTAATGTCGAGCTCATATAATAGATGAAGCTTCCGGAAGCTTCCAGGGATGGTTCCACAGAAGCGGTTGGAATTGATATGGAAAAGGGCAAGGTCGGTAAGAAGTCCGAGGTCTTCTGGCAAGTAACCGGAGATTTCGCCATGGTTGAGGTCGATACCTGCAACAGTTGTTATGTGAGGATCATCAGGAGCTGGAGCACAGTAGACACCATTGTAGTCGCAAACATTCGGGCCACACCAATTTGAAGTGAAATTCTTGGGATCAGATGTAATTACATGTTTCCATGCTTGGAGAGCTATGTAGGCATTTAGAAGTCTAGGGTTTGGGAGAGGTGGGGAAGATTGGTGAGAGGGTCTAGAAAAGAAGAAGAAACAGAAAAGGCCCCAAAGGCCTAGATTGAGATATGGGTTCCTCATCATTTTGGAGAAGAAGAAGAAGCCATTCAATTCTCTGGTTTGATATTTGAGGAGGGATTGAGATTTATGTACGAGTGTTGTTGACAAGTCTTTTAGCTTTGACTATGTCTCTCTTTCTTTAAATATATGAAGAAAAAGATTAAAAAAAAAGGGGTAGAATGGCTCTAAGTTTATCACAAGAAATTGATGGCTCTTTCATGCTCAAGCATACATCATTGACCAAGTTGGGTTTTCTTAATTTCCTATATATAGAGAGAAAAATGTTATAATGTTCACATACTTTGTATGATTTGATTTTTCTATATGAGTGGGAAGGAAAATAGGTTGTGATCTCACCAAAAACGCGGCATTTACGTGCAACAAACGAGTTATTTATAATAATATTGTGGGATTAGTTTAATTAACAAAGACATTGATTACTATGGTCACTCTCAACAATAATGGGATTGGTCATTTTTTAGACCCACAAATTTTATATTTGTGATATCTTGGTGGTTGGAGTTGGACCTGGACCGGGTAATATCGCACACACGTTAACGGTCATTCAGACTTGAATAACAAAATCAAATTGGGGAAATTGGGGGGAAAATGTTGTCGGTGAGAACACTGTAATTTTTTGGGAAAATGGGCTTTTTTGTGGCCTTCTTTTTTCGTAGTTGGTACTGTGACTTGTGAGGTGCAAAATTGGCTCCAGAGTCCAGACGCACATGGCTAATAGAACTCAAGTTGGCCCAAAAATGACACTAGCTAGCTGTCTTTTGGGGTCTGTCCAAATGGGCAGTCGATGTTCTGGTGAATTATTAAGCAAGGTTTAAACGGGCCGTTATAATAGTATATATAATGGACTGGGAGTGTTAGTGTTTTTCCGTTATAACAGATTATAACGCACGGGAATAAATGGAAAAAAACAGAAAAAAATGAAAATAACGGAAAAAAGGGTGCCGCTAAAATTTGAAATTCAATTAAATTTATAATGGAAAATAACAAAAAAGGGAATATAACGGTTATCTTTTTTAAACATTAAAAAAAAAATAACGGACATTGTTTCTGAGCGTTTTAAAGGTACATAAAGTAATGGGGTAGGTCCGAATCCGTTATAACGGCCGTTTTTAAACCATGCTATTAAGTAATAAAAGGGAAAAAGAAAAAAGAAAATAGGGCTCAAGGCATCCTACACATGCATTGACAATGTAAAGTCTGTAATGAAGTCTTAACACAAAATCCATTCATATTCAACTAACTTGAATTTTTTAGATCAATATATTGAAGGTCTGGATTAAGCTTAAAATGGGCCCACGCACCATCTACTTTGCTATAAAAGGGACCCAAATTAGCCAGTCTTCGTCCTTAGGTTATAAAGTCACGCAGCGAATAAGGCCAGTTTCAATAGCTGGCAAGACTTGGCCAGTTTTCCCGATCAATATATTCAAGCATCATAATGTTGATGATCTTCTCATCTTTTGGTTTTTATTTTGCTTGTAATGTCAATATTTGTTTAATTTAAGCCCACTTGCAGGTGATTATTTTATTTTTGCTTGAGAGAGAGAGAGAGAGAGAGAATTTAATAAAAAAAAAATAGGGGTAAAAGTCAAATCCCAACAAAGGTTGGGTAGAAGATAGAAGGAAGAAGAGGCTTAAATTAGAAAAAGAGAAAAACGAAATGAAGTAAGAAAGCAAAAAATAAAAAAAAAAGGTTCAAAAAACCATTAAATTACTTCTAGAAAATTGGTATATCAGAAGTCAATATACCAAACCCATAAGACCAAATCATTGAGAAAGAACACTATATATCCACCATCCTCTTGACGTCAAAAGCTTTGGAGCTACTCGTGATAAACATGATTTATTATTTTAATTCGGTAAGATGAGATCGAATTTGCGACGTCGGGGTTGCACCTATGATCAGCGCCACCCAAAAATGTTGTTTAACAACCAGTAATCATGGGTTTGAAGGTTCGAGGAGGACGATTAGTGAACCGAAGCGCGTATAATTAGTTTTATCTTTTCTGCTTGTTGGGGCCTATTTATGTCTGTTCTTTTGTTAGATAAACGAGGGATATACAGGTTAAGCATCACTGTCGTCTCGGAAGCAGCTTGGTATATTAGTATATGTGTGTTTATTTATAGGAGATGGTGTGTTTAAGGCCTTTTTCTATTTTCTTTCTTGATTTAGAAGGCACAACAATGGCCAAGTCAAGAAGGTTGGAGTAAGGGTTTATAGGCCTGGTCCACTCTATTTTCTTCCACTCTTATTCCTCTTTCCCATTGACCTACTCTCTCTCTCTCTCCACACAAAAAAGGGACAGGTTGGAGTAAAGGATTTATAGCATGGTTCAAAGTCTCAGCCGATCCAGACTGGGATTGGGCAATCTGAACCGGGATCGGAGCCCACCGATCGGATCCAAACCCTGAGATCACTGTTTCACAATGGGAGTCCCACTTTGTCTCAGCCGAGATGGGTCGGTGGGCTCCAAACCCTGAGATCACTGTTTCACAATGGGAGTCCCACTTTGTCTCAGCCGAGATGGGTCGATCCCGTTCTGGATTGAACCCCACCAATCCAGCCTCCGAACCCGAGATTTTGAACCATCAAATTTGGCAGTACTCACCTCAAAAGCCCCCACTTTTGGCAGTTTCTGAGATGAGCACTACCAAGATTTGATGGCGTCGCACTCCAGCAATATCTGTTCATAGCATCACAGATCTAGATCTGAACAAAATATATATTTGGAAAAAATCCCAGGAATTCTTCGTTGAGACGGTTGTTTGAACTTTGAACAAAATATTTGATTTGTAGAGCCCGTGGGTGAGAATTGAGACTCATATTTGGAAAATCCGAACCATCCAATTAAATCATTATTACTTTAGGTTAACTTTTAATATGATTAGCGATGTTAGAATGGACTAATTTTGGTGGTGATGATCATCATTATGTGAGGAGTCTGAGTGTAGACAAAGACTTTACTCTAAAAGCTTAAGTTGTTAGAGGGAGGCGTAACAATGTATCAAGGGTTCATGAGTCTAACACAAGAGGAGTGCTGGCCACACAACCAAACAACATACTCCAACAATACTTCCCTCAGCACTTTGCCGACGACTTGAATCCATGACCTATTGGGACCTCTCTGTTCTGAATCTTCTGATACCATGTTGACAACCACTTTACTCTAAAAGCTTAATTAAGTTGTTAGAGGGAGGCATAAAATGTACATCAAAGGGTCCAAGAGTCTAACACAAGCAGAGTGCTAGCCACAGAGCCAAACAACACACTCCAACAATACAGAGGACAACAATGTACGGTTGGATTGTCCAACATATCTCTATATGAGCCCTATGATAAAAAACGGTAAGAATATGGAGGACACATCTAGTATGTAACTGTTTGCAGACTTAAAAGTATGCAAACATTGTATCCAAGATTAAATGCTCGTTGGAAAATGTATTTTTATTTATAAAATATTTTTTTTAAATTGAAATAACACATTTTTCAAGGGACATCCAACCGTACTGACAATGTTTGCATTAGACCCAATCAATTTTTGCCAAATTAGTTACGAGGACATCGAGGTCCAATGTTTAAGATTAGTGACGAGGGCATCAAGGACCAACGATTCCATAGAGCATAAATCTTTGAATTTAAGAAACTTCTGATTTGATGACAAAAATATCCCATATACATTACTTAATTTTGAATTAATCTTTGGTTCAACAGAGCTGATCATGACTTGGTCTGGCGCGGGCTTATTTTGATGCGAACCATCACCCAAGAGCAGGGCCGTCTCCATCTTGAGGCCGTTAAGGCAGTCGCCTAAGGTCCCTTGGTGAGAGAAAGCCCCCAGCCCAGGTCCTATATAGCACATTTTTTCGGGCCCACTAACTACATGGATATTTAGCCCACCCCTTGTTGGATATACAAACAAAAAATCAACCTGATTGGTTATCTCTAGCCATAGACTATTGATTCTAGCCGTTGGATTCAAACATGCTTTTTGTGTGTAGTACTAATCCAATGGCTAGAAATCATCATTCAAGCTGATTTTTAGTGTGTTCATCCACCAATAGGTGGGCTGAACATCCATGCAGTCATTGGCCCAAAAAAATGTAGGGCCACGAGAGTCCTTCGCATGGACTACAACAGGAGTACCCTTTGCAACTAAATTTCTTCCATAATTTTTTATTATCAAAAATAGATCTCAACATTAAAATGTATATACGTCAGTCTACTCATCGAGTTTTAAATATATATACAGACATGGTCGTGGGCCCCATGTGGATATGAGTTAACGGGCTAGATGACTTAAATTTGGTAAGGATGATCTCAACATAGAGTTCATTCAAAAAAAATATATTTAGCCATTTTTTAAACTTCTAACCCTATCAAATGTGGACTTGAAGTTAACATTAAAAATGGGCGGCCCAAAATTTTCAGCTTAATCTACTTTTTATAAAGTTAGAAATATTATAAAAGAAACCCCAAGGGTTGAGTGCAGATGGCCAGGACTCCACTCCATAAGAATGTGATGATTCTACCTTTACAATCTCATAGGTAAAGCCATTTAAACATGAGAACCTAGGGATATATTCGGGTAGCTTGACTCGACCAGAGCCAATTTTCGAGTTTTCTCAGGTTTCAGGTCGGCCTGAGCCCAACCTGAATTTAGTCAGGCTGAGCCAAAAGCTTGAGGAACCGCCTGGGCTACCCAAAATCCAAAACCTTTTCGGCCCATAAAACCTTTTTGAAATCTTAAAAACTAGATACAAAATGTAGAAAAATCTAAAAAGTTCCAAGAATTTTATTAAATTTAAATTTATTAAAATTTGTGTACAATGGAGAGGTAGGGAAGTGTGAATCTCGAGACCGTCCAACCTTAACAGGGGCACCTTGCTCCTCAATCCCCGTCGACAATATCAAGCTGAGCCATCATAGAAAATGGAGGTGCGCTCCTCCACACTTCGGCTTGAAAGTTGTAGTTTGCTGGAGATGGTCTTATAAAGAATTTTGTACAAGAAGTTGCATAAGCCAATGGGCCTAATTGTTTGAAATGACCGGTTTTCATTTTTCAGAATGAGAGCAATGATTGCAGTGCAACGGTTTTTCAACACTCAGCAAAGTAGGGTGTCTGAATAATGAGTTCTTCTCGGTGCTTATTAACGGAGTAACGAGTTCTTCTCGGTGCTTATTAATGGAGTCCGCTGGATAGTTTGTCTCCAAATCTTTTAATCATAGCAGAGGAGGTTCTTGTTGGAACAAAAGGTTTAAAATTAGTATTTTTCTGCTATTAAAATTAATTAAAAATAATAAACAGCTGAATTAGAGCTTGAGGCGAGATATGATCTCTATCTTCAAGATAAATTTTTTTTTGGGTAGTTAAGCCTGTTTTTAAGGAGATCAATAACTCGGTGAAGGTGGGTTTTGAACCTAGGTTAATAGTATCATCACCCACTAACTTTACCAATTGAGCAAGTTGACACCTATCTTCAAGATAGTTGGAGCCAAGGTTTAAAAAACAGCCGTTATAACGAAAATAACGGCCGTTATAACGGATTCAGACCTACCCCGTTACGTTATGGACCGTTAAAACGTCCAGAAAATAACGACCGTTATTTTTTAGAAAATTTTGTGAAAATAACGGCCGTTATTTTCGTTATTTTCCGTTATATTCCGTTATTTTCCATTTTTGAAATTTTGAAATTCAAATTTTAAAATTCAAAATTTGAATTTCAGCCTTTTTACACATTATTTTACCATTTTTTTTCATTTTAGCCCCTGAGCGTATTTTTCGTTATAACAGCCACGGTAACGCCCCCAGTCTGTTATACCGTTATAACCATCCCCTTTAAACCTTGGTTGGAGCCTCCCAAATGTGCAAACCAGGAATCAATGGCAACACTATCTTTGGAATACAACAAGCTCAAATTAATTTGGGTCTCTCAGTTCTCTATCTGATTACCCAAAGAAAAAATATAAATCCTTCGGATAGAAAACAGAAATAGGCGTAAGCCTAAATGTGGACCCCAGATCATGTTATACAATCCAACCATACATTGAGTTGTACATGCCATGATCATCATTATCACCAAAAAAAGAGTCAATTTTGATCTTGAAAATCATACAAAAAGTAACTTAAATTAATTGGTTTATTGGATGGTCTGGATTTCTCAAATTCAAATCAGTATTTCACGGAGTTAGGAATGTCGAAATGAACTGATTTTCTTGTTGTAATGATGGTCTCCACTGTATAGACAACTCAGGTTATAGTTAGATCGATCAAATTGATCTCCATGTGAGCCCCACCACCGGGTGGAAGAATTGGATGTAAAAGGACTCAACAGCAGACGTGAATGGTGTCCGTTGCATGGTTAAGATCCTACATTTAGATTCATCTTAGCCATAACGCACCATTTCAGTGGCCCACCAATCCAACGGTAGCACGTGTAGAGAACACAAACAAAAAAAAAACATGCTCATAAACGAAACAAAATGGAGGGGTTTTTGCGAAGGTTTCCCATTTCATCTCTTCTACGCATCTTTCTCTTCAGAATCAACAGAGCCAGCTACTGAGCTACATCCGATTCTCGAGTAGGTTAAAAAGCCAAAACCAGAAACCAGAAACCCTAGAAAAGAAGAAATAGAATCGAACGAAACCCTAAAGAAGTAGAATTAAAATGGCATCAGCAGCTCCATTAGCAGCATCAGAAGCTCCATTAGCAGCATCAGAAGCTGGAGAAACTCTGAAAGATCAGGGGAACGAATTCTTCAAAGCGGGAAACTATCTTAAAGCCGCTGCTCTTTACACTCAGGCTATCAAGAAGGATCCTTCAAACCCCACTCTCTACAGGTTTCACATCTCATCTCATCTCTCATCTGCCTCAGATATATCTGTTTCCTCTTTTGCTACTACAAAATCTGAATCTGTGTATTTGTTCGTTATTTTGGCTGTTAAATATATTCGGAACCTAATTTTGATCTAACTGTAAGAAAAAAATTGATTTCTTTCTTAGTTAATGTGACAGTTATTTTTAGGTTTGAATGTACACCATTGGTTTTCTAATGGATAGGGTTAGAGGAGGAAGATGCCCACGTGATCACATTAAACGAGTTCCCCTGGACCAACAAACTACCTTCAAAAGAAGTTAATATGTTTTTAATGCCTTGAAGAAGGGCCGTTGCTTCGGCCTCATTGGCGTTTCTTGCGCGTATTGAACTGGAATGAACTTTGAGTTAGATTTGATGAAGATAATTTGTAGGAAGAGAAGAAATGAACTTTTGAGCTAGTTAGATTTGACAAAGACAATTTGTAGGAAGAAGAGAAATGAACTTTGGGTTCTCACTTGTTGAACATGGAATGAACTTTGAGTTAGATTTGATGAAGATATTTTGTAGGAAAAAGAATGAATGAACTTTGAGCTAGTTAGATTTGATGAAGATAATTTGTAGGAAGGAGAAGAAATGAACTTTGAGTTAGATTTCTAAAGTGCATCTCATAACATAATAAAAGAAAAAACACGGTGAATCTCATAACTCCTCTTCAAGTCGGTGCATAATGCCCAACTTGTTGAGGAAGTCACAAAAAGTCTTGCGTTCCGTGGTCTTAGGGAAAATGTCGGCGATCTGACCTTCTGAGCTAACAAATGGAGTGCATATTTCTTCTAATATCACCTTCTCCCTAATGAAGTGAAAATCTACCTCAATGTGCTTAGGTCGCTCAGATATACTAAATTATATGCAGTAGGAATAGCGGATTGATTATCACAATGAAGTTTCAATAGCAAGGCTACACTAAAATCTTATTCCTCCTTAAAGGACCGCAACCACATTAGTTCACATGTTACATGAGTTATAGCTCGATACTCAACTTTTGCATTTTATCTAGCTACCCGATTTTTCTTTTTGTTCTCCTACGTGAAAAGGTTACTTCCAACATATATACAGTAACCCGAAGCTTACCTTCTATTAGAGGAAGAACCTCTCCAATCAGCATCCGTATAACAAGAATATTCAAGTGCCCATACTTGTTATAAATAATACCTTGCCCTGAAGATGACTTAATATATCACAATATACTGTGAACATTTAAATGGGCAGTTGTGGGGGCATGCATAATTGACTAACTAGAATAACAACATAAGTGATGTCTAGTCTCATGCAAGTATTTGATGAACACTTGGATCAACCAAGGATCATCCTCAGCTGTGGCGACATGATGATTTTGCTTTAGTGGAGTGTCAATAGGCCGAGCCTCTACTTTCCTAGTATCTTTCAATAGGTCTAGGACATGCTTTCTCTGAGATATGAAATGCTCTTCTAAGAATGAACAACTTCTATGCCTAGATTTGAGGGTCTCTTGGTCCTTTATCTCAAAGATATCATCATTATCATAAGCATTTTCCCAACAGTATGGGGTCAGCTGCATGAATCCTGTCTAAAGCCATCTTTTCCGTTAAGGCAAGTTTCTTGAAATCTCCTCTCAGAACCTCACTACATGTCTATTTTGGCCTCCGCTTCGCCCTTTAAGGTACCTTCCCTTTATCTCAAAGATCTACCCAAATACAAATAATTATTGAACTCTTGAATGTGAAGAGGAAGAAAATCATCATCGACTTCTGTTGTATGTGCAACTAGAATAGAGAGTCTGTGAATCACTTCTTCCTACATTGTAAGGTTGCTAGGGAAGTTTGGGACTTATTTCTATCGTTGTTTGGGGTGAGTTGGGTGATGCCAAGGTTGGTGTTGGAGGTATTTAGCTATTGGGGAGTTATTTCTATCTTTTTCATATTTTTCCTTTTTTGTTCCCTTTCCCTTTGTTTTCTAGGCTGTTTCCTCAACCACTTTTCCTATGTACTCTCTCCCTTAATAAACTTTCTACTTATCAAAAGAAAAAAAAACTTGACTTTGAAGTGAAAAACTTGGTGGTGTAGCCATTGCAAATCCTTGTGACGAAATGCATTATTCATGTCCAACTAATATAAAGGGCAATCCAAATTTGCTACAATCAGAAGTACTCTGATGGAGCTCAACTTAGCGAGGTGGGCAAATGTCTCTGGTAGTCTACCCCATATGCTTGAGAGAAACCTTTGGCTACCAACCTAGTCTTATATCACTCAATAGATTCATCATTTATATGTTTCAATGTGTATACGCATTTACACCTAATAGCCTGTTTTCCTTCAGGTAGGGGTACCGGTTCCTAGGTATTATTTTTCCCTCAGGCTCTCTTTTTCTTGATCATTGGATGTAGGAGCAAATGCCTCTTCAAGTCTCTTAGGAACCTATGTGGAAGAAGATATGGAAGTAACAAAAGCTCCATAGGAAGGAGACAAACAATGTAATGTTGGGCCATTTTCACACCACACTCGAGTGGGACAGCCTGTGTAAATGGGGCACACTCGAGATGGGATGGCCCGTGTGAAATGGGACCCAGGCCATGAAAGAGGGTTCGACCGAGGGCTTGGATTGGGGCTATGAGATGAAGGAATTTAATCTCACGCCCCCATCAGTCGCGGCTTTTGGGAGTATTGGTTAGATGTCCTGCATCACAATGGTCAGAAGAAGTCAGTAATTACGGAGAGCAATGGGAAGGTTGAGGTCATCAACAATAGTTAGAGGAATGGAAGACGTAGTAGGATGTAGGAGTAAAAGATGGTGAAATACTTGTATCTGAGGAGGTAATGATCGGTGTAGAGGTTGCAGGTGCAAATTGACTTTCCTTTTGCCATTGCCTGGAATACACTAAAAGTTCTTTTTTGGGTGTGAAATCGTCAGTGGTTGGTCAAATAGGAGGAACATCATTGGTATGAGGATCCAAATTAGGAATAGAAGGATAACTGGCCTCTGTCTACAATTACCGTTCTCCTCCTGAAGAGAGTCTGTACATATCCTCAAAGGAAGTCACATATGTTGACACAAAACTTCGCCTAGTTATATGATAATATCACTTATAATCTTTCCGTGAGGGAGTATAACCAATAAACATACATCTGAAAGCCTTAGGACTCAAATTTGTTCGTTGGGGATTATTATCATGAACAAAATAGACAACCAAAGAATTTTAGAGGATCAAGAAATGTCGAAGTCTTAGGTTCCAGGAAGTTGGAATTGGGAATTTTCTTTAATTCCTTGTAAGAACCTTAGATTCATCCTATTGATTAGATCAAAAGCAATAAGGATAGCTTCTAACCAATTAGTCTTCAGCACATTCCTTTTAAGTCTCAGGTTCTAGAGAGTTGGAATTGGGGATTTCTCTTAATTCCTTTTAAGAACTCTAGTTCATTCTATTGATTAGATCGCAAGGCCTTGCCTTCGAGGACATAGTCTTTAGATGGGAGTCAGTTATGTATAGTTGTACTGTAGTAGTTAGGCCAGTGTTTTTGTGAGGAGGTTCCCTTGACCTCCTATCGTTGGTTGTATCCTTTTCCTTTTTAATATATCTTCACCGTATAAAAAAAAAACAAAATAAATCGCAAGCTGTAAGGATAGCTTCTGACCAGCTTCTGACCAAGAGGGCATCTGTAACCTTAAGTAAATGTTGATGCTTCCACTCAGCTACTCCATTTTGTTGTGGAGTGGAGGTACAAGAGGTTTGAGAGAATCCAATTCTCACTTAAGAAATTTTGAAGATTGTGAAAACTGTACTCGCCCCCATTATCAGATCTAAGAACCTCAATATTAGCATTAAACTGGTTTTGAACCATCTTATGAAAAACGAAATATAGAAGCAACCTCATCTTTGGTTTTTATAAGATAGACCCAAGTCATACAAGAACAGTTAGCCATGAAAGAGACATAATAGCGAAACCCATTATAAGAGCACAATGGGGAAGGATCCTACACATTCAATTGAACAATTGAAAAGAAAGTATTACTTTTATTATCAATAGAGGTTGGAGGATACACAATTTGATTCTACTTTGACAACTAGCAAGCTTCACACTGAAATTCAAAAATGACTAACCGAAGAACTAAAGACTTTAATGAACAAGAAGATAAGTAACCTAATTGAGAGTGCCAACGCTGAACACTTTCTCTATTCCAATCATGACTAGATTGAAATGTTGTAGAAATGATTGGAGCGTTAAGAAGATACTGACTGCTGGATTCATATCCCACACCAATCATCCTCCCTATCAACAAGTCCTGAAATACACAATGGGAAAGAAAATATGTGACACAACAGCAAAGCGATTTGGTCAGGCTACTAACTGACAATAAGTTCGAAGCAAAATTAGGACATATAAAACTGAAGACTATGAAAGCGAAGTTGGATATTTTTTGATAAGTAGGGAAGTTGGATATTAGATTGATCCTTTTCCAAGAACGGAAGAGAATGACCCGTTTGCAAGTCTTCCCTATCACCATCATTACATGGAGAGAGTAGAAAAATTAGTAGTCATATCAGAAATATGCTCATAGGCTTCTGAATCAGTAATCCAAGGTGGGGGATTAGAAATAGAGGATGCATGGAAAGCAGTGGCACTAGGGTTACCTGATTGCTGATAAACATTGGGCTAGATGAGGAAGCTGTACTAGACTTCAAGCGCAAGTTCTTACTTCATCTCAAAAAACTCTTCCCAAGAAAGATATATCTCCTGAAGTAGATGAATGATGGGTCTCTTTAGTAATCATGGGATTGAAGCTAGACTCCACATTAGCAGCGTGAGGTCGAGTTGGTCAACCATGCTTATCCCAACACGTCTCCTCAATATGGTTACTAGGAAGGCACCAACTACACGTCCTTTCACTACTACTATCGTCAGCACTACTACGATTGTGATCAGCACGGTCACCTTTCCCTTTATGACTAGTCTGACTAATCAAAGTAGTCTGTGTTGTAAGGGACCTCATTGCAATATTTATATTGTACAGGGACCTAAGTGTAATTAATGGGTTTTCCCACTTTTTTAATATAAAAGGTGAAATCGTGTAGGCTTTCTCTAAGCTCTACACGATTCCCTCTTTCCCCAATCTCTTCCTTCTCCATCTTCTCTCCTCTCTAATCTTCTAACCCTAATCTCTTAGATCTATTTGCTATTGATTACAATCTAAGCAACAACATGGTATCCGGATATTGCACCTATGTCGGGGGCAATCTAGTTTCTTGGTGTAGTAAGAAGCAACCGGTTGTAGCCTGCTCTAGCGCTGAAGCAGAGTACCGGTCTATGGCTCACGGAGTATGTGAACTATTGTGGTTGAAGACTATGCTCAGTGAACTTGGGTACCTGTCAAGGGCCCTATGTAGTTGTACTGTGACAATAAGGCGGCCATCAGTATCGCCCACAATCTAGTGCAGCACGGTAGGACGAAGCACATTGAAGTGGATCGTCATTTCATCAAAGAAAAACTTGGCCAGGATCTTATCTGTACACCCTATGTCAACACTACCGAGCAAGTTGCGGATGTGTTAACTAAGGGAGTCACTAAAGGGGTCCTTGATCGTCTTTATCCAAACTTGGCATGATGGATATCTTCGCACCAGCTTGAGGGGGAGTGTTGTAGGGACCTCATTGCAATATTTATATTGTACAGGGACGTAAGTGTAATTAGTGGGTTTTCCCACTTTATTATTATACAAGGTGAAATCGTGTAGGCCTCTCTAAGCTCTACACAATTCCCTCTTTCCCCAATCTCTTCCTTCTCCATCTTCTCTCCTCTCTATCTTCTAACCCTAATCTCTTAGATCTATTTGCTATTGATTACAATCTAAGCAACAACAGTCTGCCCTTTAGAAGCTAGAGTTGATCTCTTTTGAGGAACCTGTATAGGTGGCATAATCTCCTGTCTACTTTTAACACGTTGAAAGAGAGAAAAAATAGTAGCAAGATCCGGTAACGTATCTCGGGCAAGGATTTTAACCTGTAGCTCATACTTTGGATTGAGATCGTGAAGGCAAAAATCTGCCTAATCTCCAGGCTACACTGATGTTTTGTAATGTCAGCTGGACAGGGAGTATGGATTGGATCGTAGTAAACTAACTCTTCATAAAGGCCTCTAAGAGCAGAGTAACACCCCATAATCGTCTGATTGCCCTGCTTAAATTGTGCTATCTCTGGATAAAGTTGAAAGGCATGTGCGACATCATTCCTTGTGAGTAGATGGAGTAACTGTGTGCTACGTCTCCTTAGCTGTATGGAGAGGTAAAAGGAGTCTATTAATATTAGATTTCATTGAATGAAGCAACCATGACATAACAATATAGTTTTCTGCAACACCTGCTACATCTCCTTAGCTGTATGGAGAGGTAAAAGGAGTCTATTAATATTAGATTTCATTGAATGAAGCAACCATGACATAACAATATAGTTTTCTGCAACACCTTTCTCAGAAGCCAGTACATTTTGTCTGACTAGCTAGAGCAACCTGCTCTTCAAAAGCTAGAGCTGATCTCTTTGGACGAACCTGGATAGATGGCATAACCTCTTGTCTGCTCTCAACATGTTGAAGGAGAGAAAAAATAGTGGCAAGATCTGGTAATGTATCTCGAGCAACTGAACAAGGATCTGAACTCATGTTTGCTCATACTTTGGATCGAGAACATGAATTAAGCCAAAATCTGCCTAATCTCAAGGCTATACCGATGTTTTTTTGCAATGTCAGTCGGAAAATGACTAGGGATTGGAGTGTATTAAACTAAATCCTCATAAAGGTTTCATAGAGCAGACTATCATTCCCCAAGTGTACGATTACCTTGCTTAAATTGTGCTATCTCTGGATAAAGTCGAAAGGCACGTGCGACATTCTTCCATTTTGAGTAGGATTGAGTAACCGTGTCCTACACCTCTTAGCTGTATGGAAAGTTAAATGCTTCTACTAATATGAGGTTCCATTGAATGAAGCAACCATGGCGTAACAATATAGTTTTCAGCAACCAATTTCTCAGAACCCAGGTCATCTTGTGTAGACTTTCTAAGCTGACCATCAATATACCCTATTTTTTGCCTTGCTGCAATGAACATAATAATTGATTGAGACAAATCTAAATAATTTTCCCATCTAACTTAATGGTGATAATGGGAATATCAGCAAGATCGGACTATCCAATGCTTGGAACCACTTGGTTCCTCAATTCTAAGGTTTTGTCACTAGTAGAATGCTTTGCCATAATTTCCAACAGTATTTGGGCCAAAGGAACATAAGACAACTCAAACAAGCTCTATTCACTTTGTCTTGGTTGAGTTTAGTTCGAATAAACACTCCCTAACTCAACTAAAATGAGTTTTTGGCATAATTTATAGAAAATAGAAAAGGGCCATGAAGCAATATGGGTCTGAAAACTCTCATAACTTCCTCAAAACTCACCCGATCTTTTTAAACACTCTCAAATGAAATATCTCAAAAAATAACTAAAAGGAGTCCAAATTACCGTGCATGGATTTGTTTAATCGAAGGAAGAACTTAGATTACCTCCGATTAACCCTGTTTTTTTCCCTGAATGCTAGAGAACCCTTGCTATGAAAAACGATCTACCAAACAAGCCCGAAAAATTGTCCAAAAATCATGATAAATCTCATAATAAAAAAATTTATAAAATGATGCTTATACCAAACACTTGTCTGTACGACATCTTGATGTCAACCATGTGGCATGCTGATGGCTGGTGTCAGCACCTCCAGCCATGCAATCAGCACAAAAAAAGAAAGTTAAAAAGACTGAAAAATTGCTATTATACCAAGTTAGGTTTGATGAACAAAATTTGTGGGAAGAAGAGGATAAGAAGAAGATGGAAGAAAAGAAATAGGGTTTGAGAATGAGTGAGAGTTAATCAATCGTACTCTCTCGGTCTCTCCCTTGCTCACATAATATATATTACTGAATTAATAAGAGAAGTAATACAGTGCGTCTTATAACATAATTAAAGAAAAACATAGTCAATCTCATAACATTTTTGCACATGTTACCTCCCTCTTTCCTTTTGTTCTTTCCATCTTTCTATCTTTCTTTTGTCTTTTTCGACAATTAACGGCAAGGGAGTTAAAGGCGCAAGGCGCACTTAAGGCGCTAGGATCTCTAGCGCCTAAGGCGCAAGGCGAGGCACGCGCCTGATTGAAGCGAGGCGCAATATTAACCATTATAATAAATATAAGAAATATAAAAAAATAAAGAAAAATAACATCATAAAATAACAAAATAAGTAATCATTAAGCCATAAAACATAAAAGATAGCAAATATCAAAAATCTCAAGTAACTAAAAAGCAGTTCTAGTTAACATTGTCATTATCTAAATACAAAACAAGTAATAAAAAAGCCATAAAACATAAATGATAGCAAATGTTCAAAATTTCAAATAGCCCACAATTAGTTTTAGTTAACATCATTATCAGTTAAAATATAATCATTAGCTTCATCCCATCATCATCAGATGTGTTAGCCTCCTCAATATATTCTTCTTCTGTCTCGTCCAAATTGGCATCGTCCTCTTCCGGCTCCCTTATTAAAGCCCTTGCTCTTACTCTTGATCTTGATTGTGATCTAGTATTTGATGTTGATTCACCAACTCTAGCAGCTCTCGCAACAACACTGCATGTCAAGCTATCATCTTCAAACACCAATTCATTTTCTGCTACTCCACCTTCTGTTTCCATCTCCCCCAAGTAGTCATTTATTGCTTTCATCAATGTCTTTCAATGAGATAGGTTCAATTGTATCTCTCCTATCATACCGATGTTTAATATAATAGGCCAAAGAACAAAAAAAACATGTATTTTAGTGAGGCACGCACCTGATGCGCCTGGAGCCTGGTTTGAGACGTGCGCCTTACTAAACGAGCCTCGCCTTGACCCTTCTAAGGCGCTTTAGGTGTGCCTTGCGCCTGAGGCGCGCGACTTGACTACAAGGATTAACGGTATGGATTGTATCATAATAACAAATAACTACAAGATTTAGGTAAAAGAATTTCCAAAGCATTATTCTCTATTTTACTCTATTTTTAGCTAAGACACAACATTGTTCGTGATCCTGTTTGTATGAGAGAAAATGATGATACACATACTAGCTAACTCGTTTGCAAATCGTCAAGGATGGGATTCTGTTATTGGTCCATTTGATAGCATATGTTGCATTCTCCTCAAAGTTTTTTTTTGAATATTTTTAACCTTTGAAACATAACTCTGATTTCACTTCATTGGAGTTCGTTATAGCAATAGGAATTGAAAAGGTCTTAACGACCTCTCCCTTTCATTCTAGAACACACTGTTATTCTAACCAAAGTGAGCGATGCACCGCCTATTCTGCTATACAAGTAGGACCATGGTACCTCTTTTATGTTTGAAGAAATTGCGGATATGAGGATACTGACTGGGCTGGAGTTGCCAAGAGAACAAGTGTCGAAGTTGAGCTTCAAGCTTCCATGCGGAGGAGGACACTATAAGACCTATCCACAATCCCTCCCGATATATGCTCTTAAATCAAAAGCGTTCTCCCTAAACTGGAAATCTTTAAAATGAATGTCTTTGAAATCTTGACAGAGAAACTAGAAAAAAAACTTCGATTTGATACCTTCGTAGCTTTTGCTTCTGCCTTGCAGACGGCTTCCAAAATGTGACTTTTCGTTTCTTCTTCTTTTGGAAATACTCGAACAATGAACCAAAAAGAAAAGGCCCTTCGGTCGATCACACTTGAATAATATAAAAAATGGTTCTTGGAGGGACCCAAGAGAAACCAAAGAGCTTTAAATAGTTGTTCTAAATGCCTCTAATGAACTTGCATTATATGAAGATGCTTTACCGTTTCTTTGCTTGCCTTGCGAAGAGAGCACATGTTGGCTAAGGACCTCCTTGATGTAGAGCATCCATCGACTATTGATGGAGATCATCAACTAATGACAACTGAGAGTGGATGTGATGGACTGAAGGGATAGCAGGAGAAACCAGCCAATTAAGTATTAGTAGCAGATGGAGTTTTCATTTTAGGTTTCAGTTTTAGAGACGAGAGAGCTTGGGACATTTTGGTAAGGCAGTTTGCCAGTTACATTATAGCTAGAGTGATGATCCCATCAGGCTTCCACTGTGAAAATTTATGTAAGTTGCTCTTGTGTCTATTTATCATTGGCCAAAATTTGTAACTCAAGCAAGTCACTTTCTGTATAGTGTAGAGGTAAATATATGACCAATGAAAAGTGGACACAAGGGCATCTTAAGGTAAGAGAAGTCTGATGGGATCATTTTTTTTTTTTGGTAAGTATAGAATTCATTAAAAAAATGCTTGTATGTCAATTTACCATGTCACCCTCAAAGATGGATGTCTAGAATTTTAAATCAATAGTAACTTCCAGATTTTGTGGGGTCTGTCTCTCTCATTGGTTATTTTCTTCACGGAACTTAACAAGTTTTATATGCGATTGGTTCATATTGTCTATACATATTGGACAATACAAAAGAGTCATGGCTGAGATAGGCAATTACTTTTTCTTTGGGAGAGGGAAGCTATTGTGGAGCTTCTTACCTTATGCAATCATTCGGGCGATATGGAAGGAGAGGAATCTTAGGATTTTCGAAGACATAGAAAGAGAGGTTCGGGAGGTGGTCTATAAGGTGAAATCTCTTCTCTATATCTGGTCTTCTTGTTCCCCTCTTTTCCGAGGATGTTTCTTTGAGTCTTTTGTTTTCCGTTGGGATGAGATGTTAAAGGATTCCTCTTCCTCTCTAAGGAGTTAAATCCTCCTTCTTTGTTCTTTTTAGGGGTTTCCCCTTATTTTATGAAATAGATACACATAAAAAAAAAAAAAGATAGGCAATCCAAAGTAGTTATGACTAATACATCGGAATTCTTCACCTACGATCTTGTCTCGGGCCCTACCGAGACCAATGATTTTGGGAAGTTCAGCGACACTATCCACCCTCGAATCATAAATCTTCTAAATTTAAGAGGTCACAAAACCATGCCCCAAATCTCTACTAACCATGCCCCAAAATTCCTACTCCCAAAGTTGCTCTCCACCATGCAATGCCAAAGACTATTTTGATCCTCCCAAACTTGATCTCCATAATGCAAACTTGGGCTTAAGACAGTGCATAAACCTCAACGTGTGAAGGACCTAGCTCTTAGCATTTGTTACGATGAAAAGTGTTTTATATTAGTAGTCGGCGGAGACAGTTTCCATGGCATATAATATTTTAAAGGTAGAATGGATATATTCTTAGCTAGTTTAGATCAAAGATCACCTTTGTTGTCCTCAAACTTAGGAAAAAGAGTAAGTTTTGGATGGCTTTCAGTTTGATTGCATTTTGGTTGAGGATAGTCTGGTTGGAGAGATCCTTTGAGGAGGAAGAGATTTTGGTTTCCATTGCAAGGCTGGTAGGAGACAAAGCACCGGGGCCCGATGGTCTTTCTTTGGAATTTTTCAAGCAGTGTTGGGACATAATGTGCATGATTTTATGAAGACGGTGGTGGAATTTCAGGAGGAAGGATATCTAGATTATACTTCCAATAGTACCTTTATCGCCCTAATTCCAAAGAAATAAGGAGTGGAAGATATTTTGGGATACACACCAATTAGCTTGGTGGGTAGCGTGTACAAGATCTTGGCCAAGATGCTTGCTTCGAGAATGCGGAAGGTTTTAGCCTCGGTCATATCGCCAACTCAAGGAGTTTTAGTTTAGGGAGACATATTATGGATGGGGTTCTTATAGCTAATGAGTTTATAGACCCCATGACTAGGGTGGTGACTCCTGGAATTGTATGCAAAATCGACATGGAGAAGGGGTATGATCATGTTAACTTGAGTTTCTTGGATTATATGCTTGGTAAGATGAGTCTTGGGGATAAGTGGTGAAATTGGATTGGTAAATGCATATTTTTGACATCCTTGTCCATCTTGGTTAACGAGTCCCCTGTTGGCTACTTTAGAAGTTCGAGGGGGCTTAGACAAGGGGATCTGTTGTCTCCTTTCTTATTCATTGTGCTGATGGAGGCTTTGGGGAGAATAGTGTCGAGAGCGGTGGATGGTGCGGAGTCAAAGGTTTTGTGGTGGGCAATGGGATTCTTATGATCTCACACCTTCAGTTTTCGGATGATACTCTTGTTTTTCTCGAGCCGTATGCACTTCAGCTAAGGTTCTTGCGAGGTTTCCTCTGTTGTTTTGAAACAGTGTCGGGTTTACGTGTTAATCCGAACAAGAACTAGATGTATGGAGTTGGAGAGGCAGTGAACTTGGCAGGTTTAGCAGGTATCCTGAGGTGCGGTCTTGACAGTTTCCTAGCTACATACCTGGGTTTGCCCTTTGGGGCAAGCTACAGATCAAGGGTACTTTGGGACCCTTGTTTTAGAAGGATTTGAGAAAAGGCTAGCCACTTGGAAGTCGAGGTGTCTTTCTAAAGAGGGGAAAGTGATGTTAATTAAGAGCACCCTCTCTAGTTTGCCTCTATATTATCTGTCGCTCTTCTCCATTCCAAGAGGTGAACGAAGATCCTAGAGAAGTTTATGAGGGATTTTTTATGAAATGACAGATTGAGGTCTTCAGATTTTACCTGGAAGATTGGAAGACAGTATGTAGTTTTAAGGCTAATGGGGGTGTAGGGATCAGAAACATCACTGTTTTGAATGAGGCTCTGTTGGGCAAGAGGCTGTGGAGTTTCAGAGTGGATATTTTGTGCCTATGGAGGAAGGCTATAGCGGGTAACATGGGATCTCGGACTTTGATTGGGACAATGGAACAGTTCGATTGACTTATGGATGTAGCGTTTGGAGGGGCATTATGAAAATTTTTAGTCTTTTCTGATGACATTCAGTACAAGGTGGGTATAGGGGACGGTAAGAATTTGGGATGATGTGGTGTGGTGATGCCTCTCTCAAAGAAGATTTCTTGGGTCTTTCTCCATCTCCGAAAAGAAGAATTGCTCGGTATAGGATTGTTCGATTCGGGTGGGGGAAGACATATCTTAGAATCTCGGTTTCAGGAGAAGCCTAAATGATTGGGCGATCAAGTTTGTTTCTTGTTTGCTCTACTGTTTGCTTGGTTGTTACATCTCCCCCTTGGTTAGGACAAGCTCACGTGGAGATGGTTTGGAGATGATTAGTTTTCGGTTTGCTCCTTTTAGATGACTTCTCTTCGGCCTAACCGGTTCCTTTTACCCGACTTCTTTTATCTGGTGTTCCAAAATCCCATCCAAGATTGCCTTTTTTATGTGGACTGTTTCTTTGGATAAGATTTTGACGACGGATCACTTGATCTCGAGAAGGATCACTATTGTTGATTCTTGCTCGATGTTCAAGCACTGTGGGGAATCGATTAATCATCTTCTCTTGCATTGCTATGTAGCGAGAGAAGTTTAGTCTTCATTTTTGACGGAGTTCAGGATGTCCTGGGCTATGTCGAGTTCTTTGATAAACCTAGTCTCTAGTTGGCACACTTATGCCTTCTCCTCTAGAAGGAATGTTATGGAAAATTCTTCCTTATGTGATTTGTTGGGGCCTTTGGTAAGAGAGAAATAGTAGAGTTTTCGAAGCCAAGGAAGAATAGGTGGCTATGGTTATTCTCAACATCAAGGGCCTTATGTTCATGTGGTCTAAAGCCTTTACAGAGTGTAGAGGTCTTTTCTTTGAAGACTTCGTGTTTCGTTGAGATCTTTTATGCTATAGAGAAGGCCTTTTGATGTCTTTTTTTTTGCCTTTGTTTCCGCTTCTTGCTTTGTTGTTGTTGTAGCCTTTTGAAGGTCATTTCAACCTCTTTGGTTTGTTTTGTTTTGTTTTGTATCTATGTTTTTGGCCCTTAATAATTTCTATACTTGTGAAAAAAAGATGCCACTAGGAAATGGGTTACCTAAAGTATGAGTGTGTACATGACAAGAAGCTGGCGGGGTGGAGTTACTTCCTTGTTTTAATCCCCAACGCAAATAAAGAGCTATGTAGGGTGGAAGCTCAAGGGCATTATGATACCCGGATACTTCAAAATGGGTGCCGTATCCGTGTCGGATACTTCCATTTTAAGTGTAAATGCTGTATCCACATCGTGTCAGTCCCGTATCTTTGCCGTATCCAGGTAGGCATGTTAGTTGGTGCTAATGGTCTAGGAGTGTCTAAATGAATGACTATCTTGTATGGATGTATTGCCTACCATACCATGGAAAAAAATCAAGTTACTCAATCTTCCATATGTTATTTTCCACGTCAAATTATCCGACTTGTTTGCATACACCACAAGCAATATGTTCTTATTTTTTTACATATGCTTCCATACCCTTAGTGGTTTCTCAGCTTATTGGATTCTTTGTGTGAACTTTGAAGTGGTTTGAATTGAATGTTGTATCACAAATATGTAGTTTAGGTTGCACTGAGCCATTGTTTCTTTATGTTGTTTTTGTGCTATCTGATTTTTAGGTTTACCTATGGATATTTCTTGTGGTTTTCTGTGTATGTTCTTAGGTGCGTCAAAATTACATCTTATTGCATGTTTTTTCATTTATGACATTCTTTTCTTAATATTTCCTCTTTCTGTCCTGTTATTATTTGACAGCAACCGTGCTGCTGCATTTCTGCATCTGGTCAAGCTCAACAAAGCCCTCGCTGATGCTGAGATGACAATCACCTTGAACCCCCAGTGGGAAAAGGTATCGACTTTTTCATCATTCATATTTTTGGCTTCACTACTCTCTTCTCTTAAATAACTCACCATTTTGATGCACTTCTAGGGATATTTCAGGAAAGGATGCATATTAGAGGCAATGGAACGATATGATGATGTACGTTAAAACTTTATTTTGTATGACTTTCTGGGCAAGTAGTCATGGTTTTGACTCTTTGGTGATATTAATTGTTCACATAATTGTAGGCCGTTGCTACTTTTCAAATAGCTTTGCAGCACAATCCACAGAGTATAGAGGTGTCGAGAAAAATCAAGAGGCTTGCACAGTTGGCAAGAGACAAAAAGCGAGTTCAAGAAGTGGAGAACATTAGATCCAACGTTGATATGGGAAAGCACTTGGATCCATTGAAGTCTGAACTGGTGAGTACAGTTTCTGACAAGCAAAGGGTTGAAAATTTGCCGTGTTAGACACCGTGTTGTACTCACATGAACCTACACACCCTTTTCAACAATTCTTACCTTATTCAAATATTTGTGTTTTTTCTTTTGACTTTTGTTTTTCAGCTATTATTTATGGCATTGTCTAATGATTCAGTGTATATTAAGCTTATCTAAATACATTCTTTCTATTTTGTATACTGACACGAACTTAAGTTTTTTTTATAACAAATCTATCAACATATAGAACAAAGTGTAAGGGCGTGCCAGCATGTTGGGTTTGTGGAGGTCAGTGCGTTGGCCCTAAATATTAGTGCTTCACACCAACACAGGTGTCCATGTCTATGTTAAGTAGTATGGCAGGCAAGAGGTTACACATTCTGTTTTCTACTAGAGATGTAAAGAATTTTGGGGACCATGGGTAGTAGGGTATTTCAATCTTTTGCAAGAACCGGGGTTAACTTAGTCTTTCTCTCTGCAGTCTAAAAAATATGGAGCCGAAGAATGTTGGAATGAAATCTTCTCTTTTGTTGTGGATACCATGGAGACGGCTGTTAAATCGTGGCATGAAACAGCTAAAGTGGATGCAAGAGTTAATTTCCTTCTTGACAAAGAAAAGACAGATACTGATAAGTATGCCCCAGTTGTCAATATTGACAAGGTATTAAATCTCTGTTCTTTATTTGCTTTGTCTAACTTCATCTTTTACTCCTAGTTCCAAAAAATCTTGTTGATATTTATTGTTTATCTAATTTTTGTGACCGACCCCCTTTTCCTTGCTGGGATTACTGATGGACACCCTAACACAAGCAAACAATTAATGCTAAGCTTCTAATAAGCAACGGATATGATTTCTTTAGTCCATTGTTCTCTGCTTCTATGTTGCTTTCCTTCTGTGGCATCCTTGAATATTGCTTACTTTTATCTTCTTGTTCATACCAGGCATTTGAATCTCCCCATACGCACAGCAGCTGTTTTTCATTTCTAAGGCAGTACGCTGATGATTCTTTCTCCAGAGCAGCTTGCTTAGTGGTGCCTAAGAGTATTATATCTTATCCACAGGTAACCTTTGGACATCTTTGTTTCTTGAGAATAAATCTGGGGTATTCTTGAGAAGAGGAGTTCCCCTTCTTCCTTGTTCTGTACAAATGGCTCTTGTGCATTTTGAACTCACCATCCAATGGTTCCCTGCCAGGAGATCTCTTAAGTAAAAGGTTTCAGTCTTATCAGATGATTTTAACTATCTCATCAGATGATTCTAACTATCTGAGCCATTGCATTCTTTTGGACGATTAGGAAAAACATGTCTAATGGTTCAGCAAAGTATCTACCGATTGGATGATTGCAAATCATCTTATCATGCTGAATTTGGTCCTAGCTACCGATCAAAAAAAAAATTTGGTCCTAGCTGGAGCAAGAGTGGTGGTTCTCAGCCTCCTGTAGGTGCACCATTTCTTATGGAATAGTAGTAGAAAGCCGGAAGTTCCCGCCTTATAAAGAGTGCCCTAGATTCCTCATCATGTTATCATGGTCATCAGGTGATGTGTGTTCTATTTATTTTCTCAAATCTACACCCTTTCTCGTATAATGTGTTAGTGATGAGTCCATTGAGTGCCCCTCCATATCTCTTCTTTGTGGGGTGGGTTGTTGGCTATCTTCAAATTCATCTAAAGATTCAGTCCCTTTGATAGTGGTATTAGTGATCTGCTCATCATTGAAGAACCTGATATACTTGCGATCAAAATTAGTCTGTTGCATGAATTGAAATGTCTGAAACCTGCCGAAAGAGCAGTTTTTCAGATGAATGTAGAGACAAGGGCCGTATTCCAGCATTTTAAAATTGCGAATAGAAGGTGGATCCCCAAACAACCGTCTCATTGTATCAATGGCTGTCTCTGCAGGTCTGGAAAGGACAAGGGTCAAGGAAGTGGAAGCATGGGCAAAGCGATGGTTTCTTTGTTCAATTTGAGTCGCCTTTCTTGCGAAAACTCTGGTTTATTCCTAGTACAACTGAAAAAGGACGGATATTGTGCAGGTGACTATCTCTCCCCCTCTCACACAATCTTATTGGGTATGTGCACTTGTGTCATACATGGGGAGATCTAGAGTCGATTCTTGTAGACAGTAGAAGTTTGTATAACATATAAACCAACACTTGTGTTGTGATCAGTGCCCACTGCTCCAGATTCCAGACCAATCAATCCTTGGGTGCCAGATAGCCCAAAATTGCATTAGTTACATGATTTATATAGCCCAAAATTGCATTAGTTACATGATTTATACTGTCATATCTGTCGCATTTTATGTATGGTCAAGAAGCATCTGAGTCATGGATGCTTCACTTGGCTCGGGGGGATATTCAGTTGGTAGAGCTCCGCTCTTGCAATTAGTAATGCAATTGATTGGATTGGACGATCTGGATCAATGGTTCCATTGATTGTGACATCCTTCGAAGCCTAAGTGAATATTATGACTGCTACTTTGTGGGCTGTTTTATTGTTGCCTGGTCCATGGCTTTGAGTTAATAGGATTTGATTCTTTTAAATCAAATGTCAGTAGAAAATATCATTAGACTAAATATGTTAATTCCATATCATTTCAGGGATCCAGAGGTTTTGGATGTGAGCGTCCATGAAGTGCTTCCACGTCTCTTCAAAGAAAATGCTTCCGATACCCACTAGGCTCCTTGGTTTGAGCTCCAGCATTGGAAAATGACGTGCATTCTTTAAAAGGGAGGTCTCAATATCGATTGAAGTCAGAAACAGTGCTGAGGGCTTAACGTTTGCCCTACTTGGTGCTCGATTCCCTGCGCAGAGATGAGAAGCACATGTGAGAGTACGTTTTCAGTGTCGATCACCAGATATGAAAGGTACTGCCATTTTTGAACTATACTGTGATGGTTTTGCAAGCTGAGTCTCAGATCTTTATTGTATGATTGTGCCGTGTTTCAAGCATTATGATTTACCTGTCTTATGGTGGTAAGACAGGGTTGGGCCCACACCCATGGTGGTGACCCTTGTATCTTAATTCCGGGACACGGGCAAAATGCACAATGGATGGTGTGTTGATGTTTCGAGTTTGTAGTTTGTACGACCCGATGGTGTTAGATTGACTGATGCGCAAAGTCTCTGCGCTATGTTTCATTGGCGCTGTTCTATTCCTACTGACTTTTGCCCTTTTAAAGTATGGCTCTTGTAGATCTCGGGCAAAAAGCTTTTGTTTGCCAATTTGCTTTCAATCTGAATGAATTTCCATCATCCCAAAAGTAAACCTGATTGGATAATCCCGACTGTCCAATTCATTGACCTTTTTCTCTGGATTTGATCGTATTTTTGCCAATTGTTCAAAAGAATGCAATTGATCAGAGAACCAAAGGGTAGATAGCAAAATTTTTGCATGTATGCTACACCACTATGTTGAGTCTGCCACAGGCCATGTGTTAATGTATCAAGGCTCAACACAATCATGTGGGCCCTATAAGTTATGTAGTTCAAGTTACCTGGGCCCACACATGCCAAGTTGGTCCAACGTGTTCTGTGCTCAACATATTAGGTGGGCCTCATATCAAAGGTTTTTTTTCCCCCTCTTTATTAGAAAAATGGTTCTAGAAACAGTAACCTCAACATGGATGAAAGTCTGGGGGATCGGGTGCTCGGCCCAATCCAAGTCGGTCTCTGGCCATCTCACTCGATACAATGTGAGGCCCTTTAAGCAAACAGTACGTCGTGGGGAAGACAACCCCCTGATTGAATGGATCGGTGCTTGCCGATCCCGATCCGGATTACTTGATAGCCAGAGAGGGAAGAAACAGGATGATCAGCTGAGGCCTGAGACTTCGGAACATGAACCTCAGTATTTGGAACAGAGATCGGGCAAATTCTTGTCAATTCACTCCACTACGAGTCTATTATACGTAGAGTAAGTTGTTTATAAACTGAAAGTATCATCTATAAATGAGGTTTACACGTGGTCATCAGTCACCTCTAGGTGGTTTATACATGGGAAGTTGCCACCAATCACATCTTGTTTGTACTAAACCCAATCAAACGGGGCTTCCTTGTCTCCCCTGGGGCCCGCCTTTTGGCGACGGTGGTGATGAAGGAATATCTCTAATAACCCGGCCTCGATCAGCTCTCATGGAGAAATGACTGTTAAACCTGTCGACCACGAGAGCAAGTGTTTGTCAAACATTGGTGTTATTACGTGTTGGTCACTAATACAGTAATACCTGTCCCTTGTGTTGGTGATGCCAAATGTCACCCCGTATCATACTTTTCGGGCCCACTAACTCATGAATCTATGACCCCACTTCTTGATGAACCTACATGCCGAAAAGCAACCTGCTAGGTGATTACTTGAAATTGGGGTTGAGCAATTTATATCATGGGTTTGGACCTGACATTTATCACCATGGCTCGGTTATTGAAAGCCCATGATGAAAAATGCACAAATCCAATGGCTAGGAATCACCTATTAGGCTGATTTTTGCGTGTAGGTTCAAGGGGTGGATCAAACATTTATGGGTCAAATGGACCCCAAAAAATACAGCACGTGGCAATATTTGGCATCACCAAAATGTGGGACAATATTGGTTTGCTAACATGGCCTATAAATATACAGAGTATCGTGCATATTGAGTACATTTAAGAGAGCAGGACCCATCGAGTTGATGGAAAAATATCTTGCCATGTGGTGGACGGCTACTGGTTATCTCAACCAGGACAGATGGAAAAGTTATGAAGCAGTGGAACATGTGGACTCTTTGGGCCCGCGACATGTTGAAAAAGTAGCCTGTTCCAACTACAATTCTAAATAGGCCTTCCAGATAACCCAAACTCATTTTACACCAAGTGCCAAGCTCCACAATTATACGGTGCAATGGACGTATCGTCATTGTTTCACCTGAAAAAGGTTTTTTTTGCATGAAAAAACTTTCAAACTCTACTTTTTCTAGTACAAAATGCCATGCTCGAGCTTGTAGTGATCATCGTGGTTGGTGGAAACACTTGCACCAGTATAGGCTTGAGTGTTTCCTTACTGCTCTCCTAAAATAGCTAATTTTACCCATCTGAATCATTCTACAAGTGAAACAAAATTCTCGTTACACCTACCCACCCACATTCTATAACTTCATCTTTTGCCAAAATCTAGCTTCTACTCACTTCGTCAGGGTTTAGATTTCTGCTCCACTATCGCCTATGTACGGGTTCAAGTCATGGGAGGGGTGACCAGGGGAAATGGCTACCTGGGGGCTCACTCAAAAAGAGAAAATAGGAGTACTGGAAATAATGTGAGGGCCCACTCACAAAAATATGAGAAAGAAAGGGTACCGGTGTGAAAGCTGCTTCAAAGTGGGTCACTGTGGACATCGGTCTTGAAAGCATGGTGGAATGTTATGACCCAAATTGTATAAAGGGCTTAGCTTTCCACTCTACTATCACAAATGTGTTTTTGGAGTACTGGTTAGGTTCCTAACATATGCGGGTCAAGTACAAGATTACCTTCTTTCCCTTCCACATAGGTGAGAATTCATCTCCACCTCAAAAATATGCATTTATTTTCTCACCTCATTGAAATATGTGTTCTCAGGTGCTATCCAAAAGCCATTTAAGGCATTTCCCAGATCTTTTTTCTGGGGGAAATTTTCCGTACAATCAAACGTGCCCTAAATATAATTGATATCCAGTACCTTTGAATCCGACATACATCTGTTCATACATACATAGACACACACATAATTTTATTTTAAGAATTTTTTTTTCTGAAATTTTCAGATTTAGTATCCACACACATGCCCGTCAACCTAAACAGTTCAATTGATGGGCTACCCTTATCTTCCGATCAGTGGTCCTTCTGTGGGCCATTGCTCGAAATGCAAGGCAGTAAGGACCATGGGCTTGGTGATTTTCGTGGCCAATCGAAGAGATGGGTCATAAATTGAAGGGTCCAGATTAACCAACATATGTGCTATTGAATGGACAACTGCGTTGATGAAAATACCCAGAAGTTTCAACTCTAACATACCTGCAGGAGACTTGAGACAAGAGGAGGAGTAAGCAGCACAGGTGCAACAGCAGTGTGAACACCCCCATTTTATCTTCCCGGTGCTCTCAAATCTGATCCACCTCCAAAGTTTCGAGGCGCAATACATGTCACTTAAACCCTTCATAGGACCATTTCTTTTTTTCTTTTCCTAGTAGAAAGCTGTGCTCAGAAGCTTAACCAACCCTCCTTTCTTTAAGGGTACCATGTGATAAACGGGTACCCCACCTTCACGCAATGGGCCAGATTAAATTCAAATGGGCCCCCCTTTGTAGATTTTAGGTCAAAATCCAACTTGATATGATAATAAAAAAAAAAAAAAAAAAAATTAAAACCCCACATGGTTGGATGATTGGGATTGAGACGATGTTCGGGCTAGCAAATCCAATAAATTAGGTCCACTGATTGGACTATAATAAGAATGTGCATCACGTGTATCCTGTGGGCCCACATTGTGCAGTACGCAATCTAATAATATACACAGTCGTGCTAACCCATGGATAACCGGACAAAAATAGGTATGGTTGAAGCCATTGACCGTTGGATTCAGGAATCCACAGTACTCCATGAGGAAACAACTATTTTACCCTTTGCAGTTGTTGCCTTGTGGACCGTGGATCTCTTGAATCCAATGGTCAATGGCTTCAACCATAAACTTTTTTGTCTGGTTATCCGTGGGTAGAATTTTCCTCGATGGACATGTTTTGTATTTAATATCTGGGAGTTATTAATTTTGAGAATATCTCTAATAACTTGTATTTTAATCGGGTCAGGATCGGGAGACAACCATTTTGGCTGATTTTTGGTGAGGATGAATCAATGCGTACCCACATAGAATTGAAGATGAATCAATGGTTGATTTTTGGTGAGGATGATCTCCTCACCGTATAGATCACCCCAACAAAAAATCAGCCCATTCTGAAATTTCTAACCCCATTAAATGTGGTTTTCAAGTTACATGATAAAAATAGACGGTCCATAATTCTTCAACTTCTAAGCCAGTCTATAAAAATGATTTGAAATTTTGTGAGGATGATCTCCTCACCATAGAGATCATCCTCACCAAAAATCGGCCATTGATTCTAGTATAATATTGAGTAATATAAGATACATATATGATTCAAGTTGGTATTCTTATATAAATTTCCATATCAAGTAACATTATTTAATATTCCCTTATAGATTTAACTTATTTATAAACAGTTTCTAATTTTTTATATCCATGGTCGACATCTTTTATATTAAACACTAACATTAATAAATCTTTAAAATGTCTTTAATTACTGATTTATCAATTTTTTTTTTTTTTTTTATAGTAGAATATAAAGTATTAATTTGCTGGAAAGTGCTACTCATGTGATTCAAGTTATATATATATAATGGAATTCTTACTAATAATCTTACTAATGGACGTGGGGCCCAGATGCGGATGAGTTAAGGGATGATTTTTGGTGATTATATTCTTCTCAACGTGGATATCAACCACACAAAAAATCAGCCCATTCCAACATTTGTAGCCTTGTGAAAAGTAGATTGCAAATTGAAAATTTTTGGACCATCCATTTTCACCGTTAAATTTAGATCCGTATTTGGTAGGGTATGAAGTTTTAAAAATTACTGATTTTTGGTGAGGGTGATCTCCATGATGAGGAGATAACCCTCACCAAAAATCATCCATTAACTCATCTGCATGTGGGCCCACGTCCATTAGTAAGAATATTAGTAAGAATTCTATTAGTCATTCTAACCCAGCCCACATATATATATTCGATGCAGTTTTTTGATCGATCAATAGTTATTGTATTGTATAATTTACGAAGACTATATCATATTTTTTCAAGGTTTTAAATGGTCCGCTATAACATCATAATGCTCCCTTAGAGTTACTGTTATGACCGTTATAATGGTCACATCAGTCTAAATAAAAAAATTGGTAATATTTTATTATTTAAAAAGAAAAAACCCCACGGTATGATTTTTTTTTTCTCCAAAATTATGGCTGACACCTTCTTCCTTGATCATGAATTTACCCGTGCGGCACTCGATCACCCTCCTGGTTCACGAGTCAGCTTTGCCCGGTCGCTACTAGTCGCTGGCTGGATCACAATCACACAAACAGGCAAGGTACACAGATAGATATAGAGCAAGAAATAAAGATCAATTTATTAAATGGAAATTGAAAGACAGTACAACCTATATCCCAGACACCAGGGGAGCAGAAGATGCAAGAATGTGCCGAGGGGTCACATACAACTCCACTCCATTACACTACACACCTCCCCTCTAAAGAGTACAATGCAACTATATGCTATTGTGGCCAAGCATACTATCTATTTACAGAAATGCCATTGGCCTTCCAAATACAAATGATTTTTTTTATTCTTTTTGGATTTGAGTGTTTGTTTTTGAAATAATGTAACAGGTACCGTTATAGGCCCTTTTTTAGACATGGTAGTTTCCATTTTTGATAAGCAAAGAACAAATATGACTGAACACCCAACACTCTCATGTATTAAATCATCTACTTAGTAGGATTTTTGGGTTATGGTCTATCCAAAAAGGTGGCTTACTAAATCTGAAGTTACCGAATTCGATAAAACACCATGAATTATGAATTGATTTATTGAATTAAGTGGCCAATTTTTGCTAATTTACTTTAAATTTCAAAAATTATGTGGCGAATCCTAACCATGTAGCTTGAACTATCCAAGATCAGGTAACTATGGTGGAGATCAATGTGCGAGTTGGTCAAGCATATTGTAATGGTGTGGATGTAGGAACCATAACCTTTAATTAATGGCATTGGATATACCATATTTTCTCTGAGAATTAATTTTTGTAAGTCACCTTTAACTTGGTTTTTCCAACATATTAGATAAGAAGAAATATATAAGTAGATTAATGCGGAAACGATCGCAACTGTAAGAATTTGTGCATGAATATCTGACCCCATCAAATCGAACATGCATTTTCGATCTTTATTTTCAAGTTTTGTGTAAACAGATGTTTGCATAGGATATCTAGAGACGAAAGGAAAAAAAAAGAACAAAGGAAAAAAGGAAAGCTTAGGGCTGCATATATATATATATATATCATACGTATATAGCAAAGTTCCTATCTCGTAGGAGAGGGACTTTGATGGTGTTCCCTCCCTGTCCTATAAGCAACAAAACATTGTTATTTGAAGTTAAAGTTTTATTTTGTGTACCTAGGATACATTGAAGTATGTTACTCTTAGTAAAGCTCTAAGTGTAATTGCACATAACATAATAATCCACAAAGATTCATTTTCTAATGATCAAATTTTCTACAGTAAGTATCTTATTCAGGGTAGCTACCCAAGCAAAGAAACACACTTTCAAAGGGGCTTTGGATTTCCAAACTTCTAAGCAAGGGGAATGGGAAGATGGCGACACTGATGAAAAATCTAAGACCTCATAAAATGATTGGACCGAGAAATTGCCTGACTTAGAGTAAGTCCATGAAAAAATGGTCCTCCTTAGAATTGGTTACAAGGTAAAATTTCAAACAGTCACGCAAATTACTCAATTTGTTATTTTTTCCACTCAAAAGGATTCCTTCTGAGTTAGATCCAAGTCCCAAGTCCCAACTTGCATTCGTGGATGAATCGATAAAAAAAGGATCAACTGTTTGTCCTTTGTGCTGCAAAAGAGAAAGCCCGCGAAAAAGCCTCCTTTAAACATAAGTCCCCTAGCCAAGCATCCGACCAAAACTTAATCTTGGAACCATCACCAAAACTAGTCTAAAACCCTCCAACACTCGATCCTTAACCTTGAGAATCCCTCTCCATATACCACAACAAAATGACCCCCTAAATGGCATAGACACCCATCTCCCCACTTCTTCTTCATAAATATTAGCAGTCACTCTACGCCACAAATTATTCCTCTCCTTCCAAATTTCTAAATCCATTTGCCCAAGAGCGTCAAATTCATAATGCCAATCTTTCTAAAACCTAGGCCACCTTCCTTCTTGGACAAAACACTTGAGCCCAATTCACTAGGTGGCCGGTATCAGAAAGAGTCTCTAGAGTCATTCCACAGAAAATTCCTCGTAAGCCTTTCTAACCTCTTTTCTAGTGACATTAGGATAGAGAACAAGGAGAGGACATACACCGATAGACTAAACATAGTACTCTTGATAAGAACCATCTTACCCCCTTAGAGAAGTACCTCCCCTTCTAGCTAGTGACATCCGACGTACCTTCTCCACTACTGGGTTCAAAAATGATTTCACCTTGTATGACGCCCCCAAAGGGAGTTAGAGAAAGGAAGATGGCAAAGAGCCTATAGAACAACCTAGAATCCTAGCCAGCTCCTCAATATTTTCTAACTCTCCTACGCTCATGATTCTACTTTTGTTAAAATTAATCTTAAGACTCAAACAAACTTCAAAGCAGTGAAGCAAACTATTTAGGAAATTCACTTATTCTGATGACCCTTCTAGAAACACAAGAGTGTCATTGGCAAACTACAAATAGGATATAATCAACCCTAGTCTCCCCTTGAAAACACGACAAAGCTCCTAGTCCGACTCCTCTCGAGATCATTCTACCTAGGGCTTCCAAATTATTTGTGATTTGGAGGTCAAGATGATCTGTGGTGTATGTTTAATTCTGACTTAATCATACCTGCCCTGGTAGGGCCTTGAAAAGGATTGCTAGGACCTTGAGAAGGATTGCTACTTCAATTGGAACTATTTCAAACCAACCATAATTTTAACTTTAAGGGCCCGTTTAGAGTGCCAATTTAAAAAAAAAAAAATTTTGTTTTTACAAATGACTTATGAAAATATATTTTTATGTATTTTTCGTAAAAATGTTGTTTGACTTAAAAATATATATTTTTATGGAATAAATACTTCTAAAAAATGGTCATCCAAAAATCTATTTTTGAAAGTCTTTTTATGAGAAAAAAAACTTTTCATGTCTGAAAATGGTGATCCAGACATTCCCTAAACTTTGAAGACAATAATGTGATAGTAGGCTATAGTAAGTTCTGCTCTTAGCCCATTGGGTTTGCATTTTAGATCCAGTAAGTCAGAATTGGCCATTACTGTTATGTTATGTTGAGCTTGGTGGTGCTAGAGAACTGTACATGAAGGCACGATACCACAGCTCAACTGAAAGGCATTTTTGTACTTTTACATAGAGATATGGAAAACTTTATTTCATCTTGGGATTATATATACCTCGGTTGATTAGAGATGATTATTCATTATATTGTGAATATTTTCTTTTGCTTCAAGAGCATAGTGGAACTTCTGTGAGGTGGCGTTTGGTAAATTAAGTTATCAAATTAAAAGCTTAAAGTGCTTAAGGTCTGATAGCTTAATGACTTATGTCTTAATTGGTTTGTTTGGTAAATGTCTTAAGTCTTATAATTAAGTCAAAGGCATTGTGGGTATTTTTAAAATGTTTATTAATTATGACACTTCCGTAAGTTTTTAAAAGAGAGAGCTTTAAGAAAATGGCATTAAGGGTATTTAAGAGAGAATCTTAGAATCTCTTTTGGAGATGCTTTTCGTTGAAACCACTTTTTGCTTATGTCTTAATTTCAGTGATTTTGGTAATAAGTGCTGAAATTAAGTTGTTTACCAACTCCACTTATCATCAAAATCATTGAATTTCAGCCCATTCAGACTTAAGGTCTGAAAAAAAGTTTTACCAAACGCCGCTTGAGTCCGTAGACGTACCTTGATCTTAAGGGAACCATGCAAATTTCTATGTGTGTTTGCATCTTTGTGTTTATTGTTCTTTCTTCCAATAATTACAGTATAATCCAAGTCATTGGATGCCAGATCATAAAACCGTTGACCTTTTTTGTGATATTCTGAGCCCTAATTGGACTTTATATGGATTTTATGTCTATGTTATAATTTCAAGTATGTTCCCTTTTGTCGGGCGAGTGCTTCGTGCAGGCCCCTCATCCAATTTCTATTAGTAGTTCATTGTAAGGTGGGTGTGTGTGGTCACAAAATGAGTTAATAGTTCGAACCACATAGATTGGTGCCTGAGGGAAAGCTTGAGGTCCTTGGAAAGTCAAAGAGAATCAAAAGTCTTATCGTTTTCCAGCAACTGTATGTTCAGTTAATAACTTCTTAAAGTCCTTGTTGACCAAAATCACCCTTAGGACGTGTTAATTGGTTGCACAGAAAATTTTCCAGAGAAAATACATTTGGGAAATGCCTTAAAATGGCTGATTGATTGGAGCTGAGAACACATATTTCAATCATATGAGAAAATAAAGGTGTATTTTCTGGTGGAAATGAATTCTCACCTATTTGGATGGGAAATGAATTCCAGACTTAGTAGGGAAAATTATTCAGATAAAAATGGCTTGTTAGTGAAAATTATACAGATTTAAAATGGTTATCTAACAATGGACAGTTGTGTTTTCCCAAGGAAAATGCAATTTTCCCACTTGGCAATCAAACACGCCTTTAGGTTTTTTCTCTCAAATGTGAAAATTGTTATTTAAGATTGTCGTGTGGAGTGGAAGACAGCGTCTAAATCTAATGGAAACACTCCAACCCTATTACCTTATTTTCGAAAATAATGGTAATATTTTTTGGAAAAAGTCATTTTATTGTTATTAAGTTTATTTTGAAAAAAAAAAAAAGTAAATAATAATATTCTGAACTTTTTTGACTCAAGATATGACCTGGACATAACCGTAATATTGTGATTGCTTGATTGAATATGTATGTTGACGATCGCTTGTGATGGGAGAATGGAGATCTGACGGCAACCCCGATTTTATCCCACACAAATAAACCTTGCCTCTCACCCTTTGGTTGACGCATCTCCTCAAACCCCATCATTGAGTGACATGTCGGCAACCTGGACTTATTATGGTTGAAGCCAACAAGGAAATAAAGAAAGAGACAGCTTGCACTGCTTAAGAGTGAAGACGAGCATTGGCAACCGGTTCTTCGGCTTCCCCGACATGTCTCACTAGATGATAGGGGGATATATAAGGAGATGCGTCAACCACATGGGTGAACCAAACCCTTCTTAGTGCGTGCTAAGAAATTTTAATTTTAATTTTTGTAAGCCAATCTGTCATATTCAACCAAAAAGGAAGAAAAGAGAACAACCTAGCCCACGCCATGTAGGCGTGCTATTCTGGTCCTTTGATACGGCCATAGATAGCCAGTCAGGGGATTCAGAAGCCCAATGAACAGGGTAGGTAAAGAGTTTAGCCCGGTGAGCAATAGTATGAGACGTGCTAAGAAATTAATAATGCTTCTTTTGGCCAAAATCAAAATATAAGATAGCAGCACCTCAGAATTGAATCTGATTTACCTTTCAAATTTTGGATTTTTGTTGGTTGTCAAACATAAGTGATGGCCCACACATGCACGAGTCACTATTTATGCGTCAACACGTGAGGTCCACACCTGTATGGTTTACAATTAACCTTGCTTCCCATTAGACGTACACATCACATGGGAAGGGGTACACCTAAAGCGACCTAACATCCACAGAAAAAATTTATATGCAGTCGATGCAGAGGGCTCTCGTGGCCCTACATGGCTCATTTTTTGGGTCCACTAACCACATGGATGTATACCCCACCTCTTGGTGGACACGCAAACCAAAAATCATCTTGCTTGATAATTTCTAGCCATTGGATTAAGTGCTCAAAAATATACAAAAAAAACATGCTTGAATGCAACGGCTACAATCAATCCTAAAAAAGTGCTATAATCTATGGCTAAAGAAAATCAATGACATTGATTTTTCTTATATTTATCGACCAAGGTGTGGGCTAAACATCCATGCGGTTAGTGGGCCCAAAAAATTAGCTATGTAGGGCCACGATACACTCTGCATATCTAATTTTTTTTTTCCAACATCCACTCATCTCAAAACTCCAAATAGATTCATTACATTTCAACTTTGCTTGTTTTGGAAGTTCATGTTTTATGGCCTAGCCCACTTCAGAGATGGAAGAACCAGCCATTTGCAACTTCTTTTCAAGTATGGTTCTTTCCAAAAAAAAAAAAAACCCATCCTTGGTCCTGTTTTAAGGACAAAATTTTAAAAGGGGCCCTAAAAAACAGGCCCCGGCCCCGCAAATCACAACAATTGGACCTAGATGGACCTTGGGTGCCCCCTTTTTTTAAGAGTTCCCAAACCCTTTTATATTCTAAAAATTACATAAGATTACAATTAAAATCCAGGAGGATATATATATATATGTGTGTGTGAAAAGATCGGGTTACGCGAGATGCCCACCACATTTCATTAAAACCATAAAAAGATTACAAACGCGTATATATTTACAGCCCCTAGCATCATCTTCAACTAGTTTTTTGAATTCAAAACCTCTACTCCAGGGTGTTGGGTAACTTACCCACTTCCCCATCTCCTTCTTCGCCACGTACTCCATTTTTTGCGATTTGAAAAAAAAAAAAAATTAAAAACCAAATTTAAAGTGAGTACGTGGTGAACAAAGAGGTGTGGAAATTGGGTAATTACCCCAGTACTCCATGGAGTACAGGATCCGGACACTAGTTTTTATAGCTCACTAGGGACCTTAAAAGGGGGAAAAACAGAATCCTCTTCGAAATTACAATGTAAGCAACGCTTCGACGTGTTGGGATCGAAATGATCTTCGAGTTATTGATCCCAGGCTCAATGGTTGATCATAGCTCAAACAATATTGTCCCGTGCTTCTACTTCCACTTTCGCTGGTCCTGCTTTGCATGTGTGAAGCATGAAGTTGCATGCTCCCACTGCTTCTCCGACCGTTAGATATATCCACTCATGACCGATTGCCTCGATGAATTTGGACTTGTCGAGCTTCTTCATCACATCACTTCCGGGGTTCGCTAACACGAGCTGATTGATCAAGAACAAATATATTTTATGAATATATTACTTAATTTGCAAACATATATATAGAAGAGATAATCAATAAATCACAAAAAGAAATTCTTACCTTAAGCCCCCTTCTGTCCATGTTCTTCTTAACTTCCTCAAGCATGCTAATCCCGCTCGTGTCGATGCTACCAACAGCTGTTAATCGACGATTTATCGCATGTCACAAGTAATTCATTATAGGCATAATTTAGTGTTTAATTAAAGAGCACATGATATAGTTCACACGTGTTAATGATCGTTAATCACTTACCGCCCATATCTAGGATTACATACTGTAAGCTGGCCTCTCCCGGTGATTTTAGTTTGTCTTCCTCCTCGTCGATCCACCTCGAGATCCTAAGAACGATTTCAGTAATTTTGTTATTACTATGTTACGTATGAAAGTGCACGAGCGAACGCATGCACTTGCACGTGTGGCAATTTATATTGTGATCTATATACCTTTCTCTCAAGTAGCTTGCATTGGCAAAGTAGATTGGAGCATCGGTTTGAAGTATGAGAATTCCAGGAACTCTACTAGCAACTGGGTATTGATCCACACTTCTGTAGGCCATGGAGTTGGGGATGATGCCAAGGACCTTAGTCCTTGGCCTTGCTACAAACAAAAGCACTCTAAGCAGAGAAAGGATGACCTGCATTCACATAAATAAAATACATAAATCAGTAGAGTTTAGAGAGACATTTGGTTAAAACTGATTCAAAACTCATCCGAGTCAACTCAATTTCGATGAAATTTAGAATATGAAATCGAGCATTGACTCGGAAATCAAATGGGTTGACTTGGTTAGGCTCTATTTCATGTACTGAAGTTCTATCTAGAGTCACTTACTGCTACGACTAAGCCGATCTCGACACTGCCAAAGACGACACCAATATATGCGCTCATGCAGACGATGAAGTCAAATTTGTCGACCTTCCAGAGATGGATAGCGGCATCATAATCGATGAGGCCAAGCATTGCAGCAATTATTATCGACGAGAGCACCACCAGAGGAGTGTAGTGGAACAATGGTGTTAAGAACAACAATGTTATCATGACAGCAGTTGCCATCACTATGTTGGAAATTGCTGTCTTGCACCCTGCATTGAAGTTCACCGCTGACCGCGAAAATGGCCCTGAAATTCCAATCAATTTGCATTTATAAGTAAATGAAAGAAAAAGAAAATAAATCAAGGAGTATTTAGGTCCATTATGGGCCAGGTTGGGCTTGGGTCTAAATACTTATGCTCTGGGCTGGGCTTAGGCAAAACTTGGCCTAGCCTGGAATCCTGGCCCATTGAGCACATTTAGAAATTATTGGATAGTTCTATAAATCTAAATAAGGATAATTTAGTAATTTGAAAGGAGGGGGTGAAGGTCATTTTAGTAAATATAAACCTGTGGTCAAGTAGCAAGATGTGCAAGAGCCAGCGATGTTCATCATCCCAAAAGCAATCATCTCTTTGTTCCCATCAATGTTGTAGTTCTTGAACATGGAGAAGCTTCTTCCCACTGCGATTCCCTCCTGTGTTAACCATATCCCCAACCATTAGTTTAGCAGAACCAAGAAAGAGAAAAACTAACATACGCATTACGTATTATTTGCAAAGAACTCGGTGGGTTACAGCGGGAAACAAGTCACCCACATGAGGCAAAATGGGTACATTATCCCCCCCTGGCCCACACTGATTCTGAAGATTGACCCACGTGAATAGCCTTATAATTCCCCAAAATGTGGTTTTATTATATTAATATACTATTAGATCATACGGTGTGAACTGTTAAGCTACAGCACCCACCATAACGGTGTGAATCTTTAACGAACATGGCCCACCATCAATAGCGTGACGTGGTCAGGTCAACCAGATAGTAAATGACTATAGAGAGAGAGAGAGAGAGAGAGAGAGGACATGTTACACGTTAGTGGAACTTACAGCGAGAGCGATGACGCCTGTGATGATTCCGGTTTTTAAGGCTGTCGTCAGATATGGCGACCCAAAAGCCAAATCAGTGAAAGACGGTGGGTTTAAGCCCTTTTTCAGCTCTCCAATCTGGATAAAAAAAAATACAAACGGATACACTATATCAAAACCTTCTCTTTACAAAAATCGAGTACGTAACTCATAGTATATTTACTATAAGGTGAACGCGCCACCTTACTGAATACTTCGTAAGGGAGTCGGGACACACTTGTTAGGGAGAATTTTTTTGATCCGGTGATCCTGCAACCTATATAGGTAAGGGCCACCTTAAACCCAGGACAGGTGGCACTTAACTGTAAGTTGCAGGATAAAAAAATTTCTCCTTGTTAGGTGTTGGGACCACCACTTTTAAGATTTTCTGAAAGTGGGGGAGACTAGTACAGTGATGCTGCCTACACCCACGATGGGATAAAACTAACCATCCAAACAATATATATGTTGGAGTTGGATGGTGAAAATGATATTATTGAGTGGTGGCCCACTTATTGGACGGTGGAGATAAGTGGGCGGGGGACACAACTGTGGTGTGTACGAGAGTTGTACAGTTCAGAAATAAAGAAATAAACAAGGATAGAGAAGGGAGAGAAGGTATTGGGAATATTCCTCACCACTTGAACGCCGTGCTTTTCAGCGTGCGTAAGATAGACAAGAAGACTTCCCAAAATAACGGAGGTGAGAGGCGCCATGGCTGAAATCCAAAAGAACTTTGGTCGTCTCTTGCTCTGTTTGTCGTCAAAAAGATTCAAAATATTGTGATACATTAGAGATAGTAGATACAGAATCGTGATATAATATTGGTCTCACCAAAGAAGGCAAGAAAGCAGGATCCATGTGCAATAATTATGGTTCCAATTATCAAGATCACATGGTCTACATGTTTTAAAAAAAGAGATCGATATTCCTGAATTGGTGGGGATCCCATCACCTTGATGATCAACATGTAGTGTTGATTAATGCGACCCTGATCACCCTTGAACGAATCAAGGTTCAAAGTTTTGGCCGATCCCGGTGTGGATCGGGATCGGAGCCGTCCCATCCCGAGACTTTCATCCTTGCCTTGAAGTGGTGTTGCCATAGTTATGTAATATTCTAAGATGAGAGAGTAAATGGGTTGTGTTTTTACTTACAAAGTATTTAGTGAGAATGAGGAAGAAGAGGAAGCAACAGCCCAAGACACCACTCTCCCATCTCCACTGCAATAATGAACCACCATAATAGTAAATTAATAAAAAGAAAGAGGAACTCAAATATTGATTTTCTTTGATATTCACTTCAAATTTCCATTATTATTCAAGAAAAAATTGGCTAGAAAAATATTCCCGAGAAAATACATCTGCGAAAATGCCTTAAATGGCTGTTTGATTATACCCAAGAAAATATGGATTTTTTTTTTCAATTATGTGAAAAAATAAGGGTGAGGCGGGGCCTCGGGTATGTGGGGTGCCAACCTAGTTGGGATGCCGTAGAGTCTCGTGTCCCTCCCTAGCGTGTTTTTGTACAGTTTAATACCATTTTCACTTAGCAAAAAAAAAAAGGGTGTATTTTCGTGCGGAAACTAATTCCCACCTATGTGGAATGAAAATAAATTCCGGCCTCACACAGAAAATCTCTTTTTCTCAGAAAAATTCTCCCGATTTAAAGTGGCTGTCAAACAATGGAAAATTGTGTTTTCCTACAGAAAATTGGCAATCAAACACGCCCTTCTTTTCTTTTTATTTTTTATTTTGACTAAAAATCAGTATAACACCAAACCTTAGTCTACGCTTGAGACAAAAGTCCACAAACCAGAGAAAGCTTTTGCCGGCGCAATAAGGCAGCAAAGGCGATGTCACAATAATCAGACCACAAGTGATGTCGGGTTGACAACACTTTAGGCATATGCTCCTCTTAAATCATGTGGTCCCACATCCACATCTGGGGATGATTCTTGCGCCATCAACTTTTGCTAGCTTATTGCACAAGCTAAATTTTTTTAACCAAATCCACACAAATTTTTCTTGTTTTCTGTGAAAATACTGATGAATCTTGACTAGCGCTAGTCTCCAAAAGTGGCGCTATGTAGCGCATGTTTTTGGTCTACTGAAACTCTCTCCCTGGTCGGTTATCTCTAGCCATTAAATTTAGCACTTTTTGAAGAGTAATTCTATCTAACGGCTAGAAATCATCAATGAAGCTGATCATTAGTGTGTATAATCTTCCAAGGGGTGGACTAGCTAGACATTGATGCCCTCAGTGGGCCCAGAAAAAAATTTCCAATAGAGGGAAAGAGCTAAAACCTTCTGGAAGGTTAATTTTTATTTTTTTGGTTTTCATTGAATAATTTATTTCAAAAAGAGTACCTGATGTGTTTGGCTGAAGATAGAACGCATGACCGACACAAGATCAGTGCCATGGGTGAAGTGTTCGAGCCCAAGGATCCCTTTCAGCTGTTGCAGACACACAACTGTGGCTGCTCCAGCCATGAAACCTACTATTGTTGCATGTGAGAGAAAATCCACAATAAACCCAAGCCTGCAATAATAATTTAAAAATTTATATAAATATAGAGAGATTATCAATTTTATCCCTATCTAACTCTATTTTTCCAAGTCACCCCACCAAGAAGAGAGAGAGAGAGAGAGAGAGAGAGAGAGAGAGAGAGAGAGAGAGAGAGAGAGAGAGAGAAATATTTTCTTCAGTTCTTCTTCTTCTCTATTTTTTTTTTCTCAGGATACCAACCTTAAGAGGCCCAAGGCAGCTTGAAAAGCTCCGGCGAAGAAAGTTGCAGTGAAAGCAAGGTGGAGATAAAGCTTCGGGTTCTCAGTAGCATTAACTTCATTACCCAACATAGAAGCCATAAGAAGCGATGCAACAGCTACAGTCCCCACTGCTAAATCTCTTGAACTCCCCATCATCGCATACACCAACGGCGGAACAAAGCTCGAATCTGCATCAACGATGATAAAAATTCAAAAAATTTGAAAATGGGCGATATTCAAATTTTTACTAGTTGTGATCTTTCGAGGAAGATTCGACGACTCACATAGGCCAAGAATCGGTGGTAAGTTGGCTAGCCTGGCATAACTGATCCCCTGAGGGATAGCAAGGCTTGCAATTGTGATCCCTGCGATAAGGTCAGCTTTGAAGTATTGGAAAGTATAGCGAGGAGCCCATTCGAGTATCGGTAGGAAGTATTGGAGACCTAGTACGAACTTCCGAGACGCTGGTTGGTTCTTGAATTGCCGAAGAGGGTCGTCGGGGAAGAAGGTTTCTTTCAGAGAATTCTTAAGCGTGTTGATAAATGGTTGCGGCCGAGGAATCGCAACACGTTGCGCACACTCGACGTTAGTGGACGGAAAGACTAGGTCGGCGTTACCCATGTATACTAACTTACACTAGTGATATTGGTGCTAAATTTAGCGGTGGTGGTGCTGATAATTTTAGTAATGCTTTTGGTGAAAACACTCAGTGTAATGGGCTGGCTCTAATAGTTTGGTTGGTGACGAGGGGTGTCTCTATATGTAGAGGAGGTGGTGTAACATTATGTTTACCAGAGATGGAATGGGTTCTACTAAATTTAGAGATGATTCTGCTAAATTTAGTGGAGTGGCAGTGGTTGTGGTGGGATTGTGGGAGGGTTGCAGAGAGGGAGGGACTGGACGGGGTTATAAAGAGGAGGAGGAGGAAGGATTCGAGGGAATCCCTCAGTGCGGTAAGGGACCCACACGTGAACAAACAAGTTTGGAAGACACGTGGCGGGTGGTCGAAAGCCTTAGCTACCCACTTCAGGCTCTCCAGGCTTCCATCCTCGTTTACACGAGGTAGTCGTGGGCGATGGTAGATCAGCTCAGATATATTGACGGCTGCCCAATTGCCAGCGTGGCAGGTCGAATCTGTAAATAATTATATGCTTGCCACGTGGTGGTTAATTGATTGCGATCGTTAACCTCAACCGCAGGAGTTGTAGACCTTTGCTGACTGGTGGCGGTCAGAAAAGTTACTGACCGCCACAATATAAGCCACGTGGCAGATTTTTAGAGGACTCTGAAATGTTAGGCAAAGCAAAAATCATCTTGATTAGTGATTTCAAACCTTTGGATCTTTGCGCCCCAAATAATTGTTAAAAATGCTCAAATTCCAGAGTAACACGGGTGTTGGAGTAGAACTTTGCTTACCGCCAACAGTATAAGCCACCTGGCATATTCTTAGCGATTTCTGACCTTATGGATGTTTGGCTCAATCCTAGATGAACATAGAGACTAAAGATTAGCCTGATTAGTGATTTCTAAGCGTTGGATTGGACTCGTTTTCATCACGATTTTTAAGGACAAATTTAGTATGCAACCATTTGCATACTTAAAAAGTATTTAAACATTGTCAGTACTGTTGGATGTCCCTTGAAAAATGTGTTATTTCAATATTTTCAAAAAATATATTTTATAAATTAAAAAGACGTTTTTCAATCAGCATTCAATGATGGATACAATGTTTGCATACTTTTAAGTATGCAAATGGTTGCATTCTGTCCAAAATATCTGAGAGTAGAACTTTCTTTTCTGAGCAAGACCTGCCTGACCAGCTACCTGACCACTCACAATATAAGCCACGTGGAAATTTATTAGAGGACAGTGACCGTATAGATGTTTGGCCAATCCCTAGATGGACGTACAAACCTAAAATCAATCTGATCGGTGATTTCTAAGCGTTGGTTGAAGTCATTTTCGTTGGTTGATTTTTGCCGTACGAATTTGAGCATTATTTACCATTATTTTCGTATAAAGATCCAACGGTTTTGAAATCACTAATCAGGCTGATTTTTGGTTTGTAGGTCCACTTACAGATTGGTCAAACATCTATACGGTCAGTGTCCTCTAATAAATTTCCACGTGGCTTATATTGTGGGTGGTCGGGCAAGTCTTGCTCTTCTTGTCTCACTGCGCCTCTGGCACAAAACTAAAAAAAAAAGCTTTAGATTGACTGTCAATTTTTATGATCAACGGTGGTGATGAATTATTCATTTGATCATGATATACGATAGTGATGAATCTAGCCCCACCTTTGATGTGGACTTAAAAGTTGATCACGCGGCAGTTGACTCAACACATCATGAGTCATGACAACACACTAAGGTCTTGTGCGCCATACTCCATGACGTCGCATCCTACTCACTTTTTTTAGTGATGTTTGTTGATTCCTTCTTGCCGAGTAATTGCCGATCACTTGACTCTCCCACTTTCTATATGGTCACATGTGGTCAAAAGAGTCAAAACAAAACCCCTCGAAAAACACGCATATCGTAACGCTTTTTAACTGTCGAGTTTTGACGGGATTTGACTAATAAAACTACTCTACATCTACTGCTGACTCGGAAGTATGCAAACGTTGTCTGCACCATCGGATGCACATTGAAAAAAGTATTTTTAATTAAAATAAAACTTTTTTAGAACAATAAAAAAGGACATGGTTTTTAAGGTGTATCCGACGGTGGACAATGTTTGCATACGAGTAGTCAAGAGTCTTAAGACTAGCTTCTAGCTCTATCGAAGATAAACAAGTGTTTAGGCATAAAATTGGAAGGTCCGCCGACAACCTTACGATCTGGACATGTGTCAGTGTGCGATAAAGTTAATTGATTGACGCTTAACTGCCATTTTTGGATATTTTTCTCTTTTTCAGTGTAACACATGTTGTGCCTTGAAGCTTCCTTTTGAGTCTGCCTTTGCTGACTGGAGTAAGACTTGCCTAACCACCCGTCATCAGGTAGTTACCTGACCACCCAAAATATAAGCCACGTGGCAATTTATTAGAGGACACTGACCGTATAGATGGTTGTAAAATCCCTATAGGTGGACCTACAAACCCAAAATCAACCTGATCAGTGATTTTTAAGCCTTAGTTGAAGTCATTTTCGTTGGTTGATTTTAACCGTAGGAAATTTGAGCATTATTTACCATTATTTCAGTACAAAGATCCAAAGGTTTGAAATCATTAATCAGGCTGATTTTTGGTTTGTAGGTCCACTTACCGATTGGTCAAACATCTATATGGTCAGTGTTCTCTAATAAATTGCCACGTGGCTTATATTGTGGGTGGTCAGGTAACTAACCTGACCACGAGTGGTTAGGCAAGTCTTACTCAATGACTGTCACTGGCTTCGATGGCCCAGTTTTACTCAAAATTTCACATTTTCCCCTAAAAACACTGTTCATATTTATCTTTTCAAAAGTTAACTTACTATATATATATATCTTAAATATGAAATTATAAGCACATCTATTATTTTGATTGTTTGAAGTTTCTAAGGCAGTTCTTTTTTTAATAGGTTGATGCAGTGTTCGAAAACTTGACTCGACTCGAAAGTCCGTCGAGTAGAGCTAACTCGAAAATTCGAATCCAATCGAAAAATCTCGACTCGGTATGTATAGTCCGTAAGTCTATCGACTCTAACCATAGAAATTCTAAAATTAATTTGGAATACTAAATCAGCTTTCAGCTTCCATCTAGATGATTTAAAAAAATAATAGTCCATTTAGATTAAATTAACCATCTATAATGTATTTTATGAATGGTCAAGATGACAAAATTCATCAACTAGATTAGATTAATCATTTATGATTTGCGTTTTATAGATGGTTACAGGTGACAAAATTCATCATTTAAGAAACGTAAATCCATTTTCATATGAGTTAGATTAATTGATAAGGTAATCTATTATATTATTTAATTGATAAGAAATTTAAAGATATGAAACCGAAGTAAAATAAGTATTATGGTAGTTAGAACCAAGGTTTAAAGGAGGCTGTTTTAACGGTATAACTGACTGGGATCGTTACTGTTAAAATCGTTAAAAACAGGAAAAAATGGCTTGGGGGGAAAATAGAAAAAAAAATCAAAATTTAACGGATTTTAACGAAAAAATGGAAAAAGGCGCTGAAATTGAAGATTTCAAAAACAAAAAAAAAAGAATTTAATGGATTTGACGGCCATTTTTTTCACAAAATTTAACGGATGTTAAAACGATTTTAGCGGCCATTAAATTCAAAGTGTCATAACGTGTTTTAACGGTTTTTACCGAAACGGGCTTGGGGTGTTACCATTTAAACTGCCGTTTGTAAAACCATGGCTTAGAACATCTAATATTTCCCTTATGTGTTTATCTTTCAAAAAGATAGCTTTCTATGGAGTAAAACTTCTGTCACAACGGGTTGTGACCAAAATTGGTCTGGTCACAACCCACAATACGAGCCACGTGGCAAACTATTAGAAGGCACTGTCTGTATGGATGTTTGGTTAGTCCTCAGTGGACCTGCAAGCCAAAAGTCAGCCTGATTAGTGATTTAGAACCTATGGATCTTTGCACCCAAATAACGCTCAATTTCCTACGGTTAAAATCTACCCATGAAAATAACTTCAATCCAATGCTTAGAAATCACACTCATCAGGCAGATTTTTGGTTTACAGTTAGCGCCCTCTTCCACCGAAGAGAAAAAGAGAGAGAGCTCTCCAGTTTTGCAATAGAACGAAAGAGAGGAAGAGACCGAAAAGGGTGCAACCGCCGGTAAGAGGAGAGAAAGGAAATGGTGGCAAACACCAGTGACAGGTGATTAAGAGATTGAACAGGGTGGTAACGGCTGTCTTACACGGCCGAGGTCATCCATCGCTTAGGCTTGGTTGCAGGGTCGATCGAGGTCGTCATCACCTTGGTTCGTGGTAGCGGATACAATCCCCTTTGTGACAAGATATTTTTTACAGGAGCCCTTCGTTATCTGAGACTAAAACTAAAAAATGATGAAAGACTTGATTGAATTGAGTACACTTGAGGAGTTTTCGAGAAACTTGACGAGTTGGCTCACAACGCGATCGCTTATTACAAAAATGAGTTTTTGGTTGAGTCAACTCAAAATCCAATCTAGTCAAGTCCACTCGGCTGAGTTTCGAGTTTAAAACACTGGGTTGAAGTTTAAGTTCAAAAGTTTGAATATATCTTATCAGTTATCTATTTTAATTAATGTTATATATATTTTTATTTGGAATATTAACTATTAAAATCAAATGTCTAATTATGTAGTGCAAATCTACCACAAAAAATAAAATTATTATTTAATTATAAAAATATATTATTTGTGAATTACTACAATAGTATTAAATAGGTGTACCTCATAATAATTACTTCTCTAGATTAAAAAATATTATTATATTAATTTATAAATTAATTATTTATAAAAATTGATGAAGTTACATAATTAATATTACTTAAATTAAAATTATTACTAAATAAAAATTTAGAGTATTATATAAAAGAATCAACTAAACCTAGAGTAGCATTATTTTGATCTCCCCGGCCCTCACCTATAGCAATGGTTATCCCTGTAATGCTGTTAAAAAATAAGGGTATATTAGACTTTTTCAAAACTTTAATTCAATATTTACTTCTATGAACAACATGACACGATACGTAAAAGATTTCGTTGATATCCTTGGATCCTGACCCTTCAATGAGTTAGATACACTGGGATATTTATGAATCAGAATAGTGATTTCATTTCAAACAAAGGGTATTTTTTTTTTTTTTTGATAAGTGCAGTATATTATGCGAAAGTCGAAAAATATAATTAATTTATATTAGTGGATGAGCTAGCTGGATTAAGTAGAAGCCAGTTCATAATAAACAAACTTTAATTTCAACAATGTTTTTCATGTTCAAATCCTCCATTTTCAACACCCATTTGATTAGTTTATCTTAACCATCTGATTGCGAATCCTTTCGATCACCGTATTTTTAGTTCCATTCGTTGTTCAAAAGAGGTGATTGATCCAATGGCTGGAATCATCTGATCAAAAATGGCTTTTGGTTAACGGATCATTAGGCTTGTGTATCAGCATCTAATGTTCCAGTAATCAATTTTAACTAGGGTCGGGCTCGGGAGACCCCCATTTTGGCATACCTACGTAGAAGATGAATCAATGACTGATTTTTGGTGAGGATGATCTCCTCACCATATAGATCACCTCAACAAAAAAATTATCCCATTCTGAAATTTTTAACCCCATCAAATGTGGTTTTCAAGTTAAATGGTAAAAATCAACGGTCCATATTTCTTCAGCTTCTAAACCAGTCTATGAATATCATAATGATTTGAATTTTTGCGAGGATGATTTCCTCACCATAGAGACCATTCTCTTCAAAAATCAGCAATTGATTCATCTCCTATGTGGGTACGCCAAAATGGGTGTAAAAAATGGGGTTAAAATGGGGGTCCCCAAGCCCGACCCTCTAACTATACATAGAGAAGATGAGAAGAGAAAAATGTACCTTATTACACAGGAAAAAATTCCTGTATATATGTATTATTGATGATATGGTGTGGGCCACCATGCATTATAGTATGACTATCCTAATGTTAAGCAGCCCCTTTGATGGGTGGATAAAAACTACTTATGATAATCATGACCGTTGATCAAGAGCCTTATTTTTAAATGGGTCACAGTAAAAAGGGACTCACTTCAATTTTATATGATTACATTTCTTGCTAAGTTGTTAATGTTTAATCTAAATGCGCCACCCTTTTTCTTAGATGCTGAGAAATTTCTGTGGGCCCCATCAAAAAGCTTAAAATGGAAAACGTGATAAAAACAAGAGAGTAAAATAAATAAAAATAAAAATAGAATCTGAGTTATATATGTGGAGAAACGTCATTGCCTAGCTTCAACAACTCCAAGTTCAATCGGAGTGGAGAGCTTTCAAAATGACACCTTCGTTTTAGTGTACGTGTCATGCGTGCGTGTTTCATTCTGGTGATCTATGATGGCGGGAAAGAATATAAAGTGGTGATGATGTGTTGTTTGTTGACTTTGGATTTGTTATTCTAAAGATACGAGGGGGAAAAAAAATCTGTTTATAGAGAACATGACAGGCATTTTCGTTCCACCTTGGAGAATGAATATTGGCCAGGTTTACTTTTTCCCAACCTTCGTGGAAATCTATATAATATATTGCAACCTGTTTCCTGGATGGCACTCCCAGCAAAGAAGCCGGATCGGGTGGGTTTTCTTTCTATAGAGCTGGCAAATGAATTCCGGGCTTAGTAGGGAAAATTATCCAGACTTAAATGGCTTGGTACGGAAAATTATACACATTTAAAATGGCTATCCAACAATGGACACTTTGTGTTTTCCCCAGTTTCCCACTTAGCAATCAAACACGCCCTTAGTGCATGGAAAGAATACATTTTTTCGGGAAAATATAAATTTTTTTTTTGATAGCCATTTTAAATTGGGAAATTTTTTTCGGGAAAACGAGATTTTCCTATCCAAACTTGGAATTCATTTCTGTTCCACATTGGTAATAATTGGTTTCCACGAAAATTCACCGTTAATTTTGTACATATATAATTGGAAAGTGTATATTTTCTCGGGTGCAATCAAACTGCCCTACCGGAAGTATTTTCCCAGGAAAATTGCCCATGGGAAAAGAAAATTTTCTGTGCAATCAAACACGCACTAAGGAACCTCTTTACTTTTAAAATTGTGGGAAACCAATTATTGGTGCACATCTGAACATTTTCTCATCTGCATTGCTCAGATGATTAACTGTAACTATTCGAGTCGATCAGGAAAATATTAGCAGTCGTTATCGTAAATAATATATCGCCACATAAGAGCAGAGTAAGTAGCAAATGACGTGGAGGGTGATGACAGTTGAAAACGTGAGACAACAGAATTAACTGTTTGATCAAAATAATGAACCCTATTTAGTTTCATAAATATGGAAACTCAATTATTGTTGCAAGTGTGATGATGTGCCTTTATAGATCAATGACTCGGATTAACTTTAATTATTCGTAACAAGAAAAAAATTACCAGTCGATATCGTAAATAAGATCGCCACATCAGAGTTAAGCAAGCACATGACGTGGAGGGTGATGACAGTTTTGAAAATGTGTGACCCCATAGTGGAAACGAAAACACATCACTAAGTCCATTTTTGCTAATAGTACATTTGCATCCGATAAATACCCCGAGCAACACGGTTTTTTATTTTCGAAATTAAAGAGGTGTTTGGATCTCCATTTTTAAACTTAGACCCTTTTTTTTTTTTTTTTTCCCACAAAAAGACTTTTTACCAAAATAATACATTGTTTGGATTACCATTCTTTAAAAAGTATTTATTGCATATATAAAAATATATTTTTTAAAGCCAAAATTCTTTTTATAAAAAAATAGCTGAAAGCTGTTTTTCAAGTAAAAATGTCTTTTTAGAAATTTGCTACCTCAACGAACATAATAATTAAACAAAGATACAGTTTTTGGTAGAAGTCCCCTTCTAAAAACATTATAGTGTTGGGGCCCACTAAGAGAAGATAAAGACATTTTGCATTAATGATGATACGAACGATCTTTTTAAGAAAAATATATTTTTTAAATAAATATTTTTTGAAAAACAATGATCCAAACAGGTACCCTCTAAAACTTTAGTGCTAAGAAAAAAAAAAAACTTTATTTGATAATGATGTTATAATTAATAGTGTTGTCAGGGGTACGTGTCGGATGCAAAGCAGCCCTGTTGAGCAAAAATATGGACTCCATTTTACCTCTCCATTTTTGGTTGACTTCTAGGGAAAGCAAAGCAAAAATGGATTTCTGACTCCGTAAAGACAACACGAGATAGAAACTTCCCTAGATGAAACCATATAAAGTTTATAACTTTTACTATTTAATCACTTCGCTTTTTTATGCCACTTAGGTTATAATATTTGTAATTTATTACCTTTGTAGCTCTTCACCTATTTGATGTTAGGAAAAGTTTTCTACTCTTTTGTAGTAAAGTCTTCCACTATATTTACCAAAAAACAAGGATGATGCATGCACATGACTTCTATAATTTAAAAGAAACTTATCTTCATTTAGTGGCCAGTTAAATCAACCTAATAAATTATACTGTAGTGAGACAATATTTTTATTTTGTCTTTATTTGTTATTCATGTTTCTACCCTTCAACGCTCTGTGTAGACCTTACAGATCAAGATGTCCTTAACTTGAACTTGTTATAATCTAAAATTGTTCTTTCTATCCAATTCCTTCATTTTGAACTTGACGTTCAACACCTTTGTATGTTTTGACGTCATCCCTGTTGAAACCTTGAGCTCTGATACTAGTTTGTTGCAGATTATACATTAGAAGCCACCAAACACAAAACAAAAAAATAGAAAAATGAATCAAAGAAAAAAACACAAACGATTTACGTGGTTCAGTCGAAATCTACGTCCACGGGTGATGATGATCGGTGTTGTTTACTATGAAATTGTAGAATACGAGATTCTCACCCTCACACACTCTTTTCCTCCGTTTCACAATCTCTCTCACATGATACATTTTCGAAAAACCCTTTTAAGCAACATGCGAGGGCTTCTTAGGAAACCTAGATCAATAGGAAACTTAATTTTACGGAGCTATTTCACGCAACTTCATTCGTACCAAGTTAAGTTTGTTCGAGCCAGGTGTACGTAGCTCATTTAAATGATGTTACATTTTGTTCGAAAGACTCTACCCGAGAGCAAATCCTGATGAGTAACAATGCAAGCAACGGTCTAACCAACTTCATTCGAACCACTCTCGAACTCGTTTGAGCCAACTATGCCAGAGCTGAATTCGAATCAATAACCAAAAGAAAATACAGACACCTTTCTCTTGAGTTTCTATAAAAATCTGACTTCGAGCTATGCTTTAGATGATCAATCATTTGTCTTTTCCAAGTTTGTTTTATATCAAATCAAATTATCTCATGGAAGACATCAAATTTAATGAAATTTCGTTTAGAACTCTCAAATTTACGTAAAACTCTAAAATATACAAAATGCCTACTAATTATTGATTCACGTGACTTATTTTTCTAGGAGCTTGCTCTGGATGAAAACATGAATAAGTCTTCCATATTGATCATGCTGTAAAGTCTTTCAACCCCATTTTTTTTAATTTTTTCCCATTAAATTCTGTTAAATTTCGTTAAATTCTATTTTTTCTATTTTTTTGCCCGTCTGTTACAATCCATTTTAACAGTTTTAATGGCAACGCCCCAGTCTGTTATACTGTTAAAACGGCCTCTTTTAAACCTTGGTTGAGAGAATCTCAACTTTAATGTACTCGCAGAATGAAAAAAGAGAGCATAAGAACAATTTTTGGATGATCGCATCCCTCATCAGCTTTGATGACGGTCTACAGTATGAGTGAGCCACATGGTACTTTCTCAAAGACCACTGACTGTATGGATGCATGTTGGTCCCATCCCTAGGTGCACTTACAGACCAAAAATCAACCTGATATATAGGCTTTGCTTGGTATACCGTATATAGATGCAAATGCATTCATTTACAGTGCGCTCTACAAATTTTGGTGCTTGGTTACCATGGTAAAGTGGAACCACTGTAAATGAATGCGGCGGCTGTGCATCAGTTGAGGTAAAAGTCTTGCATTAAAATGCCAGAAAAAACTTGCTGAATCACAATGCAGAAGATACAATAAAATAGGATAAGAAATTAGAAACATAGATGACCCAAAAATGAATGATTTTTTTTATTCTTTGAAGAAAAATAAAAAAATTGAACTTTCAGATTTAGAATGGAAAAGAGAAAGATAATGAGTAAACCTTGGCTCACACGAGGCTGTGAGTGAAGCCGATCACAGCCCATGATACGGTCCATGTGGCATACTTTTACTGGACGCTGATCGTATGGATGTTTGGTTAATCACTAGGTGGACCTATAAGCCAAAAATAAACCTGATCAGTGATTTTTAAGCGATGGATTGAAGTTATTTTCATGGGTTGATTTTAGCCGTAGGAATTTGAGCATTATTGAGCATTATTTGGGTGCAAAGATCCAAAGGTTGTAAATCACTAATCAGGCTAATTTTTGGTTTGCAGGTCCACCGAGGGACTGGACGAACATCCATATGGTCATCACCTTATAATAACATGCCGCGTGTCTTGTATTGTGGGCTATGATCGGCTTCGCTCACAGCCCCGTATGAGCAAAGGTTTATTCAAAGAGAAGAAAAAGGTTGTGATGTAACAAGGTACACCGTACACCTGACGCCAAATGGTGTTAAGTAGAGCCATTTCTAATACTCTCTGCTGCCTTTAGGTACACCTAATAAACTCAGGAAAAAGACTCCAATCCAACGGTTATAAATAACTAATTAGGCTTGACTTTTGGTCCGTAGGTCCACCTAAGGATGGCCAAAGCTAAACAACTATAGGTTAGCTAGTAAATTTTATCAGACCACCGCTGGTCCGGTCAGGTAAGTAACTCACCACACACAATATAAGCCACGTGGCAATTTCTTATAGGACATTGACTGTATAGATGTTTGGTCAATCCTTAGGTGGACCTATAAACCCAAAATCAACCAGATCAGTGATTTCTAAGCGTTAGTTGAAGTCATTTTCATGGGTTGATTATAACCGTAGGAATTTGAGCATTATTTACCATTATTTGGGTACAAAGATCCAAAGGCTTAAAATCACTAATCGGGCTGATTTTTGGTTTGTGGATCCACTTAGAGATTGGCCAAACATCTACACGGTCAGCATCCTCTAAGAGTGTACCTCGTTGGTTGATTTTTAACCATGGGAATTTGATCATTCTTCACCATTATTTGGGTACAAGGATCCTATTAATGATTTATAAGTGTTGGATTGGAGATTTTCATAGATTGATTTTAACCGTGGGAATTTGATCCTTCTTCACCATTATTTGGGTACAAGGATCCTATTAATGATTTATAAGCGTTGGATTGGAGATTTTCATATGTTGATTTTAACCGTGGGAATTTGATCCTTCTTCACCATTATTTGGGTACAAGGATCCAAAGGTTTTAAATCACTAATCAGGCTGATTTTTGGTTTGTAGGCCCATCTAGGGATTGGTCAAACATCCATACGTTAGCATCCTCTAAAAGTGTGCTATGTGGCTTATATTCTGGGTAGTCATCGAGGGTGGTTATTGAAGTGTTACTAGTAGGAAGTGGGTGATGGAGTAAATGAGGTTAGGGTGATGACACATGTTCTTGCGGAGGGGCGTGGAAAATTGATCTAAGTGGAAATCACTTTAAATCACTGTGTTAATCGGGATGTATTAATTTACGGAGTTTTTCTCAATTGCTACCAAGTAACCGTAAACTAATGCATTATAACTTAATGCATTTGCATTTCATTTGCAAAATGTATTCATTTACAGTATACCAAGCAGAGCCATAGTGATTTATAACCTATAAATAACAAACCATGTTGATTTTTGGAAGGTAGGTCCATCTAGGGATGGAACAAACATCCATAGGTCAGTGGTCTCGGAGAAAGTGTCACGTTGCTCATACTATGGTCCATCATCAATATTGATGAGGGATGCCATCATCCAAGAATTGCTCTTATGTTTTTTCATTATTTCTGCGAGCTAATAAATGATGATATTCTCTGGCTTTGTGAACATATGCAAACGTTCGCAGACTAGTTTTTCCCGTCCCAGGATAGGTGAAACTAGTTTGGCAGTCTATGCAGCTTAGTTTTTCCACCACCAAAGGAATTAATAATCAAATCTTCTTCCACTGAAATACTAGTACAGCTATTGCAGTTTCCCCCACCTAAAGATGATATTTGGCAGAAATAACAGGACGTCCACAAGTGCACAACCCCATCAGAAGAAGAGGCTAGGGCCCTTAAAAGTATGATCCATCTTTATCTTGGTTGCCAAGTTGTAGCCTTTCAACTCTCTTTTAACAATGGTGACCACGTGTCTCCCTACTTAGCTAATTCTCAATATTCGACTTGCCAACAGATTTAAATACCTCTGTCCATGAAAAATACACCCTTTGAAGATTAATATGCATTGAGAACCAAATTAATTAGAAAGTTGTATTTTCTATGGTATAATATATTCATAGCAGACCAAAGGTATGATTATAGGCCTGCCTAAAAACCCAAAAAATGGGGCCAACCGAGGTCAGTTCTATTATGTTATGTGGATCCAGGGGCACAAGAAGAGGGTTGACGCCATTTGCTGCTCAAACCACAGCTGGAAATTCTATTTGTATAGTAGTAGATCAGGGTATGCAACGAGCAGACGTCATGATAAAAGGTCCTGGTCTTGGAAGAGATGCAGCATTACGAGCCATTCGTACGTAGCAGTGGTATCCTATTAAGTTCGTACGGGACATAACCCCTATGGCACATAATGGATATTGTAGACCTAAAAAACGTGTATAGAAATAAGAATTATATTGAACAGATTTCAAGAGAAGTTCATAAATGGTGCCAGATGGGTCTAGATTACTGTAAATCAAACCACTATTATCAAATTGTTCTAGAGGTTTTCTGTAGGGAGTTTTCATATAGAAACCCTAATTTCATTTTGGGGGTTATATATACCTCGGTTTTCGTGAGACGATCATTATTGTGTTGTGAGTTTTTTTTCTTTTACCTTAGAGCATAGTAGATGTACCTTGATAACCGTGCATGGGCCTACTATTTTGGTCCATCCTTTTCAGATTTTGTCCATAAAAAAAGAGTTGCAACATCGAGCCAGTTCTTCTAGGCTAGGACTGGACTAGGCCCTGAAAGCATCAAACATCTAATGCATCACAAATAGAGAGGGGCCTTATTGCAGACTGTAGTATAATGAAGCTGTTTCAATTTGATTATTTAGAATATTTTCAACTACTTTATGAATTGAAGCCCAATGAGTTATCAAGTTATGCTTTGAATGGCATGTATTCAGTGACTTGATGATCACTTTTATACATTATTTGGTTGACTTCCATGTGATTTGCAAACACATGGTAGACACTATAAGTGAGCTTCCATTTCCTCAAGATATGTGAGAGCAAGAGAATCATCTTTTGTGTGGACAGATTTGGTGGCTGTACAGCTTGTATATGCGTTGACCAAAGAGTTTCTATGAATCAGATATATAAATATAATCTACCTGAATATTGTGTTATCGCCCTGTAGTTGTTGGGATATCTACAATGTTTTTCCAATGAACATGGGCTCAATAATTGAGTTCATCACAAAACATGTAGAACATGAGTCCCCACTCGTATATGGGAATTTCCATTGATATGGAGCACTAAATGAAATAGAACCATGAAAAAGAGATGGACGCCAGGTGGTGGAGTGACCACGTAGTTATGGGGGAAGTCACATGGATTAATGAAACTCCAAAAATTGAGAAGGAATTGAAGAAATGGTGGGTGCCGTCCTACCAAATGGACTTAGTGAAGATCAAAAGGTAAGAGGGTTATGGAGAGTCTAGAGAGAGAGAGAGAGTACAAAGTGGTGTGCATGTGTGGTGTTGAGAGAGAGGGTGGGGTGTTTTCACAAAATTTCCTTTTTAGATTTTCTCCTTTAATAAATTGATGAGAAGGAAAAATGGTGGGTGGCGTCCCTACCAAAGTGATCAAAAGGCATGGGGGCCTTGTAGAGTCGAGAGAGAGAGAGAGAGAGAGACATTTCAAGTCTAAGCGGGGTCCCCTAATATCATAATAAATGCGGCCACAAAAAAAAGAAACCACCGGCCGTCACACTCAAATCACATGCTCCTGCAATCCCTTCTTCGATAATGGCAATTATAATCCACACGTACACTCCCTCTTTTGCCTAATAAAATGATGCTTAATCTCGTCTCTCTCTCGCTCATAAACATTTTCCTCCTCTGTCATTCCTTTTCAGTTCCTGCTCTTAACATCAGTATTTCAATCTGACCAAAAATGTGGATCAGATTATACAGCATTAACTGGAATCTTGCTAAAAACGTGGGGGTGGTCCAAACATCTATCCCACGTCTTCCACCACCGCCCATGCCATCTTTACCACAGACGGCTGCATTCAGATGTCCCTACCCCTTAGATATCGTGATCATCTACGGCTGTACATGTACGTGTTAGGCAATAACAAACAACAAATCAAATAGGACATGGAAAAGCTTGGATCGGACCATTATATAGTGATGTTTCTCTGAGTTCCACTGAGTGAGCCAAGAGATGCTCTTATATCATCAAGCTCCTATTTATAGTATTTTCCTCAATTAATTAACAATTAATATATTGCACCGTAAAGTGTCATTTCTTTTACAAGTAATACAGTAGAGAATCCGGATGATTTACAGCCAATCGAGAGAAAGCTTGAAGGTGATAGGTTGGGAAGTCCAACCTAAGCCAAAAAAAAATTAGGAGGATCGGAGTAGAAGTTAACCTTATTCAACTATACTCACAATGAAGGTCTGGGAAGCTATATCTTTCTTTTCCAAATTTTGTCAGCTAGGCTAGGCTTCTACTACACTCTTAACAATCACTATGGGAGGAGCTCCAGGCTTTTTCTCTAAATTAAGCCTTAGCTTTTTCAAATTTCAACCAAAACTTTCGTTCCATCTATTTTTTTACAATGGGCTTTATACTCCCTTAGAACAATCCTAGCCCTTTGATTGCTTCCCCAAAATCCAAAAAGGCCACTTGGTAGGCGAAACTGACAATTTAAACAATCGTAACTTTGTGTTTGTAATTCAAAATTCTCTATTATTGTATATGCATGTTACGATCCAAAAGGTTAAGACTTAAACATTCCGCACCTCTATCACCTAAGTGCTTTTAGTTTATTGGTTTGGGCTGGTCTTAACATTTGCTATCAAAGCCAACCCTACGTCACGGGTTCAAGTCATAGGAGGGGCGACCTGAGGAAAGGGCTACCTAGGGGCTCACTCAAAAAAGAGAAAATAGGGGTACCAGAAAAAATATACCAGGGGTCGATCCACTCACAAAAAGTGAGAAAAATAGGGGTACCAGAGCTTTTGCTCTTCAGAGTGGGCCACCGCGGACGTTGGCTTTGGAAGCCTGGTGAAATTTTACGGTCCTAAAAGTTAAGACTTAAACTTTTCGCACCTCTATCACTTAGGTGCTCTTGGTGTATTGGTTTAGATCTTAACAATGCATGCCATCATTTCAACGAGCTCTACGTGTATAAGTACTTCTACTTAATTACCACCATTTTTAGGCACAAATTAAAAAAAACTGTAGAAAGGATCAAATTATGGGTTGAAAGTTGGACATCTAAATTTGCTCTTTTTAGATAGTTTTCTGTTTTGTGTTAAACATCCATGTGGTTAGTGGGGCCTTATTAGGCAACCGCATTAACGACCTTACGGTAGAGACAGCCATGTATATAATTACATGAGGCTTATAAACCCTAAGATTTATCTAAATTCAAAAGAGAAACTGTGAAGAAATGCGAAACCTTGAGGAAGAGCGTGCAAGCTAAGGAATCATTAAATAGTAGAATGATGGAAAAAAGGAAACAAAAAAGAAAAGAGAAGAAGGATGAGCTTGTAATGGTACATTCCATGGACGCTTTCTTCAAAATAATTGAAGATGTAGGATTTGAAATGGGTTTATGTGCAAGTAAGGTCACTTTCCAAGTGTTAGGAGATGGCCGGGAGTCTCTGCTCTCTTAGCACCATGAATAGCACTTAGAGAATCCAATGGATTCTTTTAAAAGAAGTGTCATTTTCATGAGAGCAGGACCATCTAAGGTTATCATTGCCCATTGAGAGGTCTTCAATATTCTTTTAGAAAGTATTAACTGGTCCTTATCAAATAACACCAATTTTACACTTCATCTTTGAAAATTTCTCATATTTCTTTTAACATTATTATTATTATTATTATTATTATTATTATTATTATTATTATTATTATTATATGTCGCGCATCTTGATGATTTAGAATCCAACAGTGTGGACCTAAGAAGGGATGTCAATGGATATTATTTGAATCGAATATAGCACATCCGAATCCGAATCCGGAAAACATATCTGATGTCCGAATTTGATTCAAAATTTGATGGATACTCTGAATTAATATCCAAATTTGAATACCCGATAAGTAAATTGGATCTTATATATATATACATCAGATAGGATATTATCGACGCTTGATATCCAAAATTTTCGAAAAATTTCTAATTATTCGAATATAGATTTGAATTTTCTGACTATCCATTGACACTCCTAGATCTAAGGACCACTCTAATGTTTTCCCTTGATGTCACAAAAGTCGGCAGTAAATTTTTTGAGCGAGAGTGAAATTAATATGGGTGCATTCTTTTGAAGACTCCTGAACTTTTCCATTGGTAGGGGTGTCAACGAGTTGGTTCCGGTTCGGTCCCTAAGGTACGTACCCAGAACCGGAACCGATATTGCTGAATCTTATCGGTTCCGGTTCTCAATGTGTGGGTTTTCTTACATGGGGAGTAGCTGTTTAACCAAAGTGGTCCGATGTTTTTCCAACTCACGATTTCCCTATGTCACAAGTTTCAGACCAATTATCCTCCTCCACATGCATTAATCCAGAATCCAGAGGGTCATCTATTAGATCAATGGCCTTGATTGGCCACATCAACCTTCCACTTAGAAATGGGGTGCTTGTCGGGTGAAGACAAAAAAGAAAAAAAAAAGTGAAATGATAGGAAATGAATTGAAATTCTCTTTTTTTTCCTCTAATCCATGATGTTTACATTCTAGGTCATGGGCACCCATGAAGACTAAAAATTCAGGGGAATGTTGACCCATGCCCACCTATAAAGTTCTCTATCTGAAATTTTGGATTTGGTTTTCTTTTTTAACTTTTCTATAAAAAGGAATAATTTCTTGATGGGCTTTTGGCAAAGGCCTACACCCATGTTTGCCACACCCCTTGGTAGACCCACATAATAAAAATCATCCTGATTGATGATTTCTAGCCGTTTGATTTGAAGTTCTGTTGTCATGGACTTCATGAATAGGCCTATGGATGAGCTACAAGCCCACGAAGCCCATGATGAAAAAAAAAACACTCAAATCCAATGGTAGTTTCTAGCGAAATGAAGCTGAAGATGATAAGATGGCCCCCTCACAGTCAAACCTCTCCGGGTAAGTTGTTCTCCTGTGAAGAGAAGATGAAAATGGGTAGCAGGGCGTCTCAATGTAAGTTAGAGGCCTAAGGCGAAAACTCCATATAAGGCATTTTTTATATTTAACATATTAATATATATGGTATTAATTAAATTTTTTTTGACTATATATATCATAGAAAATCTTATTTAACAACTATTCATGATACTCAAAAGCTATGGAAAAAATTTAGATGCAGAGGACTCCTGTAGTCCCGTTGCAGTCTATGCAGAGAGAACTATTGTGGCCCTACATGGATCATTTTTAGGCCTAATGATTGCATAGATGTTCAGCCCACCTATTGGTGGATAAACACACTAAAAATCAGGTTGATTGATGATTTCTAGCCATTGGATTTATTACCCAAAAAACATGCTTGAATCCAATGGCTAGAATCAATCCTGAAAAGTGCTAAAATCTATGTCTAGAGATAACCAATCAGGTTACTTTTTTGGTTTGTATGTCCAACAAGGGGTGGGCTAAACATCCATGTGGTTAGTGGGCTGGGGCCTTCTCTCACCTGGCTGGGGGCCTTCTCTTAAGGCCCACTGCCCCCTGAATGTTTGGCCACACCATGTTGGACTTATACACCAAAAATCAGCGTGATTGGTGATTTCTAGTCATTGGACTGGAGAGCTTTTTCATCATGGGCTCCGTGAACAGGCCTATGGGTTGGTTCCAAGCCCATGAAAAATTGCTCAAATGGAAAAACTATGAATCATCAACAAGTTGATTATTAGTGTGTGGGTCAATCAAGTTGTGGGCCAAACATTCACGGGGGCAGTGGACCTGAAAGAGTGTACTATGTGGCAATCTGAGGGACTTCTGCATCAAAATTATGATACAAAAGTCTGTAACATAGATTTTTCTGTAATGTTGGTCAGAAATTACGAGTCAGGTGGTCATTTAGAATTTGTAATGAAGGAATAAAATGACATTTTAGTTATTTAAAGAATTTCACTTAAGTTTCAATTTGAGCATGTACATTTTTTACAAGTGCTCCCCGCATGAGCTATAAGCCACAATAAGCCCGATTTCAATGAGTCTGCTAACCCAAAAAAAAAAAGTTTTTCATAAGCTATAAACTAACTTTTAACTTATTTTGAGCTTACCCAAATGCAGCCTTGGAGTCGAATTAGCAGGGAAGTTGAAGATGGACAAGATCATTCTGGAGGGAGATGCAGCGAATTACAAGGTCATCAAGATCATGATTGTTAGACGCAGCAACTTTGCTTTCTTTCTTTTCTTCAATCAAGCTCATCAAGATCCCTAGGGAAGCTAATGGAGCAGCCCATCTTTTGGTTCAATGAGCTGCGACTCGCAAGAAACAGTGAATCTTGATGGGCAACTTTCCTCCTTCGTTGAGGAGAGCAATAAGTTTAGATGTATGATCCGTTAACTAACGTTTTTTTTTTGTGTATTTTTGGCTCTCATGCAATGAATACCATCTTGCTTACCAAAGAAAAAGTAATTTGTGTCTAATGTGAACAGAGGTTTGAATGCGTCGTCCGTCGTCGATCGTAACGATGTAACAGACATATAATGCTACTGTTATGTCCATTATAATGGGTCACATCACGGTAAAAAATATTGAAGTAATATTATTATATCACGCTTCAGCAAATCCGATGCCGCTGGAGCGTGGTTGAAAAGGATAGCTAAGTTCATACTCATTAGAGATTCTTGCAGGGATGTTTTTCCACTTAATGGGCCGTTGGCAGAGTTGCTTGTATAGGCCATGGCCTGGACGTGGCTTTTGTTAATTTTAAATAGGCCCAAGTCTGAGGCCTGGCACAATAGAATTCAAATTCAGGCCTGAACTTTATCATGGACTGGCCCATTTATACTTTTGTGACGCATAAAATGACACACGACCGTGGAGCGTACATGGAAATGAGTAATTCAGGCCTGAATTTTGTTGGGGATGACCTCTTCACCAAAGAAATTATTTGCACAAAGACTCAACACTTTCTGACACTGCTAACCCTATTGTGAGGACAAATCTGGTCCACACAGTCCGCAATGCTATTGAGATGGATCTTGGGGTCAGAACCTTTTGAACTCATTGCCAATGAGACTAACGAACTTGTTGATGTCGAATGACAGAAAATGGATTATTGTGGGAGAAAAAACTCGCTCTTTGATTTGAGTTTAATGTTTGTAGAGAGTGATAAAGGATTCAAGTCCCCATCCTTGGTGGGGGCCGGGTCTACCGTTCTATAGTTGATTTCTTTGTCCCAGATGATTGACATCTAGCTCATGCATTTCAACATCTGGGGTAGAAACAATCTCCAACCTTGTGTATTCACATTCTGGTTCAGCTTCCTATTCTGGAGTTCTAACCTCCAACTAATTAGTCTCTATCTCAAAATCCTTAGCGGACATTGATACTAATCATGTAACACGGTAGATTTTTTTTTTTGACCCATATGGACCTCAGTATATGCCCATATTATTCTTTTGCTTAGGGGGCGTTTGGGAACGAGAAGTAAAAGCACTTCTACTTGTAGTAGAAGTTACAAGTTGATTTTGTACCTCTGAAAAAGTCTTAGAAATTAAAATGTTGGGAGGTGTTCTACTTTTTGAGAAGTAACTTCTCTTAGAAGTTGAAAGCTAAAAATTTTAGCTTCAGTTTTAAGTCAATTTTTAACTTTTCAAAAGTTAAAATATGAAACACATCCAAACTTATAAAAGTCAATAAGTTACTTATTTTTGTGTTGCCAAACGCCCCCTTAAAGCCCATTAGGGTTATAAGTTGGATTTTTCAGTAGAGTAAAATTTTTATGGGCCAATCATTGATAGTGGAGAGGTCATATAATATTATTACATTTATGAACTTGTTTATTTGTTTAATCACATGAGTAAGCTAGTAATTTTAGCATTTCATTGACATTAATTGATAATTAGTGGGATAATGAAGTAATTTTATAAATATTAACATCAGACAACAATTGAATGATATTTTAGTAATTTTACTACAAGGGGTATTTTAGAAACTTCACTATATGAGGGTATTTTTAGTAATTTCACTATATAAAGATATTTTTAATAATTTCACATTTAAGAGGGGTAAATTGATAATTTTACATTGGAGAGATAATTTTATTTGAGAAAGGAATGATATTTTAGAATCCTAATTGAACTTGGAAAAGGAAAGGGAGATTTTCTTTTCCATCAAACCTAATTTGCTTTTGAAAATATGGGTGATATAGTCAACTACTCAATGGCATAACTTTTTACTCGATGATCAAATTTCGAATCCATTTGATGCATAAAAAATGTACTTTTATTATCTACAATCTCTATTTCATGATTCATTACGAGATTTTGACATTTTAGGCTATAAAAATATATTTTAAATTTAGGTGTAATTTAGTGTTGAGAAACCCTAATTTATTTTATATAACACATTTTCTCCCTTAAAAACTTTACTTTTGCAAACACTAAAAAGAAAAAAAGATCCAACAACTTTGAGAGGAGATCTAGGAGAAAAAATAAAATAAAAGATGAGGAAGAAGAGAAGATATTAAAGTTTATGTAGAGATCAAAATAAAGTATTTTTTTTTTTATCTTTTTCATAGTTTTGTGATGGTTTTTGCATAATTTTAATATAGGGTTCTCATCTAATTTATGGTTGTGAATAGTTTTTACATACTTTCAACTTATGTTCTTCATGATGTTATTTCATTATTTAAAGATTATTTTTATATATGCACGTTAATCCATTAAATATTTTGATATAGTTATGCATAATAGGGTTTAAAAAATTAATTTTTTATACATGTGTGAAGCTCTTTAAAAATAGATTTTTTATGCATGTGTTAATCTCTTTAGAAATTAGTTTTGAGATCAATGTTTTATTTTAAGTATATTGAATATAATTCTTCTTGTTGAAAATTTTTATGCATGTTGTATCATATTGATTTCTTGTTAATGAGTAGGCACTATTTTGAGACCCATAGGTGAAAAACCCTAAAATATTAATGAGTGTGCAGTCCTTCAAACCCTTGGGTAAAAGATCTAAAGAAGATAGGGTCTGGCACCCTAGGGTGAAAGGCTTTAAACTCCTTTGGATCATGTTGTGGAATTAATGAAGGACTACGATCCTTACGTGTGAGCCCCTAAAGAACTTTTAATGAAGGGTTACAGTCCCTAGGTGTGAGCCGGCCCTAAAGAATATTAATGGAATTAGATGATATAGTTGATATCTAGCATTGTTTTTATTAATAAATCTGATGTTTTGGATTCTTGTGATTTCCAATGCATTCTTCTTATGATTTAATTGATTATATATCAAAATCATTGCTTAGTACCACTTGTATCTTAAAAATTATGTTTTTTTCTCATCGATTACATTCTCTATCACTATGAGAGAAGATGATGTCGTTCCTATTAGGCTTTGTAGTTCATTCAACCTATTGTGTTTTAGATATAACCTGAAGGCGAGCATGAGTCGTATTTTTGAGGGCTTGATGGAGGCTCTAGTTATTTATTTGCTTGTTTTGATTAATTTTGAAGGATTTAAAAACTCTTATAATTTGTCGGAACATATTTTAGACATGTTGATTTTGATTATATTTATGGTGAATGATGATTACTTTCAATTTAATGTCATTTGAAGGATTTAAAAACTCTTATAATTTGTCGGAACATACTTTAGACATGTTGATTTTGATTATATTTATGGTGAATGATGATTACTTTCAATTTAATGTCAACTGATAATTTTGTATTAATTTATGATTTTTATATTTTTGAAATTATGTGAACAATCATGAATTAATTAACTATAACCTTCTCTGTATAACTCGGATTGGGATGAAATCAACGGGGTTGGATAATTGTTAGATATAGGTATGATCTTTAGAGATTTTTAATTTTTTAAAGATCATTTGCTATTTTTTCACTCATGTTATCAGGGTGTACCATAGTTGACTACTATACACTCTGAAAGCATATATAATTTGTGACATATTTTTGTAGATAGCAATATATTACGAAATAGGATTGGAAAAACTTTTAAATTATATCTGGAGTCCTCATCCTGAGAAGAATGCATCAAAAATCACAAGATATTTTTGAGAATATCGTTCAATATTTTCATTTGGTCAAATATGTTTCTATTATAAGTATCTAATGTCCATTGAAAAACGTAGGTCAATACCTACTTCAGACAACATATCCTAACTAGTAGAAATGATAAAGGCCCTAAAAAATTAACCTACGCAGACCACCATAGTTTTCATGAGAAGAACATTAAAAAAAAACGAAGATAACATTTTTCACACCATTTATTTTTGTACTCATAACTGTACAACAACAGGTAAAAGAGGCTGATAGTGGTATGTAATTTCTAGGAAATTACACATGCCACAAGAGTTCTCACGAGAGGAGCAATAGAAAAAGATGGAGAACATTTTTTACACAAATTGTTTTTGTACTCATGATTGTACATGCAACAACTGTAAAAGATGTTGCTAGTGATATGTAATTTATATCGTAATTATACATATGCAATTCTATTTCTCCAAATTCTTTGTATATCAATACATGGAAGATACTTTCATGCTAAATACTTATATTTTCCAATTATAAAAGAAGCTACGTACATAAAAATTTTACATATGGGAGAATTATATCCATTACTAATAACAAATGGACTTAGATACTAAGACGTACAGTTAGTAATTTACCATTTTCTAGCGAAAAAAAGAAAAAAAGAATTAGGGTAACTGAGACTTTTATATATGAAAAAAACAACCAAAGAATATTAAAAATACAAGTATATGTATCAGAACACAAGTGTAAAATAAAATAAAAACAAGTAGACCTTCAAAAAGCAAAAAAAAAAAAAAAAAGCCAAGTAAATGTCTAAGTTTTACAAAAATTGACTTTGGAAAAAAATTAATTGATTGATTTTGTATCCGATCAAAATCTTGACTAATTAGATCGAAGTTGGTAGCTCCAATCCAAAAAATAACCGATTGTCGAATATATAAATCAAAATACGTATACGTAATGTTAATCGACCTCCTATATATCCATTGATCAAAATAATATTGTTTATTAACAAATTTTAGTTGTTACACCTCGTGTTAGTAAATTATAACATAATTAAATAGAGTAATCTATTTAATAACATGTAGTAATTATTTATTACATACGTAATAACTCATTATATAGTAACTCGGGGTAGTTACGTTTGGTTTGTAGCTTGATTTGTGGTGTGCTACTCATAAGAGATTGAAGAGCATACCTCATCAAAAATCTAACACCTCCCTCCATGTAGCCTGGTCTAATGGCTGATGATTAATCGATCGACATTAAGAAATGTCGACCGATTGAAAATTAGAATTGATCAACTTAAAATTCCTTTGTTCGACTTGCATATGGACGTTATCGATGATCATTCACTTTGGAGATCCTAGGGTCACTAGCTAAAGCGCGCATATTCATATCAAAAAGTGATTAATCATCACTAAAAAAATTTGATCGATATAATTAAATGAGGACCAGCTGAAAATGTGTTGGTCAGTTGTAATTGAACGTCGATCAATAATTTATTTGTTTATCGACATATGTTAATTACTACCACAATTGTTAGTAAGTGTAGTACCTATGTTCATAATCAATAGTAATGTACTTAATAAAGTAGTAATATCGTGTTTTGATGTGTGTATTGCTATCAATATTTTTTGTTTTGTGTTAGTTATTTCATTTATTCATGTGGTTTTTTGATTTGCGGGTTAGTATCTTTTTGTTCATTACCTGCGCAGATGTGAAGAGATTCGTGGTGTGCTAAAAATTGTATAAAAGCGAAATTACTTCTTTTTAAATGCAATAAACTTAGATTGCAAGTAAATATATTGATTTTACTTTTTTGCCAAGATTCCAAATATATAACATTTTCCTTTCAGAAAAAGATGTAACTTTTTTTTTATCTCACCCCTTGGTGGATAAATGCGGAAGCACGATTTTTGTTACTCACCACTGTCATCTGGGCCACTGACCGCATGATGTGTATCTCACCCCTTGGTGGATATACACACCAAAAATCACCTTGATTGGAAATCTATAACCATATGATTTTAGCACTTTTTAAGGCATTCTTATAGCTATTGAATGCAACCATTTTTTTAGTACAAAAACCAACGGCAAAAAATCATCAAACAAGCTGATTTTTGTTACGAATATCTACTAAGGGGTGGGCTAAACAACCATGCGGCCAGTGGGCCTAGATGGCAGCGTGACTACCAAAAATGCCGCTTCCGCATTTGAAAAGATCTTTGGATACCCATAGTTAGCAAATCGTGAAGTTGCAAATATTCATCACTCAAAAAATGCGAGTTTAAAACAATTTGGGTTAAAAAAAAGAGTCAAAAAAGTAATAAAAAAGATGAGAATATCAAAAGATCAATAAGAGAAGACTTCAGGTTTAATACTTTCTTAGTCCAAAACTATGCACTCAAAAAAACGTATACATAAATATAATGCACATAGATTGGGTGATAATATAAGTATAATAGAACCGAAACCACATGATATTTTCTTTAAGGGTCGGGCACTCGGGCTCCCTTGATAGATCTAAAATGACATGTATCTTTACAGGGACACAATATACCACGTGGCACACTCTTACAGGACTCTGACCGTATGGATGTTTGTCTTATCCCATGGTAGACCTACAATCAGCTTGATTAAATTTAGATATGCCAACGGAGCCAACCCTTTCTTTAAATCTAAGTAATATAAGCAACACCGATAATTTTTAAAATTATTTCTCATTTATCAAAGTTTCCAAACACGTAGGAATCTGTTACGTTAATCTTCTTTAAAAATATTTTTTTAAATATAAAAGTTAGTGACATATTATAAATACAAAAATATTCTTTAATTTTTGAAACAAGAATAAGTTTTATTCATGAAAAATTTAAAATTATAGGTTGTTCTCAATCATGGAATATTTTTTCGTGATTTATTAGAAAGTATTTTCAAAAGATTAAGTTTTTTTTTCAAAAAATCGGATTTTAAATGGGGATTTGCTAACTGTGAGTATACGGATAAAACTTTGATGACCGGGTCCTGTCATCGAAGGAGATGACAGGGCAACAGATCTCGGCACGTGGATTTGTACGGACTACCACCCGGCTTCACCACACACGTACCCAGGTGAGAGTACTCAAGTGCTTTTTGCCAAAACACTCACCTGTGTACGTGGGTGGTGAGGCCGAGGTGGTCTGCCCTACAAAATCCACGTGCCATGATCTGCTGCCCTGTCATCTAAGGAGATGACAGGGCCCTGTCATCGAAATTTTACTCGTGAGTATACCTTGTTACACCAATGATGTGACCTCACACGTTTTTATTGACTTGCATCTTTATCTCCAAGTTCTGTTGACGTCATGGACGTTCTCCCTAGGTCGAGTTTTACACCGTCGGATGATCCTCAAGCACGACACGAATTTTACAATTCATCCAACGGTGACTTTAGTGAAGACGTTCTCCTCGGATGACAGCATCATTTTCCATTTCATTTTGTCCTTTTAAGGAAAAAGGAATTGATGCTGTCATCCTGTTAGATGGACTTCGGCAGTTTTGTTTGAAGTGCATCTCGTAAACCATCCAACGGTCTTGACCTGGTGATGACGTGATCCTCAGAATTAACACTGCTGATCACATGAAAAAAAGGTCTCAAGTGAATATCTGATCCACATGAGGTGCATCATATATGATGCACATTCACCTTTCTCTACCTTACAATAGAGGATTTAAGTGTGAAACCATCAAACTAATTAAACTTTAAAAAGCGTCCAGACGGAATACCATTAATCAATGGCTAGGATCATCCAAGTGGTGTGGGACCTATAGTGCCGAAATCCAATCTCCTTGTTATTCCCCATTCATCCATCTCGATCATCACTCCATTCATTGGATGATCAAGAAAAAATAAATAGATAGTCCATGGAAAAAAAGTCGAGAGGCTAGCATCCATGTTTAACAAACAGAGACCTTGGTGTGCGACGCATCTAATGGTGGGCCCAGACCAGTTGCATGATATCACGTGTCCTGATATCCTTTGCCTTATTACATCATCTGTAGCATCAGCTAGTGCATAGGATTCTAATTTCTGAAGAGTGGAGGACCAAAAATAAAAAATAAAAATAAGTATCATTTTCCATGATAGAAGACAAAGGTGTTTGATGAGGAGAGAGAGCTTTGTTGGTTTTTTTTTGCCAATCTAACATTTTCCATTTTACAGTGTAATCAAGGGTGGTAAAGAAGATCTCAACATGTTTAATGGAGTCCCTGAGCAGTACCACCAATTCATAGCTTCAAGAACAGCTCTCCCCCTCTCTCTCCCTCTCCCTCTCCCTCTCCCTCCCCATGTCTCCCCTCCCACCTTTTCCACCCTCGACCTCCATCCTTCTCATCATCAAGTCTTCCAATCACATCATCTTCTTCACCAATTGCACTTCCAATCTTCGATGCACCAAGATGAAGAGAAAGAAGAAGAGGGAGTAGTTCGAGGAAGCATAGAGCTCCAAGGAGTGGGAGATTTATCTGAACAGATGGATCTCTGGCCAAAAGAGGAAGTACTTGCACTGTTGAGAATCAGATCTAGCATAGGGAATAGCTACTCAGACTTTATTTGGGAGCATGTCTCAAGGTAGATATCACAAGTTCTACTTATATTCATTCTCCTTTTTCTTGTTCTTTGGTCGATTGGAAACTATTGTGCTTTAGGGTTTTGTTCTATATATCTGGATTCTCTTCAAAAACCCAAGATTATATAGTTAAATCTTCTGAATCTTGGAGATTTAATTTCTACAACTGAGTTGCTGCTAACCTCAAGAGCAGCTAGCTTCATGATCAGTTCAATGAATCGTATACAAGATCTGAATTTTTTTTTGTTAAGTTGATGAATATGAATTCAATTGGGTTCTTCTGTGTTTGATATATGCATATCTTTTATGTTGGTTTTTCAAGAACTTGGATAGCTATCACTGTTTGAAAATTTTTCTAGTCTTGGTTCTTCTTTATCTTGAACCAATCTGTTTGCAACTAGTTAACAAAGAAGAAATTAGAAGTGAAAGATTAAGGAAAACCCCACCTTGAATTCTTCTTTGTTACAGTACTAAAGCAAACTAACCAAGTGAAATAATTTTTTTTATTTATAATTAGGTGGTCCTGGTTTTTGTGTTTTTATTGTGAAATCAGGAAACTTGCAGAGCTAGGATTCAAGAGGAGTGCGGATAAATGCAAGGACAAATTCGAAGAGGTGAGTAATTACTGCAACAACAGTACTAGTTATGGTACGAATTACAGGTCTTTTTGTGAGCTCAAAGCTCTCTTTGAAGATCAAAACTGCAAGTCCTTAGCTGAGAAGATGGTAAGAACCAATGAAGGAAGGAAGGTGAGTCTGAATTTGGAAGATAGTTCAGGAAATGAGACTTTAGAGAACCCAAATCCATATGTGGCGAAAAATCCAACAAGGAAGAAGAGGAAAAGGCACCATAAACTTGAATTGCTGAAGGGTTTCTGTGAACAGATTGTGACCAAGATCATGGCCCAACAAGAAGAGCTGCACAAGAAGCTTATAGAAGATGTGGAAAGAAGAGAGGAAGAAAGGGTTGCTAGAGAAGAAGCATGGAAGAAGAAAGAGATGGATAGGATTAACAAGGAAATTGAAAAAAGGGAACAAGAGCAAGCCATAGCATGTGATAGAGATGCTACAATCATCGAGTTCTTGAAGAAATTCACATCAAGCAGTCCATCTCAAAACCTAGGTCTTGTAATGAAAAATGAAGATCTCGAGTCACCCAATTACAATCCAAATCCAAACCCTAATTCTGTCTCTAGGGTTCCAACCCCAAACAGCCCAAATGTACCCACTTCAGCTACCATTGTCCTACAACCTGAAAGCCCAAGTTCCATTACTACTCAGACCAACCCAAATGCACCCACTTCATCTACTATAGTCCTTGCAACCCAAAATCTTAATTGTGGTAACACCCAAAACAATCCAAAGATACCCATTTCATCAACTACTCAAGACCTATCTTCCCAAAACCCTAGTTCCATAACTACCCAAAACCCTAATTCTACATTCAGTGATAGAGAAGACTCTGGTAAAAGATGGCCAAGAGATGAAGTTTACTCACTAATAAACCTTAGGTGCAATCTCTATAACAATGGTGAAGATAAGGAGAGCACAAAAGTACCATTATGGGAGAGGATTTCACAAGGAATGTTGGAATTGGGCTATAAAAGGAGTGCAAAGAAGTGTAAAGAGAAATGGGAGAACATAAACAAGTACTTCAGGAAAACCAAAGATGCAAACAAGAAGAGATCTCTAGACTCAAAAACTTGTCCTTATTTTCATCAATTGAGCAGTTTGTACACTCAAGGAACACTTATGTTGCCTTCTGAAGGACCTGAAATCCATTCAAGTTCGCCGGAAAACTGCTCGGCAATACCGGAAACCCGGTTAGAATCTTGTCCAGGTGGTTTTAGTAAAGCAGATGTGCAAGTGGATGAAAATGAGAGGAATATGGTTCAAGTATCCTCCTTAGAGTTTGAATATTAAGTTATTTTTCTTTTTTTCTTTTTGTTTTTCTAGTTTAAAATAGTAATAAAATTGGGCTATATTTGGTGTCATTGTTATTGTTTTTATTGAGAAAATATATAAACATATAATGTTATAGCACCGACATTTTGAAAATTGAAAATACAGAGAGGTTCATATATTACGACAACGATCTATAATTTCTGAGAAATTTTTTTTGAAAAACGATGTTGGTGTGGGACCTACCACATGACCACGTTAAAAGAGATGCAGGGATGCATTCAGTGAATGTTTCCAAAACTACAAGGAGACATTTATTGTCTTTTACGTTCAGAACCAGTGGATGACTGTACATTTTCTTGATGCAATGTCCGAAGTCAAACATCAGTACCACACGTGATGTGGGACCACCAATACAAGTAGGCGATCACAATCATCAGATTTATTTTATAGAGATCACTTTGTTCTTCAGTCTGAACCATTTTCTTTTTTTTTTTCTTTTTCAACGGTTCTAAGGAATTTCCAGTAGAATTGATAGTGTTGATTGGTAGATCGATCACACAAACGGTCGACCTAATGGGCGTACCGCAATCAACGGCCTATCATCAAGAGAATATTCTAAATAGTACTGTGGGCCCACTTCCCTTGTATTGATTGACGGCCCTTGAGTTGCGTGGGCCTTTTGAATTAGAACTAGTCTGCATACTTCGTTTCTGGACGAGTAAACCTTCGCACACACCGGGGTGTGTGTGTGCGAAGCCAATCACAGCCCACAGTATGAGTCATGTGGCACATTCTTAGAGGGCGATGACCTTATGGATGTTTGGCCAATCAGTAGGTGGACCTGCAAACCAAAAATCAGCCTGATTAGGGATTTACAACCTTTGGATCATTGCATCCAAATAACGCTCAATAATGCTTAAATTCCTACGGTTAATATCAACCCATGAAAATAATTTCAATCCAACGCTTATAAAATACTGATCAGGTCCATTTTTGGTTTGTAGGTCCACCTAGTGATTGGCCATACATCCATATGGTCAGAGTCTACTAAGAGTGCTCATACTGCGGGCGAGTGTGAGCGAAGGTTTACTCGTGTCTGGACCATCTGATGCGCCTTGAAAAACATGTTTTTAAAGTTTAAAAATAAAACTTCTTGAAAACAGTGAAATGACACGTTTTCAAGGTGAATCCGACGGTGAAGACAATGTTCGCATATCCAATCGTGGTGGCTCACGCTCTTGCATGGGTTGCATGTCACGATGTCATTCTCATCAACAATCATCAATGTATGCCTATGATACTTAAATGATAGATCATCCTATTAATTTTCGGTTGATCTCGTCCCTCCAATCAGAGCTTGCATCGACGTGCACAATAGGACCTACATAAAACCAAAAACATATTGTTTTTCTTTTTTGTTGCTATAGTAAGGGAAAAAAAAAGTATATGGAGCATTTATTGGTGTGGAGCTTGTGGTAACCAATCAGGTGCGGGCATTGGTAGATGGCAGAATGAAGCCCACGTGCATTTAATGTGCTTACCACATGCATGGCACTGGGTCCCACATTTTGGACAGTCCTAAACCCCTCACATGCATGGGATTTAATATTGGGTCCCTGATCTTGTACCTATTTATGGCCCTGGCTCTTAAGATATGGTCATAGAGTAGCAGGCAAATTTGATATTGTCACCATAAATAAAATGGGGCTAACCATGATGCTTATCATGCTTTCTTGCTTAATATACGACGTACCATCAAATCAGTCCGGCCCCAGCATCTCAAAATTATATAGAAGAATTTACACGATAGTCTGCATGCACATGGTTCGAAGTCTCGGGTGATCCGGATGGGGATCGAAAGTCACCGATCTGAACGATACCAAGGTCGTCTCGTCGATCTAAATGATATTTGGGTGATCGAAATTGGGATCGGCGATGCATGACTTGTCATACTGAATAATTGTCTTATCAATTGTAACGCTGTGGATGCTGGGGGAACCGAAAAAAATGTGTTACATCACAAGGGTTCAAACAATATGGATTGTGCCCCACCCTACTGACAAACACACACACAAGAAAATGATAATTTGGACAAAATAGCCACTAGACTTGTCAACAGGTCGGTCCAAACCCGAATTTGATTACTAATCAGGTATTAGGAATTGGGCCCGAATCCTACCTGTGTCGGTCCGGTCTACTGGCCGGGGTTTACTGATGAGGTAGCTCGATCAGGTATCCCTAAACCAAGTAAATATGGCTGTTCAGGGAGAATTTTTTATCCTCTAACCTTTCGATCCAGTGATCCTGCAACTTATAGTTAATTGCATGCCACCTGTGTAGGCCATTAACTGTAGTTGTTTTCTCTCCACTGTTAACTACAGTTAAGGGCCACCTTAACCAGTACCAGTGGCGGAGCCAGGATTTTGTTGGGGCGGGGGGGGCTCTTACTACAGTCAATATGAGCCACGTGGCATATTCTTAAGAGGATACTAACCGTATGGATGTTTGGCCAATCACTAGGTGGACCTACAAGAGCCAAAAATAAACTTGATCACTGATTCCTAAGTGTTGGATTGAAGTTATTTTCATGGGTTAATTTTAACCATAGGAATTTGAGCATTATTTGGGTAAGAAATCAAAAGGTTTTAAATCACTAATCAGGCTGATTTCTGGTTTGTAGGTCCGCCTAGTAATTGGCCAAGCATCCATACGGTCAGTGTCCTCTTAAGAATGTGCCAAGTGGCTCAGATTGGCTGCAATCAGCATCATCGCTCACTCTCAACATGTGTCATCGAAGGTTTACTCGACAAAGTGGGGCAGATGGGCCCACTGACCTCATGGATGTTTAGCCCTTCCTTTCATAGACACTCATATCCGAAATCGGTTTGTTTGATGAGTCTTAGCCGTTGGATTTAGTACCCAATCTTTTTTGAATCCAACAGCTAGAATCACGCTTTAAAAAAGTACTAAAATCTAATGGCTAGAGATTGAATATCAGAGTGATTTTGGGTGTGCTTATCCACCAAGAGGTGGGCTAAACATCCATGCCGTCAATGGGCAGAGCAGGTCTGAGTTGAGGGGGGACAACACGGTCTATAGTTACCCATCAATAATTTTTTCCTTTTTGGAAAAAAAAGTTCTTATCAATTTTTAAAAGTTGAGGGGGGCAACTGCCCCCCTTGGCTCCGCCACTGACTAGTACAGATGGCGGTTAACTATAAGTGGCATGATCACTTGATTAAAAAGTTGCAGGATCAAAAAATTTATCCTGTTCAGGCACCCCAGCACTGTTCAAGAAGAAAGGACTGAAGTTAATGAGTTGAAGAGAAATGTACTGTGTATATGTATATGTAGGGCTGTCAAAGGGCCGGGGGCCAGGGTGAGGCCCTAGCCCGGTCCTAGTCCTTAGAGGTCTAAACCGACTAGGTGCTAGTCCTACCATCAAGGGCCATGGCCAGGTCAGGGGGTAGGGCGAGGGCCTAGAAGAAAATTTTAAAAATATAAATATTTTTAAATTTTAAAAAATGGATTCTTGAATAATGCACTTTGGCTTAGTGAGCATGTTTCCTTTAATTTACGTAGATTTTTCAGTGAATTATCATAATTTTTTCGTTAAGGTATTCACGGTTAAGTTTTGAAAATGAATCTTGTCATTTGAAAAACCTCGATAAAATAAATGATACATTATAAATTTATACTACAAAAAAAAAAAAAAAAATCATTTACGACATGTTTGGTACGTCGGCAAATAAGTTCCGAGAGAATATATAGCTGTGGCCAACTAATTGCACGGCTTTATATTCACGCATCAAAACATTTGCAGAGTGTTTGGCATGCAGACCTATCATTTTCTCGCTAAAATATTCACCCACCTAATTTTCACGGTGTTTGGATGGCATAGGCAAATTGATGGAAGTTGTCCTGCGCACTACTCAAGTATCATAATCGATACTTACCATAATGAAACAGTGTCATGGGCCTTAAAAATGCTTTACTACCAAGAACTGTGTGTGGGACCGGCTCATATCATACTTGATATTTGTTAATTAGAAAAGTTGTGATGTGACCGGGATCAATCTTTGAGCACGTGTTCATGATCTGGACCATCCAATTAATGGACCAATCGCCTAAATAACAAAGTCTTATTTTGATGATGATAGTCAGCATGATTTTTGGCATGCACGTCCACTTAGGGATGGGCCAAACATGCATCCATACGGTCGGTGGGCCCAAAAAGGTGTGCCATGTGTCATATCGGCAGATATGGAACCCAATATTAGAAACTGTGATTTTTGACGGCTAAAATCAATACGGTTACTGGGCCCAAATGGCAGCGGTGCCGGTTAGTAACAAAAATGCTGCAAGCTTGTTACATCTTGACCCTTTCGAAATTTAAACGTTTTAGAAAATAGTGTTCTAACCAAGGTTTAAAGGAGGCCGTTTTAACGGTTAAACAGACTGGGGGCGTTACAGTTTTAACCGTTAAAACGGCTGTTAAAACAGATTGACACAGCCAGGGGCAAAAATGAAAAAAATAGAAAAAATGGAATTAAACAGATTTTAACGGAATTTAATGAATTTTAACAGAAAAAATAGTGCTGAAATTCAAATTTTAAAATTTGAAAATAAAATAAAAAGTAAAATTTAACGGATTTAATGACAGTTTTTTTTTCACAAAATTTTTCAAACGATGTTTAAATGATTTTAACAGCCGTTTAAACGATTTTAACAACCGTTGAAACAAAAAAAATGGCCGTTAAATTCAAAAGCGTTAAAACATGTTTAAACGGTTTTAACAGACACGGGCTTGGGGCGCTTCCGTTTAAATGGCCCATTTTAAAATCATGTGTTAACAGGTATACGTGTAGTTGGGAAGTGAAAGTCACAGAATTTTCCGTGACTTCTTAATTTACAGAAAATGAACTCATATGTAAAGTGGACTCTTCTAATCATAGACACTTGGGAGAGAGAACGTTGGCTGTCGCACTGCTACTGCAAACGTGAGATTGCAGTAATCATGACCACACGTTGAGGAGGATTCCACATCACTTTTACAATATCTCATTTTAATACATGTGGGCCCCACTTCAACATGTGGTCCTGCTTGCATTGCAGACGGAAAATTTTTCCCTCTTGGATGCAAGGTTGTGAGGGTCTATAAGCATTAGTTTACAAAGTAGGATGAAATTGAACGGGTCAGATCCGAGGCCTGACCCAATATATAGATAGCTATCTATAGTAACCAGTACAGAATCCTTATTATCAAGTTAAGTCATTTATCTTTTATATTTATATTACCATTTTGTCCTTTATGCAACATTAAAAGACACGCTTACAAATAAGGGCTTAAATGACATTTTAAAATTTCTTTTAATTAAATCTGTAAATACAATGTTTCTATTAGTTCTACAGAGGGGCAAACTACAAAACCACATATTGGGTAAAAAGCACAAACGGAATCCTAACCACTCGATGTACCACCTAACTTGATGGCCTAGGAATTTTTTCGTGGGACCCATTAAATGATGTGTCTCAACAAGGGCATGTAATGGGGATGGGCCGGGTTGGATCTAGGTAGATACAGCCCAAGCCTGGCCCATTTTTCGGGCTAGGCCCCAAATTGCCACCTTTAGGGTCTGTTTGGTAGACCATATTGGCGGGAAAATAAAATATTTTTGCAACAAAATCAGATTGTCGTCATGTTTGGTTCAAAATTTGCTCGTCAAAATATTTAGACGAGTCCACATATTTGCCCGCGAAGGCGTCTGAATATTTTATCACACCCCTGCCCCTCCCGGTAAAATAATTTCACGCCATTTTACATTGTGTGGGAAAATTTATATTTGCTCATGGGAAAATAATTGCCGTCGACGATACTATATAAACCCTCATTTTTTAAGTTAGGATTTTTGGAACCCTAGCGCGATCCTCTCCACTCTCGTTGCCGTCGGCTGGTGTTCGGTTTTCCTTTGCCGTCTGAATCATCCCTCCAGGTAACCATCTACACGCTCTTGCTCCTCTCTTTCTCCTCTACCTTCTTATCTTTCTCTGCTACCTCCATCTCACATTTGAGGTTAGGGTTTGTGAGAACCCTAGCTCGATCTTGTCCACGCTCGTTGCCTTTCGCCAGTTCGTTGTCCCTTCGTCGTCTGAATCAGCTCCTGCAGGTAACCATCTACACTATTTTAGCTCCTCTCTGTCAATTGATTTTGTTTTTACCGCAAAATCAAATAAACAGTGCTGAGTGGTGATTTATAAGCGTTGGATGAGTTATTTTCATGGGTTTGAACAGTGCTGAGTTGTGATTTGTAAGCGTTGGATGAGTTATTTTCATGGGGATTTAACAGTGCTGAGTTGTGATTTCTAAAGCGTTGGATTAGTTATTTTCATAGGGTTTAAACAGTGCTGAGTTGTGATTTCTAACCATTGGATGAGTCATTTTCATGGGGTTTCCACAGTGCTTGATCCGCATGAGTGATTTGTAAGTGTTGGATGAAATCTAGCTCCTCTGTCATTTGATTTTAGTTTATTAATGCGTAGACAAAGTTATTTTTTAGGGGTTTAGTGCTGAGTCATTATCGAATGGCTTGATTTATGATTTCTAAGTGGGGTTTCCACAGTTCATGGGGTTTCCACAGTGCTTGATGTGATGAATGATTTGTAAGTCATGTTTAACTTTCTTGTAGGTAATTATATAGCTACTGTGATTTGAAAAATTGTTGGTAGTGTTTATACTTTGAAATGTTATTGACTGCTTTGTTCTTTCGTATCATTTGTATATAATTTCAACACCATGAAATCTCTGTTCTGCCAAGCAAAGGAATGCCCTATTGTGAACTCTTTCATGGCCACCAACCCATGAATGTTTGGCCTAGGGCCATTCATTAAGTCCTGTATGAATAAATCTTGAATCCTTTGGCAATAAATCAGCAATCAGGCTGATTGTTAGTGTGTAGGTCCAGTTAAATGGTGTGGTCAAACATTCATGGGTGCAAAGTGTAGGTAGTCTTTGTATGTTGAAAGGTTATTGACTGGTTTGTTGTTTATATGGGTATAAAAATTCCAAGACCTTGAAGTCCCTGTGCTGCCAAGCAAAAGAAGAAGGCCCTATTGTGAACCCTTTCGGGGCTCATTTGTACCCATGAATGGTTGGCTTAGGGCCAATCAGGCTGAGCCCATGGGTGCAAACATTTATGGGTAAAAATGAGTTGTGTTTTATCTTTTGACCTAATATATGATGTCCCATATGAGATGCTTATATATATAGATGTTATGATATAGATCCATACGTTTCAATTGCAAGATGTTTGTACTTTTTAGATGTTCATTTATGCATCTTTTATATGACTTGTTTGAAACTTGTCTCAAATGCATTATCCTAGTATTTTAATCTTTTATGTTTCTTTATGACATGAATACGTATTGTGATATAGATCTACATGCACACACACAAGTATATATAGAAGTCTAGGAATGCCACAAAATAACCCAATGTTTGAATGACTGTATGGATAGGAGAATGCTGACAAGGAAAGAAAGAGAGAAAATAGCAGTGATGGTTGCTACTTTTTGGTATGTCTTTATAAGGCCTGAGTTTATCGAAATTCCTAAATATCCTAGTTTTGGCTGCTTAATTTGGCTCGACTGAATTTTCGCATTTCACACTGTACATTTACTGCCCACTTCTACAAGTGTAAAAATGACATATCCTGGATCCTGAAAATTATAGCATGTTATTATGACTGCCCTGATTTAGTCGAAATCAGGTGTTGTTTCCGTCCTACTTATTTGACATTATTCATCACTTTGTACTTTCATACTTTTACTGTTTGTATCAAGTTATTCTCTGACATATTTTTCTTGCAAAGGAAGCATGAGTGGTGCTGAATTATCACAGACCAAGTACTTGAATGCAACGAGTGAAATCTCAGAATTGGATTTACCTGATTGTGTCGCTCAAGAAAAACTTGATGGGTATAAGAAAGATGGATCAAGTAATGAGATAGTATTGTCAACTTCAGGGAAGGACATGGTGCAAGGCCACTCTAATTCATTATGAGAAAGGGGGCGTATCACTGAAAGGTCTATTGTGGTTCATTATATTTATTGTCTTACAAGACATATTATGACTGTTTGAAATGGTGTTATAGTGACAAATCAGAACAATGTGGTATCTTTTTGAGTTTCTGTATAGAAATGGCATTTTTCAAGTCCATGTTGTGTGCAGTTGCTCCAACATTTTTGTTAAATGTGGCTGGATTAAGAGAAATTGAAACAGTTTAAATTGGTTATAAAGATCATATGGCAGTAAGGGATATCCATGAGGAAGGGAACAGTTCAGCAATTGGTAGTTGTACAACACGACAACAACAACAACAATAGTAATTATAAATTTATAATAATAATGATCCAAGCAACATGAGCTATAGTTGGGTTCCTCATGGGATGCTGCTTATGACTTATGGGGACAGTTCTCAAAGTTTACATTTCCTACGACCTCTCCTTACAAAACTCGGATATGGGCACAGATCTGACATCAACAAGCCAGGATTCATGAAAGGATCTGGAAAATGTTTTACACCGATGCCAAACTAATGCAATATTCCTCCATTTGAGCTTAAGACTTGCAATTAAACGCTAGAAAAAGCTCCACACTGGCTGTTTTGACTTCTTTCTTAAGTAACATATGCAATCAGTAACTTCTCTTTACAGCAGTTTCAATTGAATGCCCTACCCCATGTGCAACATCACTTCATTTTGTTATCTGATGCATTCTGTTTGTGTTTGTACACTATAGACTGACAATTCAGATTTGTGCTTTTATTTCACATTCAAGCGTCTGTGGCCCTGGACTCATAAAAGTAGAAAACCGATCACATGATTTCTTAGTCATGAAAAGTTAATAATTGCAACACTCTAGCAATAACCAAGGTAGTGAACTTGTTAAAACACTAGTCAATCCCTATGCCTAACTCCATAAACAGATTTTCAAACTAGTGCTGGCTTTTCATCTCGGGCTAAATACAGAATACCAAATGTTTGCATCCTCATTAAAGTTCCCCAAGACTTTTCTTCTATTAATTGAACAATTACAAGAATGTCGTTCCAATAATGAACATATGACGTTTCTGGCCTTTGGCCTACAGAACAGAAAAAGAAAACAAAATTCCTTTGAGTGGCCACACTTTCCTACGGAAACTCCCACTTAGATGGTTTGAGCTCTCCACAATTTACTGTACATAGGGAGTGACCTCGTCAAGTTCCTTAATATTTGGATTGATCAAATCTGAGCTTTGATCAATCCAAGAGGTCCACTTTGGGATTGGCCAACCATCCCTACGGTTGGATTACTCAAATTCATGTGCCACGTGGCTCATATTGTGTCTTGTGAAGGAAGCCTGTAGGGCGGTGATTAGAGCCAGACCCTTACAACAATCACTTCATGTTGAGGTGCTACTGTATAGCATACTCACGTGCTACACTTGGCCTGCATACATGTGACTTTCTTCAATTTTTTAGTTGGACAAACAAATATATGGCACAAACAATGGTGGATCGGTGGAAATGCATTTCTGAAGGCTGTGTGGCAGAATTTCACTATCATACATATCAACAATGCTACAAGTGCATGGTACCGGATCGTTTTAAAAAATTTGTCTACCTCAACCAAACACAAAGAAAACAAAGGCGTCGGCAAATTTGTTGGGGGCTGCCAAAGGCTTGCAAATTATTTTGATGGCTGAATATTTAGCTAGAATTTATTTGGCCACGAAAATATTTTCTCATGAGAACTCATTTGCCGACGTACCAAACAGGCCCTTAGATACAAATTCAAATCCTAGTTTGAACAACTTAATCCGGATTGGACTCGGATCCATATCCTATGATCCAAATCCATCCAATATCCATATAAGAGGATCCTTAAATAGATAAAAGGTTGGATCTATAAACGTTGAACCCATTACAAAATGCTAGTTTTAATAAGGACCCAAGAGCTAAAAATTTGGATCCGATCAATTCGAATGCCTATCAACAAGATCCGGATCTGATTTGAAATGTCTTAGATCAACTCGTTTAGATCCATATCTGACCAGCCCTTTATTCGAATATATTTGAAGATCCAAACCATGGTTTAAAAAACAGCCTTTATAACAAAAAATAGTGGCCGTTATAATGGATTTGGACCTACCCCGTTATGTTATGACCCATTTTAACACTCAGAAAAATGGCCGTTATAACGAAAATAACGACTGTTATTTTCGGAGACAAAGTATGAAAAAACGACCATTATTTTCGATAAAATAGGGGCATTTTCGAGATTTCATCAGTTTATATTCATATAGTAGAATAAATAGATGACAGAATACAAAATGGTAACTTAGTGTTTGACAAAAGGGTCGGGCTCAAGGGACCCCCATTTCTGACCCCCTTTTTTGACCCCCACCTTGGCGTACCCACGTAGAAGATGAATCAATGGCTGATTTTTGGTGGGGATGATAACCTCACCATATAGATCACCCCAACAAAAAATCAGCCCATTAAGAAATTTCTAACCCCATCAAATGTGGTTTTAAAGTTACACGGTAAAAATAAAAATAGACGGTCCCTAATGCTTCAGCTTCTAAACCAGTCTATGAATATCGGAATGATTTGAATTTTTGTGAGGATGATCTCCTTACCATAGAGATCATCCTCACCAAAAATCAGCCATTGATTTCATCTTCTACGTGGGTACACTAAGATGGGGGTCACATAAGGGGGTCAGAAATGGGGGCCCTTGAGCCCGACCCTTGACAAAAAGGGTAATATACACTTTTTCAAGCACTTTTTGTTGAAAAGAACTTGTTATAAGTTACTTAGGGCTGCAACTTGGGCGGGCTCAACCCGAGCCTGACGAGCTCAACCCGACTTAGGGTCGGGATTGGGTTAGGTATTTTAGTACTCGGGCTTGGGTTCAATTTTCTAAACCCGGTCAAAATTCGGGTTGGGCTCGGGTTGAGGCCTCAGGCAACACAACCCAACCCAACCCGAGCCCGATCTTTATAAACAAAAGTAATTAACTCCTCTCCTTCCTTACCCTCAAAGGACCAAACCCTATCTTCTTTCTCTTACTCTCTCTCTCATGACAATGTGGATGGTCAACCACGGGCATGCTCTCTCTCTCTCGTGACCGTGTGGATGGTCAGTAACAAGCAGGTGGTCGAGCTGAATCTATTGCTCAGCCAGTAGAAAAATGATTTCTGCGGGTGGTCAAGTTGCCACCAAATTGATCGGAGCATAGACGGAGTTGCAGAGCGTGAAAGGATGAGAATCTCGTAGCATTTGAGAGCCTACTTCGTCAAGAACAATAGTAGAAACTCTAGGGCTTTCTCTTATTCACAGCCAAGGTATTTGCAAACTTAGGGTTGGTTCTTCTCCTTCATCAAGGGAATAAATTAGTATTTCTATTTTTGCCACTTCTTCCCTGAACACTCTGTTTTGTAGAGTATAGCAGCAACAAGCCAACCCGACCAACCCGATGAACACGAAGAACCCGATCGGGTTGAGCATGCAAGGCCCGACCTCGGGTTGGGTTCGGGCTCGGGCTGGATAGTGTAAAGCTCGGGTTGACCTCCAACCCGCCCGAGTTGCAGCCCTGTTATAAGTAATCAAAAGTAACAGGAGAAATTTTTTGAAGCGGCGGGATTTTTGAAGCAGCGATCATTGAGCACCCGCTTCAAAAATTTTGTCCCGAAACAGTAGGCAACTGGTACCAGTATCTTACTGTACTGACATTTGTAACAATAACGTATAGGGTAATTTTAGTTGCACCCCTGTGAGGGCACCCGACCTGCCGAGAGCAACCCACTTAGATTTCAAACTGTGTGAGGGCACCTTTCCCCATTTCAACACAAGAGAGTAACGTGTAAAACTTTTGTCACAACGGTTTGACCCAAGCCAGTCACAACCCACAATAGGAGCCACGTGGCATACTCTTAGTGGACGCTGACCGTATGGATGTTTGGCCAGTTCCTCACTGGACCTGCAAACCAAAAATCAGCCTGATTAGTGATTTACCACCTTTGGATCTTTGCACCAAAATAATGCTCAATAATGATCAGATTCCTACGGTTAAAAACAACCCATGAAAATGACTTCAATCCAACACTTCAAATTTACTAGGCTGATTTTTGGTTTGTAGGTCCACCTAGGGACTGGCCAAACATATATACGGTCAGCGCCCACTAAGAGTGTACCATGTGACTCCTATTGTGGGTTGTCACTGGATTCGCTCACAAGACTTATACCGGTTGTAAGCAGAAAAACAGTTGATTAGAGGGTGCGTAAAAATAAAATTCAAGGCCACTTTCGTAATAAAAAATATATGGTAAAAAATAAAGGGTTTCGGGTGCCCTCGGATTTTGTGGGGTGCGACTAAAATTACCCTAACGTACATAGGCATTACCATTATAACACTGCTATAAGTTATAATATGCCACGTGGCTTACACTGTGGTCCATCATCAACATTGACGATGAATGTTCAACATAAAGTTCAGTGCAACGTGGAGGGTTGAATAAGTGCTCTCACAGGTGGGTTGAACTGCAAAATAGTGCAATGACCAAATAGTCCCTAAATACTAAAAACATTAAAAAGATGAAAGAAGGAATGTTTATGAATCTAAATAATTTCATGAACATTCCAAGAATAATAATTTTTTATTTTTTTCATTGACATGAGAATTTAAGAGCAAAAATAGTGGTATTTTCGATGAATGTCTTTGAAGCAAAAAGACCAAAATACCCATTCTAACTGAATAAATTAAAGAAAACCAAATGAAGCAAAATTAGGGCATTTCGGGAAGGGGCCGGTGCTAACAAACAAGAATCTTTTTTTGTTTGCTACGCCGGTACTGGGCCTCTTAGAGTAGTCCATTAAATCCTTCGGGCACATGCAAACCCCCTCATTCACACGCGCCAGGTAAGCTGGGCCGAAGCCTTTCGTACAACCGCAATACAACCGCAATGCATCTACGAGAGGAGCTGATGGATGAGAGTAAAGCTTGTGTCACAAGATGCTGTGACGGAACACGGTCACATCACTCAATACGAGACACGTGGCACACGATCAGAGGTCTTTGACCGTATGGATGTTTGACCAGTTCCTCGGTGGACCTACAAACCAAAAATCAGCCTGATTAGTGATTTAAAACCTTTGGATTTTTGCACCCAAAAAACTCTCAATAATGCTCAAATTCCTACTGTTAAAATCAACCCGTGAAAATAACTTCAATAGAATCAGTTATTAGAAATCACTAATCAAGCTGATTTTTTGTGTACCGATCCACCGAGGGACTGCCCAAACATCCATACAGTCATCGTCCTCTAATAGTATACCACGTGGCTCATATTGAGTGCTGTGACCGTGTTCAGTCACAACATCTTGTGACACAAGTTTTACTCGATGGATGAGTAGGTTGCCCTTTCGATTCACGTAATGTGATTTGGGACATACACGATGGGACTTTGCGTACCGCCGTACCCTTGGAACTCATCCATTGTCCTGTTCATAGAGCCAATGAGAAGAGAATCCATTGTCCTGTTCATACCCCTCATCATAGGGGTATAGTCACCAGGGGGTGGAGCCGGGGCAATGAGCCCGAGTGTGAAGAAGAAATTTTTTGAAGCCGTGGGATTTTTGAAGCAGCGATCATGTGCCTAATGATCGTGCACCATATAGGCCCATGTCTAAATGTGGCGTGCCATCGTTGGCGCATGATTAGAGAGTGACCGGTGCCAGTCAGCAAATATGATGACCGGCTACAATATGAGCCATGTTTGCCCAACCCTATACGGACATACAGATTTCAGTTGCACCCCGCGAATTATGAGGGCACACTGACCTGTTGAAAGCACACCACAAATTGTGTTTCAATTTGGTTAATTTAGGAAAGGGTCGGGCTCAAGGGACCCCCTTTTTTGACCCCCATCTTGGCGTACCCACATAGATGATGAATCAATGGCTGATTTTTGGTGAGGATGATCTCTATGGTGAGGAGATCATCCTCACAAAAATTCAAATCATTCTGATATTCATAGACTGGTTTAGAAGCTGAAGCATTATGGACCGTCGATTTTTAACGTGTAACTTTAGAACCACATTTGATTGGGTTAGAAATTTCAGAATGGGCTGATTTTTTGTTGGGGTGATCTATATGGTGAGGTTATCATCCTCACCAAAAATCAGCCATTGATTCATCTTCTTCGTTGGTACACCAAGATGGGGGTCAAAACAGGGGGTCCCTTGAGCCCGACCCTTTAGGAAAATGCCTTCCACAAGTTAGACTCCCGCGTCCAACTTAATGCAAGCATTCAGTGACCCACGTGGCATACTCTTAGAGGACTCTGACCGTATGGATGATTGGCCAATCCCTAGGTGGATCTACAAACCAAAAATCAGCCTAATTAGTGATTTCAGAGCATTGGATTTGAGTTTTTTTCATGAGTTGATTTTAACCGTGGAAATTTGAACATTATTGATCATTATTTTAGGTACAAAGATCCAAAGGTTTGAAATCACTAATCAGGCTGATTTTTGGTTTGTAGATCCACCTAAGGATTGGAAAAACATCCATACAGTCAGAGTCCTCTAAGAATGTGCCATGTGGCTCATATTGCACATTACCATCAAAGTTCAACTAAAAAAAACACATCTATTATTTGTCAACAAAATTGTCGGTTGGATTACAGAAAATAAAAATAAATGATGGATGAATGTTTAGTTTGGGTACCCCCACAATTTGTGGTGCGCTCACAATTCAAGGAGTGCCACTAAAATTGAATTTAGCTTGATTAGTGATTTCTAAGCGTTGGATTGGAGTCTTTTTCATGGGTTGATTTTTAACCGAGGAATTTAGATTACAGGAAAAAAAAAAAAAACCGTGGAATTTTAGCATTGTTGACCATTATTTGGAATAGAAATATCCAGAGGTTTGAAATCACTGATCACGGCTGATTTTTGGTTTGTAGGTCCACCTAGGGATTGGTCAAACATCCATACAGTCAGCATCAATTAAAAATGTGCCACGTGGCGCATCTGTGGTAAGTCAGCAACTTTGCTGACCGTCGCCGGTCAGCAAAGTTCTACTAGAATTTCCCTTTCATAAAGTCGTTCCCCGCCCGAAGGATTTTCCCTTTAAACCTCTGCAACCTCGGATACCCTTCTCAGAAAAGGGGAAAAAAGAAAAAGAAGCAATGGAAGAGGAAGATGCAGAGATTTTAGAACCTTTCGGGCTCCATTTCTCAGACCTTGTAGTATTGTCTTCTTCTAGGTCTTCTTGTTCAGCAGAAGAGCTCGAAAGGCTCGAATCCATCTCCAGAACTGTAATGGAAACCCTAGGACCGTCAGGGCCTGGTCTGTTAGCCATCACTGGAGTCCCAAAAGCCTCCGAGCTTCGTCAAACCATCCTTCCATTAGCTCGGAAGCTTGCGCTGCTCAACAACGAAGATCGTCGACTGATTCTCAAGGTAATTTGAAATTTCAGTCCAGTTTTACGGGATTTTGGTTTCTTGTTTTGGAATTCAGTGTAATTAGGGTTTCGGGAGAATTGACTATAGAGAAGTGTTGGAAATGTTACTGTAAATCGAGATAATTCTATTGGTTTCTGAATTTGATTAGAACTTTGAAAGATGTAAGAAAAACACCGCTTAGTGATGTTAGTTTGTCACAATTTACAGTAGCCTTCATGAATCTGTATGGGTGGAAATATTTAGAAACACAGTTGGTTCTGCAAGTTATAATACCTGAATTTGACAATGATAGAGTTAATTCTCTTACATGGCTTGGGTAGGTGTCCCTGTGCTCAAAAAATTTGCATAAGCATTTGTTTACATGGTCGTTATATGGAATTATAATAGAATTCTGAAACCTGAGGAGGAATTCATGTGCTTGTCATACTTCTGTACAAGTCAGCCAGTTTTCTATGGTGTAATTTGATTTGTATGTTCAACTTTCAGGTTAATTCTATTATTACTGGGTTAGCCCAGTGTGCCATCCAGAGTATGCATAGCTCACTGCTGTATATATGGTCATTTCCCTCTTACATGTTCTTCAACTTGCTCCTACCAATTCCTCACCCCTTGGACTGGGGCCGTCAATGGATCGAGTCGTCCCAATGATCCGATCTGATAATAACAGTTCTGGATCTAGGAATTGTGAACCGGTAAGGTATCGGATTGGTTCTGGATCATCCTTGATCCCATTTATAATGACTCAGCACAATGTCAATGTCATTAATGAAACATATATAATAATATATAAATTTTATTTTACATACTATTAATAAAATTTATTATACTTACGTGCCCTACGGGATTAGTCGGGTGCTCTAAGAGACCCGGATACCCGTGGTATAGAAAAAACATATATAAATAAAATAAAATAAAATTTATTATGTCAATGAATTTTTTGTTGATAAAACCTTTTACCACTTGTTATTTGACATTTTGACTTACAAATTTGCTGCTTGTATTTTATTTAAATAAAAGGTAACAGGTTTATCTACCAGATTGACTTTAGTGTTGGCCCACCCTGATATGATTGGATTAGTTTCGATAGCTTATCGTATCAGGTATGGATATGGAAATTGTGATCCAGTAGGCTATTGGATTGTTTCTGGATCAACCTTGATCTGATCAAAACCTGATCCATTGATACCCCTACACGCAACCACCCACACCCACACGCACACAAACACCTGCCCACACCTTGAAGGCGTAGGCATCATGATGCTGGGGTTGAGCATGTCATCCATGCCCCTTTACTTCTTCAAGGGCATGCATCACTCATTCATCCCCATGTTCCTTGTCTTCTCATGTGCCACCTTGCCTTCCCATAACCTTTGTTTCATTACCTATTATACCTTGCCCCTTCCCTGATTATGTCACATTATGATGTACTAGCCCTTTCACCATTCTACTTCTCGCCTTACCCCTCTAGCTTTCTTGCTCTACTCTCCTTCACTTTGGCATTGCTTGACTTGGTTTCTCTTACCTAGAATGCCTGGCACTTTTAGTTTTTGGTTTTTGTTGTGCAACACTTGGGGGATACTTGGCATTTGAGTCAATGCTCTTAGGCTGCATTTGGGTAAGCTCAAAATAAGCTAAAAGTCAACTTATAGTTTATGAAAAGCAGTTTTTCGGTCTCAAAAACCAGCGAAATTTGGGTTATTACTTATAGCTTATAGCTTATGTGGGAAGCACTTGTAAAAACGCACATGCTCAAATTGTAACTTAAGTGAAACTCTTTAAATACCTAAAATTCCCTCTATTCCTTCCTTCATATGTAACAAGAACACTGCACTTTTTGGGTTTTTTGCCGTGTCGGACACCTCGACACCCGGATAAGCGTGTCGACACTTCCCGACACACATCTGGACACTTATGGTTGTGTCACCATTGTTTTAATAATTTTTAATATAAAATTGATGTCTAAAAGTAGGTTGGTGTGTTCCATCCTCCATACAATAATAAACTAATAAATATTTTCTTCTTTATTTTCTATTTTTTGTTATTTTATTAATAATTTTGATCATTCATATATATTAATATATTTTAATAAATATATGTACAGACGTGTCTCCGTATCGATTTTTTTAGGTTGTCGTGTCGGACAGCTCGTATCCATGTCGGACACCGACACCCGTGTCGATGTCCTTGTTACAATACAAATTATAAATGACCAGTAAATTGTGTTGCATGGACTCTTAGCAGGCGAGTCGTGTGGCCCTACGTGTGGACACGGATTCGGACACCGACTTGCCTGGGACTCTTTTTTTTAATTGTTAAACTGAAATTTTTAAAGAAAATAAATATTCATTGTAGGGAAATTTGGGGTTTGAACTCCGTGGGAGAGAGAATAGGGTTTGCTTCTAAGATTTGGTAAAAACCCTACCAAAATCTACCAAGAAATCCCAATATTTTGCCACAGACTCGTCGTTAAAAAATAAAAATAAATTAATAATTAAATATTCAGCCAAGTCCCCAAATCCTATGTTTTGGGGTTTGCCGATTCCGACACCTTGTATCCTTGTCGGACTCCAACACACGTGTCCGTGTCCGTGCAGCACAGCCACTAAACCTTTAATAAAGCTTTTTAAATAATAGAAATATCCTTCTAATCATTTCTTAACTTTTTTAAATGATCAATTCATCCCGTCTTACCCAAACCCAATGCTTTAACCCATAGCTATAAGCCCAATTAAACTTACCCAAACGCAACCTTAGATATGTGCAGGTCAATGTAGTCAATAGTGTTAGGCAATGGCTAAGCCATTGGGGTCCCTTTGGTAAGATGACACCTAGGGGAGGCCATGCCAATAATTTATTTGTTAATTCACTTTATAAAATTTTAAAAATTAAAGTAAATGTACAAAAATATTATTTATGTATTTATTTATTAATTTGGAAGATGTAGAACGCAAAAATCTATTGGCTTTAGACACCTATTTGGATGACTGAATTAAAATGGATTTTGATAAAATTTTATAGTGGTAGATTTGGAAGTGTACTTTCAAATTAAGGAGTTAAGCAAATCGACAAGGCACTCAAGTCTTAAGATCTATTGATGGTCAGGATGTTGGGTAGTGGGACTTTAGGGATTTGAGGTCCTTGGGACTATGGGTTAGTTTAAAGTTTAAACAATTGTGTCATTGTGTGTTGGTTTTGAACTGTTAGATATGGCATTAAGGCACTAAACTATTTTGGTTTTTGTGTTTATTTCATATATAATTCTTTAATACTCAACAGTTTCTACATTGGTACTATATGTGTTTTATTGGTTTTTTCCTTTAAACTTTTTTAGCAATATTATTTTCTATTTCTATGAAATAAATAAAGTATTTACTATGCTTCGGTTGGGTTCGCTTAGGTGTTGCTTCACTTGGGGGACCCTTGTCACCTTATGTGACATCTAATGCTTTTGATTACACTGCTAGACATGTGGTATGGTTCCTGCGGAAATAGTCACAAAATCGCCAAAAAACTCCGATTTTTCGAATTCACGAATCAATCGCCAATTTTGCCGATTAATTGGCTAAGTCCCATTTTTTTTCCTTTTGATTTCGATTTTGCCGATTTTTAAATTTTGATTATGAATGATGAATCATGCTTATGAGTTATGACTTATTATTATGGAATTATAGATGTGTTTTTCATCATGTAAATGTGTTTTGTTAAAAACAACATTTCTAACTTGAAATATGCCATGATTTATTTTTTATAATTTTGTTGATTTTTTCTGATTTTTATCGAATTTATCCGAATTTTCCCGACTTGGCCCCTTGCCGATTTATGGTCGAATCTCGACTTTGTGACTATGCCTGCGGCACACAAAATACCTATTGAATATAACTATACAAGTGTCAATGCGATGATTAAGGAGATATTGAATTTTTTTTTAACTAAGTCACCTCTTTTCAGCCATTTAGGGTAAATCATTTCTTCTCTGGCCTTATAGACTTCATCTCGGCCAATGAACAATGCCCAAGACACATGTCTACACAGAATATACATGTCATTTAAGACATTACATATGCTTTCAATACAAGTAACATTAGTCTTAAGGAAGGACATAGGTCTTTTAGCATGACCGGTCTACTCACTCAAGGCACCAATCATGCATGCAAACACATCTTATATACGTAGACAAATGTTTTCTAGTTAGACACATGGTGAACCCTAAAGTATTATTTAAAGAGATCGAAGAGAAGAGAAATGAGACTTTTTTTACTTTTGGGAGAGAAAACTATTGTTGAGAGAGAGAGAGAGAGAGAGAGAGAGAGAGAGAGAGAGAGAGAACTATTGGTGAAACACTGATGTGCATGTGAGAATCTAGAAGCAACCGGACAGCTAGCCTGGATTTCACGTGCTCACAGTTCCAAATGTCTAATTTTCCTTAACACTGACGTGCATATGCGAATCTAGAAGTAACCGGACGGCTAGCCCGGATTTAACGTGCTCACAATTCCAAATGTCTAATTTTCCTTGTGTCAAGCACGACATCCTCCAAAAACTTGGACGCTAAGGAAACTTCCATAGAACTAACTAATTAATTTAATATAACAAAATAGGGAAAATTGGAAGTTAAAAATCAAAATGATTAATTTAGAAGAAAGTCAACAACTTGATCCCAGTCAAGATCAATTAGCATAAGCAATATTTAGCTTGCATGAATATAATGTCATATAGAGGATCCTATTTGGTACAAACAAAGGAAAAAAGAACAACATTTGTGATTTTTGCTACTCTCTCCCTTGGGTCAGCTTGTGAGACACATTTCATACCAACTCTACATCATGATTCATGACAACATTTGTTACATCTCGAGACTCATTGTGGAACTACTGTTCTTTGTGACCTCAACATCTTTTGAATCCCTAACTTTTAGCAAATGACTTTCACAACTGTCTGCACTCTACTAGTTCTCTGATCTGTTCTGTCTAGTCAATCTATACTACAGCCAATATGTCTCAAAATTTCCCTTTCTCTGAGTTTCGCAATGGTAACGACACAGCATGCGAATTTTTTAAGTATTTTGTGGGCTAATGACATCAGTTACAAGCATGGTTTTTAGACTCAGTATCAAACAATCCAATGCGTAAGGAGGAATATTTCCTCTGTCTCGGCAAGTCATCAGTAGGTTTCATTTCTCGGCCTAGACTTAAAACCAAGATTTCATGATATTGGTTTTCAGAGATTATTGGTTCAGGATTGACTATGTTGTATGGATTCTTCTGAATGGGCAAAGTATCCATTTTGGAGTCTGACACAGCACTAATTCTGGTGTGACACTTCCAAATTTTTTTTTCTTTTTTTACTTGCAAGATACTAATTAACATTTTCCATAAGTTACGAGTTCTACTTTCTACAATTCAAGTTTTCTAAGCAACAAATGTATCATTACATATATGTATTATTTTGTATTCAAGTATGTGATACAAATCATAAGATATTCTATCATATTATATACTATTATCTTCATTATTATATAAGATAATTATTTTATTCAAAGTGTATTCCTGAGTCCACGAATCCTAGTTTTCAAGGTTTGCCGAATTGGATGTTTCGCACCCGTGTCGGACTCTAACACCCATGCCCATATCAACGCAACATAGAGGACTAAACGGGGACAACATTGCTTTATGCATCTAGGGGTATTTTTGGTCCAGTACTCAACCAGTGTTCTCTATATACATTTCTTTCCCATGACTATCTCATAATTCACATGGTAGTTGTGGGTAATTTTCTTCACCTAACAATCCTCAAGGTCGGTTTAGATGGGAAGTACTCTTTCATGACTTCCTCTATTAGTCAGACGTTGGGGGTGATGTACCTGCAAAGACACTTTGACACTCAAGTGAGAGGATGGACACGTGCCGACAAGTCGTCTGGCCTGCTGGTCGCGTGCCTGACTAATCAAGATATTGGGGACATGTTTATGGCTAAGACTAGCAGGTTATATTTGGTATCCATAGTAGCCCTTATTGACATAGAGCTGATTTGTTTTCAAGATGAAGCTCAAGTTAATTTAGGCCATAGAACAAATCCAGGAGTTGTTTGAAATTGTTATGTTATGGAGGCTGGGGAAGCTTTAATTTGGAGGATTACGATGTCTGAATTTGGAAACACAAGACCCCTTATTACCAAATTTTATTTTCATCTTTTTAAAATACACTTGATGCACTAATTATTGATGTCGAAGAAGGCCAGGTGCATGATGTTGTGTTCAAAGCATATTTATCTAAAGATTTTTCATCTGGACTTTATTTTATTTAGATTTATTCTAATCTTACATTCCTTATTTATGAAATTACCAGGAGCACAACTTGGGCAGTGATGTTCCTTTGAAGAACCCAGATAGAACTGTCTCCTCTTTTGCATTGCAACTGAAATATGTGCAGGACCCAAGTTCAGATTTCACTTTTGGCCGGTCAAACCACAAGGGTGAAGATCATTCAGAAGAGCATCTAGATGTGGATAGGTTGCATGAGTTTCAGTGTAACAAATTTAAGAATCTTGGGAACTCTTTTAAGGAGCTAGGGTTCTGCATGATTGAGCTAGGGCTCCGGCTAGCACGAGTATGCGATAGGGCCATTGGTGGGCAAGAGCTGGAGCAAAGCATATTGGACTCATGCACAGCAAAGGGGCGTCTAATACACTATCATTCAGCTCTCGATAACCATATTTTAAAAGAGGCTGGGAGAACAAAAAGATCTACCAAGGGACTAGGTAACTATTGGTTTCCACTTCCTCATGGGCCAAGAGATTCAAAGCTCAGCGAAAGGGATGAGGGAACACTCGAAGACAAAAGTCTGGAAATAAGTGGAAATGAAGCTAGATCCTGCAGAGCTTCTCTTTCCAACTTGTGGCAACAGTGGCATTATGACTATGGAATTTTCACTGTTCTGACAGCTCCAATGTTTATTTCCCCATGTCATCGACCAACAACAAAAGAGGATGATGGATTTTGCATGTCATGTGAACAAGAGTGTACTCCCCCCGATGGGCACACATATTTGCAAATATTTGACCCAAACAAGAATAACATCCTTGTGGTGAGATCCCCTCCCGACAGTTTTGTTCTTCAGGTAGGGGAATCAGCTGATATCTTGTCAAATGGGAACCTTCGTTCAACCCTTCATTCTGTCTGCAGACCGGTAAAACGAGAGAACTTAAGCAGGGAGACTTTTGTTGTCTTTCTGCAGCCCGCTTGGGGTAAAACTTTCTCTTTCTCACAATACCCTAGGGAAAACTCGACATTAAGTGGGGAATGTTCTGGGGCATATAATGAGAAAATTCATTCTAGCTCTGATGTAATCACCCCTCATTTTGCTGAGCAGAAACCACATAAACTAAGTCAAGAAATCCATAAAATAGTTCCGCCGCTGTCCTCCCGCTTGAAGGATGGGATGACATTTGCAGAATTCTCACATGAAACTACCAAGCAGTACTATGGTGGCAGTGGTATGCAGTCAAAGAGAGAAAGAAATTCTTAGATTTCTTTACCAAATCACTCTGGTATAAAGCATATCAATGGAGGAGGTATAATTTGAAAATCTCATCCCTTTCACCAAATTACAACTCAGTTAAATTTTTGTTCTTGAGAAATGCATTTACACTTGTACTCATCATTTTTGGTCACTGAAAACATCAATTGGGAGCAGCCAAAAACTACAGAAACACCCAAAGAAAAAGCATAACTTTATGGTAGGAAGCTTGAATTCAAGCCTCCCTTGCAAAGACACTGGAATCATGGATTGGATAAGGTCAATAATCTTCAGCAGCTTACTTTTTAACACTTCGCTCTCTGATCATTCCCCCGTTGAAGCTTGGATTAGTTCTCTAGTGTCGGGGTTATTCCTTGTACTTTCATGGGTCACACACAAATTTTAGTCATAATGGTGGAGGGATGAACAGTCAGTACCTATTCCCATGGAGCTGCAGTCATAGAAAGCAATGAAAATTACAGCATCAGACTTTTGGAGAGGGCAGCCATTAACTGGAAACCAAAATTAATATATTGGGGTGGAATCTTAGAAACTGCTTTCTCGTAAGCTTGTTATATTTTGTGGTAACAGTTCAAGTGATCATCCTCTTGTTTGTACTCAAATATTGTCTTGGGGTTAATAGGTACTCACCTCATATGCGACCAGAGATCTGCAGTAGTTGGTATTTGTGAGGACTGTACTGGTCGAACCACACTCGCTATCCTTGAGGGACACCGTCGATCGATCGAGTTTGATTGAACACGGGTACTGGTACCCATGAACAGTGGAACCTACATGCGAAGATGAGCGTTGCATCCGAACGGCCCGAGGTACATTCCTTCCTTCCATTGATGCCCTCCTCCTGCTCGGTTGCCTCTCAAATGAATCGGGGCGTTGCTTTGGTGCGCTCTGTGACCGTACTTTTGCCTTGGATGATTCAGTGTTGGCCATGTAATTTGGAAAGAATGGGTACTCATGGGACATGGAATCAGCATATTCTGGCCGAGGAAAACCGAAAGGGACTCTTGTTGGGTCTGGTTTGGAAACAGCTGAGTAGTACTGGGGGCTGCTCTGGGCTGTACCGAAGGAATATTCCTCAAAATGTCCACTGCATGCTCTTGGGCTCATATCCGTCAAAGCTGATGGAGCAGGTGAGATCTGGAGATGATGGTCTTGCTTTGAATGTGCGCGATGTCCAGAATAATGTGTTGAGTATCTGTGATCTACTCTTTCAGTTTGTGGGTGATTCGAATAGCTATTCCTTCCCTTTGAACTTCCCCTTGATTCTCCAAGATCCATTTCCACAATCTTAATGTTCTCTTCCATGCCTCTATCCATCTCCTACATGCAGCAAGATCAGACTGCAGATTAGTGGTTGAAGAATCCAGAGTCCCGATGTAAATGGTGACTACACTATAACACACTAAGAAGTTCAAATTTTCAACCATTTCCAGTATGCAGAAAAAAAAAAGTATTTTCGATCTTCTAATTATCTAAACAAAATTTTTTTTTTTTCCCCATTTTCAAGTTATAATTTCATCTTAAATTTTACTTTTAACAACTAATGGATGGAGGCAAGTTCAATTTGTTAGCAGGAACACTTCAACCTGGAAAGTGTTCCAGAAGATGGAAACTTACATTATATGTTTGTCTAAATCGATTTTCCTGGGGAGATTTTCTATGAATGGATTGCCTCTGGGTAATGGGCTGTGCTTCCTCGGCCATCTGAATCCTCTGGGCACGAGCTCTAGCCTGAACCGTCACCAATGCCTGCATACAGCGGAGGGTAGCAGTGGCCTGTTTCCTCACCAGGTGACCCCTTACTAGAGCCTGCAACTTCACTAATCCTTTCAATGCACATAGTGCTTTCCTTGCCTGTAACAGCACAACAAAAGGGAACGGTCGTATACGTATGCTTGGCATCCTTTTTTCTGCAATCTATGTTTGGTGTTTCTATTTCTCGTGAAATTCAGGTTGGAAAGTTCATACTTTATGAGGAAATGAGAATGGGGGAGGGGGGGTGTAGGAATTTGTACCAGGTAAGAACGGAAGACAGACTGAATCTTGATGGCAGCAGCTTCTTCAACCACATTGGATCTCCCGGTGGCAGCAGCAGTTAGCCGGATCACTGCAGCAGCAGCCTGTGCAGCAGCTACGGCCGCATCAGCAGCTGCAGCCGTAGCAGCTGCAACAACCAAGGCATGTTTCTTCTGCTCATTCTCAGTTTCCAACATGGCCTGCACCATTAGTGGTGGGGTGGTAGCAATTGAATCCATAGAATTCGAATCCTTGGTTGCCGCTGATCTCCGGAAACTCCATCTCCGCTTCTCTTTAGGAGTAGTAGGAGTAATGGCAATCGGAGTTGTCGGATTTTCAGTTGGAATTGAAGAAGGTTGATTACTTGCTGCCTTCTCCTTCTCTTTCTTCCCAGTCAAGAAGCTTCTAATCCATTTGCTCGTCTTCCCCATCTCTGTCAAACCTTCAGATGAACCATAGTTACACAGATACAACAAAGAGAGAAGAAAGCAACAGGTGATATATAGATAGATCTCTCTCTCTCTCTGAGTTTCTGCTTATTATTAAAGACTGATTATCTACTTATTAGACAGACCTTCTTAACACTTTTGACTGATCTTTTTCTTCGGTTTTTATGTCACTTATCTCATTCAGTTGATGATCTGGTCTTGTGTTTTGTTTATTGGCTAGGGGCCTGCAGGTGAAGGAAGCAGATAGGAAATTCCCCCCTTGTTAAGCCACTTGCCACCCTCTTAAAGATCACTGGAAAAGATTCCTTGCATTTGGTGGACATTTCTCAAACTCGCTATTTTGTCCTTCATCCGAATAGTTGTACTTTTAAACCTGTTGTTCAGGGGTATTTTGGTAATTATGCTATGTTGGTTAATGCGATGGACGGGGTCAGAAACCATGTGAAAGGAGTCATGAACATGCAGAATCCGTGTAAAATACTCCTGTCAGGGTGGATGCCGTCCAATCGGGTCATTTGGGTCATGGGTTTGGTCCTTGGAACTCCTGTGGGTGCTGGGGCCCATTAGGAGGGTCAAGGGTGTCGGGTGCTTGCACGTGGTTATATCTTGCGCCAGCTTTCGTCTTTAAGCCGTCTCTCACGATCCAAGGAACCTCGATTCTAAGACCCTCTACGAAGTCATCCATCTTTCTCTTTTGCATGAGTGGGTCCCACCTGCTTTATTCCTCTTGGCCGGAGACGCTGGTTTATGACGAACGTGAGCGGTTGGTAGAGACAGGTTAATTAATACAAATTAATTCTTGGTTTTGCACAGGAAATGTTGTCCTCTGTGGTAGGTCCCATTCCAAATGAGGCCAGTATCGAGTCCATGAGAGCAAATAGACTAGAAATGGTATACATGGTTGTAGTGGCACTTGTGAAGGGGAATGGGACCCAGTATTTGATGGAGTCCATGTAGAGGATCTATGCCAAAGATTCACTGACCCGATTGGATGATCGTAACCCATATGATGTTTTTGCTCTCTTAGATGGATTGTTAGTAAAAAAATTATTTAATTTTAATTTTATTTTTTTTTTTGTAGTCGGATTGTTAGTAAGTTACTAAGTTTTGTTATACATGAATTTACAAATCTAAAAAAAAAAAAAAAAAAAGAACACGTAGGATCAAACTTTACAAGAATCGGTAATATTAGTGTATTTTGCGAGGAAATATATTATAAACGAATTTTTCAGAAGTTTTAAAAAAATAAATTAAATAGTTTTTCAGAAGTTTTAAAAAAATAATTATATTTTTAATTTTTATGAAAATTTTAAATAGTTTTCAAACAATAAAGTTGAATTATACTTGGAAAGTTTCCTCTAATATCTTTTTTGTCATAAGCGAATTGCTAACTACGGAGAAGGATTGTAAATCTTACCGACAATTTCTGAAGAGTATGGATTGGATGGTTTTGTTCGTAGTTACCTAAATTGCGAAGATTGTCGCAAATAGTGTGAAACTATTTAGGCAATTAAATGGGCAAAAATTAAGCTTCTCTGGTTACAATCATCTGATTATGCTGACATTGACATTGTGGGCTTTATAGCCCATCCATGCATCAGTATGTACAGCTACAACATTTGTCTATATAGATAGTAGTGGGCCGCGCACGTGAGTGATTGTAGGGGGGATTTTGGAAGAAGTGGCAAATAAGAAAGTTTCAACCCAAAGGGTAGTTTGTAAGATTAGTTTAAAGGGGGTGAATATGTAAATTCTGAAAATTTAACGCACGATATATAGTTATAAAGGTCTTGTTTTAAAAAATAAAGAAATTACAAAGTATTTAAAATTGTTATTAAGAATTGTTTTGTAAATAAGAACATGAAAAGATAATTAAGTATTTATCAAGGGGTTGCATTGAAAATATAAATAATGCCATGGAAAAATAATTAAGTATTTATCAAGAAGATATATTGAAAATGCAAATAATGGCACGGAAATGAGTGGTTGGGCTGTATTGAATTGTTATGGAAATGAGTGAATACGTTGGGAGCATTTAGCGAACATTTTTTTTGTGATGAAGGGCATTTAGTGAACTAATAAGTGCCTTTTTTTTTGTGAGGCATAGGTGCCTAGACGTAAGTTGTGTTGAACTGGTGTGGCAATCCAAGTTTTGGTTTTAAAATAGTAATGGATAAATAGCAAATTAAAAGTAAGATAAAGGGAAGAATGTCGAAATGTCCTGATTTTTTGTGAGAATGGTAACCATAGTATGAAAAACTCATTGTACGGTTGGATTGTCCAACATGATGTCCATGTGGGCCCCAACCTCGGGTGTAAGAAGTGGGTGTAAGAAATGGGTGTAGCTCTAGACCGACTCTTAAGAAAACTGGGATAAAAAGGAGGATAAGGGTGTGTTTGGCAACAAAGTTAATGCTTTGAAAAGACACTCAAGGGCCACCTGTGTATAGTAACAAAGTTCAATATTAGCTTTGTTAAACAAGCTATAAGCTTTGTACTTGGAAAAGAAGAAAGAAACAGTGTATGGATATGAATGTGGATGCATTTCGTTTTCTTCCATTGAAGAAACAGCCTTTTCTCTACGCATTGTTAGGTAAGCTGGCGCTGAACAGAAGTATTGCTCAATCAATAAGGCAAATAAGATTTTTAATTTTTAATTTTTGTTTCTACCCATATCTCCTTAAATAACAAATTTATGACAATAAAAGCAAAGGTAGATGAGCCCTCATGAGAGAGAGAGAGAGAGAGAGAGAGAGAGATATTATACTTTGGTTAAAAAAATCAGCTGTTATAACAAAAATAACGGCGTTTGTAACAGTCACTCCATTTCATTATTTCTAAATTAACGCCCAAAACTGAAAAAACAAGCTTAGCATACAGCGGGATAACGGATGTTGTATTGGAAAAAAAAATATTATTTTTCCCTTGTCGAGGTTACTAAAATATATTATGAGTGACGTGACCCATTATCAGAGGGTAATGTTATAAGAAACAATTCAAAACCTTGATTTATACAATATGTAAATATAGGGCAAAAGATAGAATAATGGAAACAAATGGAAGATTAGGTAAGATATCTATTAATTCATTTAATAAAAATATGGAGGCAAGGCTCGTGAAGTGGTGGCGTATAGTTTTTTTAATGAGAGATTTAGTTGGCAGTCACTGGCAATCACATGGTTTGCTTATATGCTTCCTCATTTGACTAAGTGTTGGGATTAGGAAAGCACCCTCTGGTTTTTGTTCGTCTCTCTCTTTTTTGTTTTCCTTTTTTTTAATCAGCTCGGTATCTTATTGGTGGGTCCTTGGTTGATCTAACCATCTGATCAATGGCATTTTGTTATGCCAAGAAAAAATGTGATCAACAAAGTCTACCAATTCATGGGTGCATGGTAACGTACCTTTTGGTTTTTTGCGAGGTAAGCCTGTTTTTAAAGAGATCAGTAACTCGGTGAAGGCGGTCTATGGTATCATCACCCACAAAGTTTACCAACTGAACATGCTGGCACCTTCAAGGCTTTTAAATATTTGGACCATTTCTCGATTTGTGCGTATCATCCTTGCGCAGGGGCCATGTTAATCTTTCTGTATTGTTCCAATTTTATTGGATGTCTCTGAAAAGACAAATGGTAACGAACCTTACAATTATTTTATCAGATTTGATTTTGATGCAGTAGATCTCCTAGGTGGGACCAAAAAAATTGTGGGTCCTCCACCCTTGAAGGTGAATCATATGGACCATTGGCCCATGCTGAGATTTCAAATTTTTTTTTTTTTTTTTTATCTAATTTCAATCTTTTATCTTTTTATTTGTATGTACACTTTATTCGACTTAGCACATGTATGTTGCTTTTGTTTAACGTGTGGTCCTATATATCTTTCTAATTGTTTCTCACATGCAAGAATACTTCTTTTGTTTTCTTGTATTATCAGGTTTTAATTAAGCCACCCCACGAAACAAACACATAAGGTTAAATGTTAGAGAGGTTGGACCCATGAATTATGGGACTACACGGTGTTCTGATCAGATCCGGGCCGAAGCAAGCCTTAACCAATCATGGACCCATGAACTATGCATGGTGGGACTGTGCGGCGCTCCGATCAAATCTGGACCTGGACCGAAGCAAGCCTTAACCAATCAAAGTAGTTGTGTCATCAGAGAGTCCCAAAACCCTTTAAATGGTACCTCTCTGTTTCAAATCTGGTGCACTTCATGAATACAAATTTTTTTCTTTGGAAGGTTTGATTTTGAAAGACATTTTGGAACCAATGCTGCAAACTACAAATGTTGATCTTTTGGTAGATATGTAGAGATGTTTTTTAGGAAAAAAAAGTGTAAAAAAAAAACTTTGCAGATGGTTAAAGGGTTGGCTCATGGCTAGATGGATGCGCGTCCTTATATATAACATTACTTTTTTTCATCATGTGGGAGTTAGAATTAATTTCTGTTTACCTACTTCTATTTATGTGGGGAGGGAAGACACGTTTGTACTCGGCCACAAAGTTTATTTTGTATACTGCAAGGGGTTCCATTTTTCTCTTAATGGGAGTTCTGGGTATGGGTTTATATGGTTCCAATGAACCAACATTACATTTTGAAACATCAGCTAATCCATTGTATCATGTGATATTAGAAATAATATTCTATTTTGGGTTTCTTATTGCTTAATTCGATCCGATCCGATCCATTCGTTCGTAGAGGTATTTACGCGATTGCAGCAGACATTTCCGGAACACCTCTAACAGACGGAGTAAAAGGAGGATCCGGACAAAGTAGATGAAACAGAAGAGATCTGAGTGAATAGAAAGGAAAAAAAAACAAAGGATGAATTTCCATTTTCACTTCAATATTGCTCATAATCCGGTTCAGTATGACTAAAGTTTCAGACATTCCATGAATGTGAAGGTGTCAATTCTTGAAAATCCCTCTCGTGTCCTTGCAACCACACACCCCAAGCAAACCCTAATCGGGGGTTAAATAACAAATGTGGGTACTAAGGTCAATTTGCCCCATATTTATAGAGCTATTAGTACCAATAATTGGAATTTATAGGGATGATCTTAGTAAGCTAGCACATGAACTACAAAAACAGCTTGAACTTAATTAATTGAATCAGTACAGATTCCTTTTATTAAGACAAATCTTCAATCCTATTTAGCAGCAAAATTAATTCTTTTCTTTATTCCTATTTCTGATGCTGTGTTCTTCTGAGTATGATGCCACGTCAGCATCGTCCAGACGCGTATCACTAAGTGAAAATTGCTGTTCCCCGGGAACTTCAAAATTTGATTTCTTTCCCTCCCAAAATGCCATGTGGCACATTGCTTTGGGCTGTATTTTGATGGACCTACAAAACAAATTCAGTTTGATATATTGGTGATTTCTGGCCGTGTTTGAGCATTTTTCATTTTTTTAGGTTCTCAGAATCCAATGACTAGAAATCATCAATCAGACCGAGTTTTGGTGTGTAGGTCCAGCAAGAGATGGACCAAGTCAGTAAAATAAAAAATTCATCTGTGCAGCATTTTTCCCTGTTGATCTTTGGAGAGCATAAATTGCATCATTTGGCAATCTTTAAGACCCACTGACCCATTTGGTGCACCTACATACGCATCAAAAGTCAGCCTGACTCTAGCCATTCAATCTGAGTATCAAAAAAATAAATGTTCAAATCCATCAGTTAGAAATCACCCCATGTAAAACTCGAATCCAGTGGCTACAGATCACCAATCAGGTTTATTGTTGGTGTGTAAATCTATTAAGTGGTGGGCCAACCATTCACTGGTCAGTAGGGCCAAAAGAGTGTGCCAGGTGGTGCAATTTTATCTGGGACAAAGCTCCACATGGAAAAAAAAAAATACTCCACTGACTAAATTTTCTCCACATGGCATTGTGAGAGGGGGTGACTTAGAAATTTTTGAAGTACACGTGTATCACCGCTGGCGACGGATCTTGTCGGATTAGTTCATTGTACTTCAAAGACATTTGTTTTCTACACAGCTCAACTTCTCTTCAATCTTAGGTGAGAAATTAATTTCTCCCCAAAAACTCGTCAAATTTCATCAAGTGCAGTGATCACCTGATTCGGATATGATTTGCTTAGGTTCATGAATCATGGTGATGGTGATTGTGAAATTGTCAATATCTCGTGATATATTTGAAAAATGCAACAAGATCAATTTTTATTGGCTGAGAGCATTTCCCGTAAGTTCGGGTATTTAAGGGAATTTATCTTAGAAAAAAAACTGGCATTGTAAAACATATAAGATCAATCATCCATGGTTCAAAAATAATATTATAACGGACGTTACAAGCCCTGTTATAACGGTAACGCTCGAAGAGCTTTATATTATTGCTAAAAGGGACCAAAAACCTGAAAAAACAGATTGAAAATTAAAACCAAGGTTTAAAAAACGGCCGTTATAACGGATTCGGACCTGCCCCAGTACGTTATGGACTGTTAAAACGCCCAAAAAATAACGGCCGTTATTTTCCATTATTTTTCACTTATAACAAAAATAACGACCGTTATTTTCTGAAAAAAAATTGTGAAAAAAACGGCCATTTTTTCCATTATATTCCGTTTCTAAATTTTTGAATCAGTGCCATTTTTTTTGTTTTTTTTCCGTTATTTTCATTTTTTTCCATTTTTGCCCGAGTGTTTTTTTTTGTTATAACGGAAAAAAATGGCAATGCCCCCAGTCCGTTATACCGTTATAACGGTCCCCTTTAAACCTTGATTAAAACATCTGTTGTAATGTTCCTGTTATTTGTTATTTCACTGTTATCGATTTTATTTTGAAAAGATCAAAATTCAAAAATAATAATATATGGACCATTTTTTTACTATGATGTGACCCGTTATAACTGCTGTTGTACTGGACATAACGGTAATGTTTCATCCCTGTTATAATGGTCCAATTTAAGCCTTGTAACCATCTACTAAAATTTTTATGACCTGCATGACTCGAGAAGTGTCACCATGTTACGCCTTAAGTTTAGATAAGGCCAATAATATAATGGAGGTTGGGCATTCTAATAGGTTTAACCCCGGCTCCGCCACTGTATACGAGCATCATAACAGTGAATAACAGAACAAGTCCACCGTTCGTCACGCCTCTTTCGTTTTTTCAAGGTTATTTTATTTTGGAAAAAATATTTATTTTCTTTTATCGAGGTAATTAAAAAAATTAAGTTAAAAAGTAATAATATTCTTACTATTTTTTTAGTTAGATGTAACTGAATTACCTGTTATATAGGGTAACTGTAGGAGTCTGTTATAACGTTATAACACGGCCGTTTTTAAACCTTGGTTTACACAATATACAGTATGTAAATTTGGATTTGGAGTGCAAGATATTGGAAACAAATGCAAAATAAATACGAAATCTATTTATTAATTTAATAAAATAGGACGAAGCCATGCATGCCACGTGAACTGGTGGTGGTTAGGAGTTAGGACGTCAATGTGTGTAACATGCTCGTATCCATCTTAACCATCAAAGCTAGGTGATCGTATAATTTTTTTAATGAGAGATTTAGTTGGCAATCACTGACAATCACGTGGTTTGCTGGTAGAGTTTGGTAAAATTTAATTTCAGACCTTAAGTCTGAAACTAGGACATTTATTCTTAATGAGACATTTAGACCGTTTGGTAACAAGTACCGGAAATTTAGTATCACTGAAATTCAATAATTTTTTTTTATGGAATCACCCATTAATTGATGGCATCTTTAACAAGATTCTAAGCTTCTTTAAAAATATATATATAATATGCCATTGAATCAAAGCTTTATCTATAAAAACTTAACAAAAACGTCTTAAAAATATTTTAAAATATTCAATATGCCCTTGTCTTAATTTTCAGACATAAAGACTTTTACCAAACGATCCATTATAAAAATTAAGCACTTGAGCTTTCAACACTTAAATTAAGTACTTTAAGCTTTTAGTGTTGAATTTAAGTTATACCAAACAGAAAAGCGTTGGGATTAGGGAAGCACCAAAGGGTTTGGGTTTGGGTTTGTCTTGATCTCTCTTTTTGTTTTCCTTCTTTTTGCCACATGTTGTATGCTCCTTGGCCCAATCGCATTTTGCTGGGTGTTGTTGCGTGCTTCCCAGTTTCCGATATGGTTTCACATTCTTTGCGTACATTGTCATTGTTGTGCCACTTGAGTTGAGCACATGTTCATTAATGAGGGAGGGGGGTTTCAGCATGATTGAGGCTTATGTTTTATCAAGGGTGTGTTGCATGGTGCATTATGACTGCATTCTCTTCTCTTTTTACAATTTTCTACACTACTTTCATCTAGATACCGACACATCTTGTCTTTGGTGTAGCTTCTTGTAGGCAATGAGATGGAATGCCCCGACTTTTTGCTTTGCTCTAGCCTATAATTCATGTTTCTTCAGGTCTCATTTTAGCATTACTAGTACCTCAATATATAACCAGACCAAACACTTGGCTTTGACACCCTCACATTGTTGCAGCTTGAATTTGAATGTTGGTCAACTTTTCAGCTCCTCCGATCATTGGATCTGGCTCAGACCTTCTTTTGAAATGTGTGAGTTTTGACTCGCATGATTGACGAAGACAACAACATCCGAAGATAATGACTCTTTATCTCGAGGGACACGGGTGTTGATACACCAATGAAATCATGCATGCAGCAGTGCTACAAATGCAATGGAAACAACCATGCATATGTGTCATCCTTGGTTTTACAACCATGTAACCATATATATAATCACCCATTTAATTAACATAGCCTTATTATTATGTAACCACGGGCCGGTTGATGAATTAATTAATGCAACTTATCGGTGTTCATTTTAATGTTGTTCTTCTTTTTTGTTCATTATTTTTAGTTGGTTGTTGCACATATCACTTCTTTCGTAGGGTTTAATCTGTTAAAATCATAGCTATATGTTAGTCTAATGAGATGCCAAAGGATACACTCCCGAGTTTTGAACTATTTTCCTATTAAATGTGAACTTTCTGAGAACACCCATTAAGACAGGATCATTCATCAAGCCATGTTCACCTCTCCCGATGCATTACATTAATTGGTTAACTCACTCTTGATGTAACACGCTGGTTTAAGTTAGAGGATAGAAAAAAGACGATAGGTAGCTAGGATCCCATCCCATCTATATGGAATTAAAAAAATTCAGGATCAAATATAACAAACGTTTAAAGTTTAAAATTAAAATTTAAAAATAAAAAATCATCCTATATAACCAAAGCAATAACAACAGTAACAACAAAGAATCTATTACCGGAATACCTTGGCTAATAATAAAAAATCATAATAATTATGCAAAAAATAAATTCAATAAAGAAAATGCATCAATTTATAAAGAGCAGTAAAAGGAACATGAATTGAAAAAAAAATAGGAGTTCAAAATTCCATGGAATTAATAAACAAAAAGAATAAATAATTCATATATTAGAATATTCAAAAATTACAAATGTGAGAAAAAAAGAAAAAAATCCCTTGCTAACTAACCATTTTTTTTTTTTTGTAACCGTTGGATGTGGCACTTAGAGAATGAGCTTGATAACGTGGTACTTTGCGAATAGAGAATGCCATGTGAGCATTATGTGGAGGAGAAAGAAGCTGAACCTTCATTTCTATGCTTTAGTATATATACTAGTGTTAGCAAAATATAAGAGCATTACGTTATGATGCCTTAATAGCATAGGGGCACCACGTTAAAATATTTATTATTAATAACAAATAATGCTCAAAGTCCAACATGCAGCTGAGATCAACCCATGAAAATATATAAGTGATCCAATCCAACGCCTAGAAATCACTAATCAAGCTGATTATTGGTTTGTCGGTCCACCTAGGGATTGGCTAAACATCCATATGGTCAGAGTCCCCTAAGAGTGTGCCACATGGCTCATATTGTGTCACGTAACGGGAGCCGGTCAAAAAAAGTTGGTCCCTAGAGCCGACCCTTCTTACTATTAGAAATGTTGGACTAGCTAATTTTTGGTTACTATAGAGATCATTTTCACAAAATATCAACCCTTAGTTCATATCTATATGGGCCCTACATAGACATGTCAAATAATGTGACATTAGTGTGCCCTCATTGGACTCATGGCCTTACTATACTGCTCAATCAAGGTGATTATGTATATCAGTTTCTCGAGGAATTTCTGGTTTGAGTTAATGAAAACTAGGCGGACGCCACGTGTGATACGCATGCATTCACTCTCTTAGAGACCATTGACCGTGTGGATGTTTGGTACATACTAAAAGTCATCCTAATTATTAATTCATATCCATTGGATTAGAGTGTTCTTCTTGGTTTATTTAAATCGTGGATTTCGAGCATTATGATCGAAAGGTTAGAAATCACTAATCAGGCTGTTTTTTGTTGCGTATGTCTACCTAGGGATGACCAAACATCCATTCAGTTAGTGGCCTCTAATAGTGTGCAACATGGCTCACACTGTTGTTTTCTCATAAAAGGAGTTCACACGAATGTATTTAATGCCTTTATGGTAAGTTGAAAAGTAAAAGTTGTGTGATGATCATAAAACCATTAAAATTAAAAAAATTATAGGTTTAATTAAAATTTAAGGAACCAGTCCCGATTATCTTAGTTCCGAGACTAGCTATTCTAGAAATGTACTCGAAAAGACCAGGAAGTGATAGGGCCGGAACCGACATATATAGTAGTGCTAAAGATAGTCAATTTTGTTCCTAAAGTATAGTATATTAAATAATTTATTTTTTTTCACATTTTTATACAACAAAAAAAATACCCGATCCAACGACATCAGGTCTAGACCTAAAAATCGGGATCCGATAAGCTATCAGATAGACTCGATGTTAGGTCACCCCTATCCAACCAATAAGTTCCAATAGCTTATTAGATCAGGTTTAGATCTTAAAATCATGATCCGATATGCTATTAGATCGGTTCTTGATTAACCCTGATCCGATCTGAACCCAATCCCTTGACAGCCCTAATACGCACATGAATGACATAAACATTGGCTTCATCTTATAATGATGGATGAATTGTGACCCATGCACACCAGCACGTGTGGTCCTCTAATGAGGGCCCTTCATGTTTGTTATCATAATCAAACCGATAATGATCCATGACAGACGGTCTGTCACTATAAATCTATAGAAGTAGATGGTTAGTATGTCTAGTATCTCGATGGTGCTGGGGCCCTTACAAATCGACACCCCTGAAATTTAAAAGTAATTTGTAATAACCCCCCCTTATACTTTCAAACTTTAGGATTACCCCCTTGATCTAGTTTAACCATCATTTGACTAACGTTAAAATGTGACATCCATCATGCGCCTGTTAATTCACCTATGAAAGGACCATAATATTGCAATTACAATTCTAACGACAGTGCTGAGCTGACATCACTTTTGCAAAAACAAAACCACCGTTGGATTCTCGGGATCTATGGACGAGAAAATATGTGAACTTTTTTGGTTCACTTGTGTTCCTCATCGGAACCTGTTCCTTTGTTTTGGTGACTATGTGGTTTAGATCAAGGTTTAAAGGGGCTGCTATAACGGTAAAACGGACTGGGGGTGTTACCATTTTTTTCTGTTATAACGGATTGTAATATGCACATGCGCAAAAATGGAAAATAACGGAAAAAACAGCGCAAATCAAAGGATCTGGATCTACGGTTGGATATGGATCCATATCTGATTTGTCCATTCCCATGATGCAGAGTTGGCCCACTAACACATGTATGGCCCAAATCAAAGACACTAAATGAGTCAGATCTAAATAGATCCTGATCCATATTTGATTTTAGAAGCTGTGACCCTTACTTTTATACCGATTTGATTAAGATCCAAAACATATATTCAAATCCGTACTATGATCCATATGTAAATATCCAGAATGGACCCATATTTAAATGGTCCACTACCAAATATATACTTATGTAATGATCCAAGGCCCAAACCCAAATCCAATTCAATTCATTTACTTAAACTTAGGACTCGAACGAACTCAAATTACACTACTTAGGCACTTACAGCTGAGAACGGGTCAGAAAAAAAGGGGTCCCCGGAGCCCGACCCTTTCGAAATATGCATTTTCCAATTCCATGCTTGGTTCCCAAACAGAACCTGATAAGGGTAATTGTGGGAAAACCAATACAGTCAGATCACGGTCACTCAACTATTTGATTATGGCATATGGACTTAGTTGGAAGTGTTTCACACCAAGAGGTGAACTAACTAACCTCTTTCCTTTAGATATGGCAGTTATTGAATTTGAAGCCAAGTAGTGCAAAGATGATAGCCGTTACATCCTCACATGCTAACTTTCTCCCCCAACAGAAAAAACTAACTCACCTAGGGACCCACACTTCAACCATAACCTACACCCCAACAACCTTAACCTACACCCCCCAATTCATCTCCCTCCTCCAAAAATGCTCCACGGTGCAAGAATTCCACCAATTACACGCCCAAATGCTCAAATCTGGAGCCATCAACGACCCTCTACTTCTCACCAAACTCATTTCTTTATGCTCTCTCTTGGATTTTGGCAGCCTTGTTTACATCCTCAGGATTCTCTTGTCGATCTCCTACCGGAGTCCCGTAATCTGGAACACTGTAATCCATGAATTTTCCCTCAGTTTCAAGCCAGAACAAAGCATACAACTCTATATAAAAATGCTTGAAGAAGAGCCTTTCTGTGTCAATTCTCATGCCATTCCTTCGGTTCTCAAGGCATGTTCAAGGATTCTTGGGCTTTCTGAGGGAACCCAAATCCATGGATGTGCAATTAAACTCAATACTATTGCAGATCCTTACGTACAAAATGCGATGATTTGGATGTATTCAACTTGTGGGAAATTGTTCCATGCACGCCGTTTATTTGATAACATGTCTGAGAAGAATGTTGTGTCTTGGAATAGTATTATCACGGGTTATGCCGAATTGGGTCATTGGGAAGAGGTGAAATCACTGTTTTGGTCGATGGTTGAGCTGTATTGTACTGTACCCAATTCGATTACACTTGTGAGAATGCTAACCGCGTGTACTAGATCAGGAGATTTTGAGTCGGGGAAGCGGGTTCATGAGTATATCAAGGAGAATGAATTTGAGTTGTCTTTAAATATGGGGAATACTTTAATGAACATGTATGCGAAAAGTGGAGATATGGATGAAGCTCGTCGATTGTTTGATCAGATGTCCGAGAGGGATGTGGTGTCATGGACAACATTGGTTAGTGGGTATGCCGATTGGGTTGTTTGGGGTCTGCCCATTATCTTTTTGATCGGATGCCGGATCGCAATGTTGTCGCTTGGAATGCAATGATTTCTGGCTATGTCTCAAATGGTTGCTTTCGGGAAGCGGTCTTCCTTTTCAAAGATATGCTGGTATTTACTTATCTTCAATTTGAGGCTCTCATTCTTTTATTTCTTTGTTCTACTTTTCGCTCTTCTTTTTGGGTGGCTCTTAATTTTGAAATATATCTACTTCTTTCAGGTTCTTGATGTGAAACCTGATAAGGCTACAATTGTTAGTGTGCTTCAGGCATGTATGGGGTTGGAGGATCTATTTATGGGTAGAATGATCCATGGGTATGTTGGTAAAGGCAGTATTGACATGACGCTGGATTTGATTAACTCTCTTATTGGCATATATTCTAAGTGTGGCAGTATGGACTCTGCCACGTTGTTATTCAAGAGAATGCCCATTAGAAATGAGATCTCTTGGACTTTGATGATGGTGGGTTATGCAAAGCGTGGAGCAAAAGAGGTTGCACTTGAACTCTTTAACAAAATGCCTTCCAAAGATGTTGTATCGTGGAATGCCTTGATATCCGGGTTCACTCAATGTAATTATTTCAATGAAGCCTTGGGCATTTTCCAGGAGATGCTCAGGGCCAAGGTTAGTCCTAATGGTCTTACCTTGGTTAGCATATTGTCTGCTTGTGCAAGGGTTGGGGCTCTTGAACTAGGGAAATGGATCCATGCTTACATAGATAGGAAGAACATAGAAATGGATAGCTACTTAGTTTCTTCACTCATAGATATGTATGCGAAGTGTGGAAGCATAGAGTCATCACTTGAATTGTTCGATAAGCTGCTCACTAAAGACCTTTTAACATGGAGTACTATGATAGGTGGGCTCGCAATGCATGGTCATGGTGAGCTTGCTTTAAAGCTCTTCCAAGAAATGCTAGAGAATGGTGTGCAACCAGATGGGATCACATTTGTTGGTGTTTTAAGTGCTTGTAGTCATGCAGGTTTATTGGATGAGGGTCGCCACTATTTTGATTTAATGAGTCGAGTTTACAATATTTCACCCAAGACTGAGCACTACAGTTGTATGGTGGATCTCTTCGGTCGACGTGGCCTTTTGAGCGAGGCAGAGGACTTCATCAAGGACATACCTATGACCACAAAAGGAAAGGCTATCTGGGGAGCCTTGCTTGGTGCTTGTAGGGTACATGGCAATGTTGAACTAGCTGAGTATGCAGCAAATCAACTCTTTGAGGTGGAGCCAAGCGGTTCAGGAGCATATGTGCTTATGTCTAATATATATGCTAGCACTTCCAAGTGGGAGGGTGTTGGGAAGGTTAGGAACATGATGAAGGACAAGGGGGTTCAAAAGTTGCCTGGGTGCAGCTTGATTGAGGTAAATGGTGTAGTTCATGAATTCTTTGTTGGAGACATTTCTCTCCCACAACGCAAGGAAATCTATAGGCTTTTAAATACAATGGAAAAGCAAATGATCGATGAATTATAGTATGCACGTTAAGCATCTCCACCGAACACCCCCCACAAAAGAAAGGAAAGAAAAGAAACAATTAAAAAAAAAAAAAAAGAGAAGGCACGCAGCTGACACTGATCCACCAGACCATGTATTTTATACCCCAAACGGTATGTTCATAAACGCTTACAGATCTGTACCATTTGAAGACTTGTACAAGACTATTGTTTGTAACCTCCTCTCATCACTATTTTAACGTGAATATATTGGAACTGAACCTGAAAATGATTTGATGGTTCCATGGAGGTGTGCCTTTTCCCCCCTGTTCTTCATTCTTCTGGTGAGTTGCAGGTTCATACATGTTTTCTTATAGCGAAGCAACAGCATGGAGTGGCTCTTAATCCTACATATTATTATAGGTAACATTATATTATTGATTACTGCATTGCTATCTTTTCTGTATGCCAATTAGTTTTATGTTTTGTCTTAAGAACTATTAGTTTTATGTTTTGTCTTAAGAACTAATAATTGTGATGTATGGCATGAATTCTTAATCAAAGAGGCTTTCTGAACTAATCTGCAGGACCCTTCCCCAACTGTTCGACTCCATGAAATCCGCTAGATGGTTATGAGATTTCAGAAAAAAAAAAACGGATTTGCCATTTGCTTCACGAAAGATCTGTAATGGAAAAGCTGTAAGCTGAGTTTTTGTCAAATTGCGAGTAAAGGCTGTGTTGAACTGACCCCTGATTTGGTTAAGTCTTTTACAAGCATGTATTCTAAAGTTTTGCACTACGGACTATGCTGAGTTCAAAAGAATGCCTATTAGAAGTGGGATTTATTGGATGTTGATGATGGTTGGTTACGCAAAGTCTGCGAAGTGTGGAAGCATTGGACACTTGAAGTGTTTGATAAGATGTCCACCAAAAACCTTTTATCATGGATTACCATGATAGGTGGGCCTGCCATGCATTGTCTTGGCTAGCTTGCTTGAAATCTCTTCCAAGAAATGTTAGAGGATGGTGTGACTGTCACGTTTTTGAGTTTACAGTGCATGTAATCAGGCGGATTTAACAGATGAAGGTAGCCATCATTTTCTTTTGATGACTCGAGTTTACAGTATTTCTCTTAGACTTAATACTGCTGTTGTATGGTGAATCTCTTTCAGCCGTCATGGTCTTCTGAGCAAAGCGAAGGACTTCATGAAGAACATACACAAAACCCTAAACAGCGAGGCACCTCGCTTGGTGCTTGTCGAGTTCATGATAATGTTGAACTAGCGTAGTTCGCTGAAACTCACTTCCTTGAGGTGGATCTAAGCAGTTCAGGAGCGGTTGTGCTTTTGTCGAGTGTATATATGCTGAAGCTTCCAAGTGGGATGTTTGGAAAATTAGGAACATTATGAAGGGAAACGGAGTTCAGAAGGTGACTGGTTGCAGCTCAATTCAGGTAAACGGTGAACTTCATGAATTATTTCCTGGGGACTTTTGTTTCCCACATGTAGAGAAATCTCCTACTCTTATTTTCAGGACATTAGAGAACTAATAGAAAGGAGTAAAACTTTGATGACAGGGCGCAATAGGGCCACGTGGCATACTCTTAGAGGACTCTGATCGTATGGATGTTTTCCTAATCCCTAGGTGAACCTACAAACCAAAAATCAGCTTGATTAGTAATTTCAAACCTTTGAATCTTTTTACCTCAAATAATGGTCAATAATGCTCAAATTCCCACGGTTAAAATCAACCCATGAAAATAATTCCAATCGACCATCCAGAAATCACTACTCAGGCTGATTTTTGGTTTGTAGGTCCAGCTAGTGATTGGCCAAATATCCATATGGTCAGAGCACTCTAAAATTGTGCCACGTGGCTCATATTGCGCCCTGTCATCAAAGTTTTATTCAATAGAAAGAACCAAGGTTTAAAAGGGGGGCCATTATAACAGTATAACGGACTGGGGGTGTTACCGTTTTTTTCCATTATAACAGCCATTATAACGAATTGTAATGATCGGGGGCAAAAATGGAAAATAACATTAAAAATGGAGCTGGAATTCGAATTTTGAATTTCAAATTTTCAAAAATGGAAAATAAGGGAAATAATGGACTTTTTTTTTTCATAAAATTTCCAGAAAATAACAGTTGTTATTTTCGTTATAACGGAAAAAACGGCCGAATCCATTATAACGGCCATTATTTTTGTTATAACGGCCGTTTTTTAAACCATAGAAAGAAGCACAGTTCATGGGTTTTTAGAGCCTTTGGATTAGTGTGCAAATTGACCATATCAGATGGTTCAGTCCATCCAAGTGGTTTTAAAATGTGATTGAATTGTTGAACATATTTTTTGTGGTCCCACCCTCGACTGTAAGAAATGGGTCCAAGTCTAGAGGAACTGGTTGAAAAACCCCAATTAAGTCCAGACCGTTTGATGATCTTGGATTCATAATTAATGAATCTAGACGGTCGAATTGTACGTTCGTGATTACAGCAACACCTGCTCACAAAATCCTTAGGCGGAAGGACATGTGTTCCCACACATGAATGAAATCAAGAAAATCTTTATTAATGTTCAATTATTAAGTCTTGCTCATGGTTTTAAAAACGGCCGTTTAAACTGTAATGCCCCAAGCCCATTTCCGTTAAAACCGTTTAAACATATTTTAACGGTTTTGAAAAAAACGGCCGTTAAAATCGTTTAAACAGTCGTTTAATTCTGAAAAAATTTCTGAAAAAAACGGCCGTTAAATCCGTTAGATTTTTTTTTTTTTTTTTGTCAAACTTCAAAATTTGAATTTCAGCACCATTTTTTCCGTTAAAACCATTAAAATCCGTTTAATTCCATTTTTTTTTTCCGTTTTTCCCCATTTTTGCCCCTGGCTGTTTCAATCTGTTTTAACGGCCGTTTAAACGGTTTTAATGGTAACGTCCCCCAGTCCGTTTAACCATTAAAACGGCCTTCTTCTTTTTATTTATTTATTTTTTTTTTTGGTGAAAATTAAAACGGCCTCCTTTAAACCTTGGTCTTGCTTTTTCGTTCAATTATTGGTCAAAATTGAACAAATTAAAAACCAACAAAAATAAAGATTTTTTTCACTGTTCCTTCACTAAAAGACACAAAACTGACACATTCTCGGAACTTTCGTGGTAACGTGCGTCGTGATGCCACGTGTGCACCACGACATTGAGTGTGGTAGGTAAGACCCACTATCTCACATAATTACCGCTAATTTGTCCCATAACTACGAAACTGCCACTGAGATAACATGGATTTCTGTAGGGATGCTGTCAATGGATGTCGTTTGTCTAGTGGGCTAGTGGGCTTTCAAGGCCCAGCCCCTATTTCACCAGTGTGGATCGGGCTTAGGCTTTATAAGTGAGCCTTAATGGATTCTTCTTGATGTAGCTTTGCTACAATAAACCATAAGGATAATTTTTTTGATGTGTTACTTGGGAGATGCTCCACTTGATTTGATAGGAGAATATTCCAAAACGAAATATAGGCCCCACCTCCTAATTTTTAACACTATATTTATATTTATATGGTCGGGCTCCAGTTACGACCCTAAAATGACAGGCTCCGGTTACATGACACAATATGTGCCTCGTGGCACACTCTTAGAGGACTCTGACTGTATGGATGTTTGGCCAATCCCTATTTGGATCTACAAACCAAAAATTAGCCTGATTAGTGATTTCTAGGAGTTGGATCTTTGTACCTCAAATACTGCTCAAATTCCCACAGTTGAGATCAACCCATGAAAATAAGTCCAATCCAATGCCTATAAATCACTAATCAGTCTGATTTTTGGTTTGTAGCTCTACCTAGGATTGGCCAAACATCCATACGGTCAGAGTCCTCTAAGGTGTGTCACGTGGCTCATATTGTGTCCTGTAACCGAAGCTTGTCATTTTAGGGGGAGAGGCCTCCATGCGCCAGGGCCTTGGTAGTTTGCTTTTTAGCTGATGTGGCGAACACTGAGTAGGGCCGTCTTGTTTGTTGTATACGGCCCTGGCGCATGGAAGCCCTCCCCATTTTAGGGCGGTAACTGGAGTCCGCCCCATATTTATATATCAGTTCCAATTTTGTTCTGGTTCCTATAAGTTCCGTTCCAATATCAAACTACCAATAATTGGACCGTTACTATCAGTTTGGTTCGGGTTCTTGTTTGGTCAGTTCCCAAAACTGTGGACCAGACACTCCTAATATTAGATCAACTTTATCCCGCAACGCAACCAACCGAGAATAATGCTAGAATCCAACGGCTCGTGTGTAGTTTCACCAAGAGGTGGGCTCATGGGTTAGTGTTTCAAGAGTGTGCCACATGGCAATTTCTTGAATGACCAATATGAGCAAGACTTGCCTGACCACCCGATTACTACTAATTTTGTCTAGTTATTAATTCAAAAGGGTATGTTTGCAATTTTGTTAAACAACAAGGATAAATTGGAAGACATGAAAGAACACTATGGCCATGGCTACTTAAAAGGTGGTGTGTGTGTGTGCGAGAGAGAGTAGTGCGCGAGAGAGAGAAAGTGAATCGTAGTGAAATTCGACGAAATCAACAGCGCAGGATAGCAAGAACAAGGAACCAAGCCATGGCAGGGATGCTTCCGGGGGTGGAGCTCGCTCGAAGGAGAAGGACGCATCACCATCACTACGACTCTAGCTCTCGGGAGCCATCTCTTCACCAACGGTTCGAACCGTCGTCTACCATGGACGAGGCTGCTCTCAAGGCCCGCAGAAGGCTCGAGGAGAAGCTCCGAGGATTTGGTGGCTCCAGGTTTGTCTTTCTCTCTCCCTCCGCTCCACTTGTATTCATTCATCTACCTTGGACGATTACTGGATTAAGGGTTCGAGTCGTCTGATTCTATCTAAAAAAGAAAAATCAATGGTTGATTTTTTCTTTAAGAAAAAATTGTTGCTGTTGTTCTCCGCCAGCGTAAGTTAGCGCGAGGGTAGAAAAATTGACGCACAAAGCTCGTTCGTCAAAAAAGTGAACAACAAAGAAACCCCCTCGAAGGATCTTTGAACTTTTATGACCTAAATATCCCTAACTTTTTATATTGTGACTGTCCTCGAGATTCACAACACACAAATCAAGATGACAATCCAACGGTATGAGCTTAGGGAGGACGTTTGTTGAGAAAAACTTTGGCCTGCAAGTAATGATTTTTTTACAACGGGCAGTCTCAAGTGTCAACATCATCCATAGTGACCCCCGTCCCCAGGGGCAAATCTGATGGTTGTCGTGTAATCCACAATTCACGAAGATCATCCAAAGGTCTGGACCTAGGGACCACATAAAAATCGTCCTGTCCTTTGCAACCTTACCCAAAAGTCCAAAACTAAAAAAATTAACATTTTTTAATCGATTTCTTTTGGTTCTCTTCTCTCATCTCTCTCTCTTCCTCTGGTTCAGTGAGAATCCACAGTTTGCTTTCGGTTGAACCAACGGCTTAATGAAAACCATCGGTTCTCCAGAAAAATCCGGTTCCAGTTAGGAGAAAAAACGAGAGAGCAAGAGAAAACAACTCTGATTTGCTTTTGCAAATTTCATCAAACGCGTATGAGTTCAACTAATCTCGTAAATATTTGCCTGAGGCAAATTTTTCCTGTGGCGTTGAGTGGAGCATAAAATATACGCCACACGGTGCACTCTTTTCAGGCCCACTGACCCATGAATGATCGGCCCACACTTGATGGACCTCCACAACAAAAACAGCCTGATTGGTGATCAATATTCATGCGATTCATTCATTTGTCAGTGGGCCCAAAAGACTATGCCACGACATATTTTTATGCTCCCCATAGCGCCTCAGGAAAAATTTGCCTTAGGCTAAATTTTCTCAAATAATCTGCCTACCTCAAACATAAAAGTGTGGCCCATTTTCGGCTTAGGCCTTGCTTGGTAGCACTGCAAATGTTTGCGCCGACGCACTTGCCGCATTTGCGTTTGCTTGGTGGCGCAACATCCAACAAATATTTACATTAGACAATCATTTTTGCCAAAAAGCGGTCAAATGTTTGCAGCAGGCTAATGACTCTGTCATCTCCTATGGTGTCCCCCAACAGCTTTCCCCTCCCTAACCATACCAATATTTTCCCAACAAATGTTGTCATTGCAAACGTTTGATTATCAAATATTTACCTACAAACATTTTCCAGCAAACTACAAACAGACTACCAGGCAGGCCCTTGATGGAATTTTTTGCCCTAAAAACGCGGTGCACACAAACAGATCTATTCTTTAATGAGTAGGAAGCTACACTTGTAAAATCCTGATGCAACTCAGAGAAGAAACTGTACTGTTCCCAATTCCCAAATGAACATAAACCGAAATAATGTTTTAAGAAAAAGTAACTGAAATGCTCCTGATTTCCTTTCTGTTTGCTTATGCGAAAGTATGTTACTCGGACACTTCAAAATGGATGCCGTACCTGCGTCGGACACTTTGTTATTTTTAACTGTAAATGCTGTCTGCATGTCATATCCTGGTAACATAGCTGCAAAACTCTATTGTAGTTTAGCTTCATTCGCACTGAATCCTTACAATATACGTCGCCTTGCATGTGCTAATTATTAATGCTGCTCTCATAATGGTAGATGGAGTAAACAGCAGCCTAATAATGAAGCGATAAGCTCAAACCATGCGACGGCTTGCACAAAAGAGACACACATAGGTACAGCGAGACTAAAAGGGTGGCGTCCCAGCTTGACCGAAGGAATTCACAGAGAGAAGTCTGCTCCATTTGCTTAGACGAGTTTCGAACACAACAACAGGTCATGAACCTCCCCTGTTCTCACAAATACCATTCAAATTGCCTTCTCCCATGGCTCACTGCTCATTCACATTGCCCCTACTGTAGAACTCATGTTCAGTCCTCATGATACTCTACTCTGATGTTATGGCATATCTCATCACTATGTATCTTCCTCGTTTAAGAATCTTCTCTTTGTTATCTATTATAAAATGGTGAAAGTGTCTTGGTTTTGTTTAAATCTTTTCCTTTGTTGCTTATTACTGGCCTCGACGTGTTCAGCCAGATTGAGCTCAATGTATTCTCCATCATCTTCTTCAAGCTGGTCTATGCTAGCAAATATGAAAAGAATGCAAAAATCCTCATTACAACTGTCTAAAACTCTCCGGTAAGAAATAGAAATGCGGAGAGAATCCAAAGAACCTCTCAAAACAACCCCATAGTCACCCCATCTATATAGTTCAGGTATTGAGGTTGAGCTCCTACTGAACTCGCAAATCTTTTTAACTAATTTATACCTGCCAGATCCAAACTAATTTGTTCAGTAGTTCCCTTCTAATGCCTTGCTTGGTAACACTAAAAATGTTTGCTCACAAACATTTCTGGCATTTGCGTGTGCTTGGTGATACAAGATCCAACAATTTGCATTAGACCTAATCATTTTTTGCCAAAAAGTGGTTTAATGTTTGCAGCCAAATAGAACATGATATAAATAGTGATTCAACAATCCGAGCATGGATAATGTGGTCAGGATAGTATAATTTGGTTGCTTTTGACATAGGAGATCTCATGCTGCATATAACCATCAAATAGAGCTGTGAGGCCCATCTCAACACATGCGCCGCATTTACTTCTATGCTGTTGGTGGACAGTCCTTTAGGCCTACCCAATGAGTTAGATTCCTCTATAAGATCACCGGCCAACTCTAATCAGATAGTGACACTTGGAAGGAGAGTCAATAATTAGGGAGGAAAGTTATTCCCTTTAAAACAAAAATCCAAAAATTTGCCACCCTTTTTCCTCTCTGTCCAAATCCACCTCTCTTTCTCACACAGCAAACACAACCACTATCACAAATCATTATCATCATCCCTGGCTCCACCACTTCCAGCACCATGCTACACCATCACCACTGACCATGCACTATCATCCACAACCACCACCATAACTGTCAGCAGCGTCCAAGGGAATGAAAACTGCAGAGAGAGAGAGAGAGAGAGAGAGAGAAAGAAGAAGAGTTGTTCAAGGCAATCAGATCTACAAATTAAATCTGGGAGACTGTAGGAGGAATGTAAAGAAAGGAAGAAGTTATAGCAGGGGCATTTTCACACCGAGCTCGAGTGGGGGGCAGCCGGCGTAATATGGGGCACACTCAGGGTGGGGTGGCCTGTGTGATATGGGCCCACGATGGGTCGTGTCGACCGAGAACCTAGATAGATCTTATGAGATTTATGAATTTAATCTCACGTTACCAATAGTTGCAACTTTTGGTGAGTATTGGTTAAATGTCCTGCATCAAAGTGGTATCAAAGCGGGAGGTCTCGTGTTCGAGTCTCATCACCGGGGGTGATTAATGCAGGTGTATTTTCACATCAGGCTCGAGTGGGACAACCTGCGTAATATGGGGCACACTCGGGGTGGGGTGGCCTGTGTGATATGGGCCCACGAGGGGTCGTGTCGACCGAGAACCTAAATAGATCCTATGAGATAAAGGAATTTAATCTCACGTTACCAAAAGTCGCGGCTTTTGGGGAGTATTGGTTAAATGTCCTATATCAAAGTGGTATCTGAGTGGGAGGTCTTGTGTTTGAGTCTCCTCACCGGAGGTGATTAATGTAGCGGCATTTTCACACCGGGCTCGAGTGGAGCAGCCTGCATAATATAGGGCCCACGAGGGGTCGTGTTGACCGAAAATCTAAATAGATCCTATGATATAAAGGAATTTAATGTCACGCTACCAACAGTTGCGGCTTTTGGAGAGTATTGGTTAAATGTCCTATAGCAGAAGTAGAAAAGTTTAAGGGCGTGTTTGAGTGCACAGAATATTTTTCTGAAATTTTCTTGGGAAAATACACCTGATAAGGCTGTTTGATTGCAACCTGAGAAAATATGCTATTTTCAATTATGTGAGAAAACAATGGTGGATATTCATGGAAACGAATTCTCACTTATGTGGAACGGAAATGAATTCAGCCTAGGATGGGAAAATCTCATTTTCTCGGGAAAAGTGTTCAAATCTTAAATGGATATCAAAGAAAGGAAAAGCATGTTTTCCCGAGAAAATGCAATTGGCAATCAAACACGCCCTAAAATTTAAAAAAAAAAAAATTGAAAAATAGAACCAATTGCTAATGTCTTATCCAAATCGAAATAGTGATGCAAGGACTCTTAAAAGTCGCCACTAACACATTTTTATTAATTAGTGCCCTGTATGGTGAGCACAGAAAAAAATTTCTAGACAAAGTGTCGATCTAGAAAACTTTTATGAATATTCATAGGCACGAAATGCCGGTTACCGATCAGAGCTAGCAAGATGAAATGGAATAAAACTTCGCTGACCGCCCACAATATGAGCCATGTGGCACATTTTTAGAGGATACTGACTGTATATATGGATGTTTGGCCAATCCCTAGGTGTACCTACAAACCAAAAATCAACGTGATTAGTGATTTCTAAGCGTTTGTATTGGAGTCATTCTCATGGGTTGATTTTAACGGTGGGAATTTGAGCATTATTGACAATTATTTGGGTACAAGGGTCCGTAGATGAAATGGGAATGGTTATAAGTCTGCATGCATCTTGACGAACCTAAATGGCTTTTGGAAGTTCTTTGATGTTATCAGTACCGTCTACCAAAATTTTCTCCAATCTCATTTACACGTGGCACAACTAATGGACAAATTAAGTAGCTTCATCTTCATCTTCTCCAATAAAATTATTTTTATAAACTTTGACAATTCAAGAGACCCCATCGTGGAAAATATTAGACTCGACAGGAGAAATACACGGTCTACCTTTTGCCTAGCAAATAAAAAAAATTGGTCAACCTTTTATTGACGATGCAAGAGAGAACAAAATTTCTTGGATGGTTATGATCATCCGATCGGTGTGAATTTTCGGAAGTGACCATTGAAGAGTTGATTATTCTATTTGATGGTTTCATTATACACGTAATTCAGGCGCGTATGGACCCAAATCAAAATGATCTAGATTACATGAATGTGCGTGGATAGTTTGCAAACCGTAGATACCAAGCAATTGAGCAAGTCGTACGTCTTTCTTGCAATTTTTTATTTAGGACTAATCTTCTAGAAGGAAAGAATGTTTCTTGCGAAACCAACAAAGCATGTTTAACGAAATGCACAATCTTCTAGAAGCATGTTTAGCGACGTTGCATGCTGTTTATGGAAATAAGGACGATTTCTTGTAACCCTAACAAGGTATTATAAATTGATTAAACCAAGTATATTTCCTAATTGTCTATTTAGAGGCCTCCACGTGCATAACTTGTGCGGGGACAGCGTAGTTCCACATGTAATTTTGTTTCTTCAGGGTTTAATCTCCAATTTAAGTAAGAATATTATACATTATTTTTCTGATTTTCTCTTCGTGGACAAGCGAAGTTTAGGGCTAATCCGTAATTTCCTTATTTATTTGTGTTGGTAATTACAACTCTTCATTTACTTTGGATATAATTGTCTTTCCCGTTATTCTTATGCCACCTGGTTGGATAATCATACCCGTGCTTTTAAATTGACTTTCTTGTGGTATTTCCATAAGAATGTGACAGATCAGACGGTTACGCGACAAACTATCTGATCGGATTGGTGTTACCGACCTCCTTAAGTGGGACCTACCCATATCTCATCACTCTCCACGTTAGCACCGTTGGAAATTACGAGGAAGCTAAACTGCCCAATACTAAAATACGAGTTTTCTCACACGTCGTGGCCAAAAGAAAGCGATAGGACAATTGTGTTGATGTCGAGGGTAAATCCGTCAAATGAAAATTTAATAAATGTGAAACTAAGATCTTAAAGTCTGAAAGTGCTCTTCCGTGCACCACGTGGTCTACAACATCTTTATCACACTTCAAAACCCGCTTGATACGCTAGTAAATGGGGTATTTTCGTTACACCCCCTGAAATTTTTAAGTAATTAATAGTAACCCCTATACTTTCTGACTTTTGGAATACACCCCTTGATCTAGTTTAAGCGTCTACATCTTCCTCGTTCTTCCTTGGTTGGTGAGGTCCATGGGAGGTGGTTGAGAGAGAATGAATCCTAGCTTCATGGAGAACGAAAGCACAAAAAGGAACCAGCTAAGAGGGGTAGTTTAGGCTTTTTAATTTTGAGGTAAGTTTTTTAAAGGGTCATTCAACGGGCACCCTCATCTTTAAGCTAGGCACCATGTCATGTAATCTGGCACAGCCAAACTAGCTCCGTCCATATCAGTTCTGATGGGCCGACAAGGCAAATTTTTTCTACTGATTCGCCCATCAGAGTCGACATGCATGTGATACACCATGTCGACTGGGCTAGTCGAACCAACACATACTGTGTCGATTGGGCCAACCCTGGCCCAACCAACATATATGTCACATGACATCTCAACTTGTGGGTGCCCATGGAGCGACCCTTTTTTAAGTGAAGTTGCTACAATTGGTTATCCAAAGAGTTATCATAATTTCAGGGGAGAAATTGTAATTAATACATTAGTTTGGGGTCTGTATTGAAAATTACTCAAAGAAGAAAGAAGGAATACATCAAAGTCTTTTTTTTTTTCTGTAATCAAGTCTCTAGAACCCTAGAAAATGAAAAGTATTTCAGTAATTCAGTCTCCTCCAAGACCTCGACGAGTGGCTTTTAACTCCTACCCGAAAGCGTCGTCGCAAGTCGCGACCATTTAATAAAAACCCAATTTTCAAACTATTCAACTCCTCATTAAATACACGACACCTCTTTACCTTCTCTTCAATTGCATCCATTGCGCCGCCCCACCCCCCGCGCTCTCTCTCATCTGTGATGGCTTCCGCTAATCTCATCGCGTTTCTTGCAATCTTTCTCATCGTGCAACCTATCACTGCTATTGATTTTTTAACTCCTCTTCTTGCTCCTGCCTTGGGTACTTCATCTTCTTCTGTTCTTCAATCTTTTTATTAAATTTTACTTTGTTTTGTTGGTTTTTTATTCAATGGGTTTGGAGGTTTGATGTTTTCTAACATCTGGGTTTTCTTTGATTAACGTTTTCCTTCATAGATTTGAGGTTTTGATGGTTTTTTTTATTTATTTATTTTAATTTACGTGTGTAGACAAAGTGTGCGATGAAGTTGTGTGCGGAAAGGGGACCTGCAAATCTTCTCTTGATTACACTTTCTCCTTTATCTGCGAGTGTGACCCAGGCTGGAAGCAGACCCGTGACGATGACGATGAAAACTTCCGCTTTCTCCCTTGCGTTATTCCCAACTGTATGCTCTAATTCTTCTCCATCTTCTTTCATGTATTTGATGAATTTTTTTACAAGTTCTTTCTAATCTGTTTTTTTATGTTTAAAGAGAAGTTACAGGGGAGGAATTTTCTCCAAGTGGCTAAAATGCCCTTGTTTCAGTTTTAGCTTTATGATAAAACTTCGATAACATTCAAGCTGATGACAGCCACACAATTCTCGGCGCGTAGCCGAGTACTTTTTGCCACGTACCAAGAAAATAAAAAAGAAATTTTAAGAAAAAATTACTGGAGTACGTGGTGAAAGCACTCCTGTACGCGCCGAGAATTATATGGCTGTCATCAGATTCGATGACACCCCTATTGTTATCGAAGTGTTATACGGTTTAAGGGTAGTTCTGAAACTGAACAAGGTGATCCTCGAGGACATAGTATCAGACAAGGGCTTTAAAGTCATTTCACAAGTAGTTTTTGGGTTACGTCATTGGCTGAGATTTGGTGAAGTTGTACTGAGAAGTTATTTGAGAATTTTGAGGGGATCCCTCTACGGGCGCCCACGCCATTCGGCTGGGCACCCACATGGGACTAAAATACACCCCCTCTTTCAGTTTGGGCACCCACATGGGACTAAAATACACCCCCCCTTTCAGTTTGGGCACCCCACCTCGTGTTCTCTCTCTCTACTGTAACTCTCTCCTCTCCCGTCCCTCACTCTCTCCCCTATCCTTCTATCACTCCCTTCATCTCTCTCTCTCTCTCCCTCTCCGTTTCTCTCTCTCAATATTCTCCTCCTCTCTCTCTCTCTCACAATCTGTGGGGACTAAAAGCCCTAAAGAGAGAGGGAGAAGGGTGGGGTACCTAAATTGAAAGGGGGGTATTTTAAAGGGTGGCGTTAATTGCACACACCTTTTTTGTAGTAACACCCACCCCTCTCCGTAAAAAAAAAATTCGCTCCGTATCGGTAACGCAGGGTGGACATGGCTTTGGCCATATCGGTAGCGACTACTGATATGGCCAAAGCCATGTCAGCAACGGGCTACCGATATGGTCAAAGCCATGTCCGCAGCGGGCTACCGATACGGAGCGAATTTTTTTTTTTTTTTTATGGAAAGAGAGATAGGGAAAGGGAGATGGAGGGAGGAAGGGAGAGAGACACAGAGAGAGAGAGAGAGAGAAAGAGAGAGAGAGAGAGAGAGAGAGAGAGAGAGAGAGAGGAAGGAGAAGGAAGATGAGGGAGGGAGAGATCTTTTTCTCCCCCCTCAATAAAAAAAAAAAAATTCGCTCCGTATCGGTAACGCGGGCTACCGATATGGCCAAAGCCATGTCCACCCTACGTTACCGATACGGAGCGAATTTTTTTTTTTTTTTTTTTTTACGGAGAAAGAGATAGGGAGAGGAAGAGGAAGCCGCTCGAAGAAGAAGAAGAAAAGGAAGAGGAGGCTGCCCAGAGAAAAAGAGGAGGAGGCCTGCCGCCCACCACCGGGTAAGAGAGGGAGGGAGGGAGTGGTGGTGGTGGTGTAGTGGTGGTGAAGAAGAAGAGGACGGTGGTGGAGAGTTCCTCTACATTCGGTATTTTATTTTATTTTTTATTTTTTTTTTTCACAACTTTGGGTATGTGCAGATAAGTTGTAGGTGTTACTACAAAAAGGTGTGTGCAATTAACGCCACCCTTTGGTTTATTGTAGGTGTCCAGCCGAATGGCGTGTGTTTGCCTGTAGAGCGACCCTTTTGAGTATAGGACAGAAAAATACCAACTCTAAATTTTTACCTGCGATGACAAAAATAACCCAAAAATGAAAAGTGCCCCTAATTTTCTGATGTTGGCTACTACTTACTAGCAGCGCACATTAGCAAGAACTAGATAAAAAGATTAATAAAAAATTGATGTAGTAACATACACCCATTTAACAACCAAAATAAATACAAGTTGGTAATGTATACTAGTCACATGGTTGTCTTGTCAGATTCATGTCTTAGTGAGATCTGCCAAAATTACCTAATAAGAAACAAATAAAATGTAAATCCCTCGAACCCAGGCCGAGGTGCGGGCTGGGCTGGACTGGGCTGGTCAGGCCATGTCTACACTGCTGGGCTGCGGGCCAAAATGCCAGTCTGACCCATGATCAATTAATTAATCAACTTTGTAATGGTCGTAGCCGCTAATTTTGCTATGATTGATGATTATTTTCATTTGTAATGTTTTAGTTTTTTATGTGAAATAAAATTTTTTGGATTTAATTGTGCAATTAGTAACGGTGCGACATTTTTTTTTTTTGCTTTTGCAGGTACGCTCGACTACTCCTGCAAAGGAGCCTCGCCTCCCAGTCCACAAGTCAAAGACATTCCGACGAATAAATCTTTATTTGATCGTAATTAACATCGACCTAACCATCATTGTCATTATCGCGCCATTACCGTCATTTGAATTTATCTAATTACTTATATATTTTTTGTGATTTTTCTAGCATGTTACTGGGCCTATTGTGGAGCAGGCACCTGCAATAAGACGAAATCATACCAACATACATGTGAATGCCAAGAGGGTTATGCTAATCTTCTAAATATCTCCGCCTCGCCGTGTTTCAGTGAATGTAAGAACACTATCCCCCACATTAGAATTTCAAAAATAAAAACATATGATGCATGACAAATGCATGCACACGGACGCACCAATAACAACATGCACATGCACACACTAGCACGCGCACAGAAATTGTGCTCGGGTTTTTTTCTATTTAGTTAGGCATGAAGAGATTTTCTCATAAGGGAAAAACTGATGTGAGTCGTGGGATTTGTTGTTTCGTTATAAGGTGCACTTGGAGCTGATTGTGGGAGCCTTGGGATCACATTGTCCAATACATCGGCATCTTCGACACCCAATTTAGCTAACGGTGAAAATCATGGTAAGGCTGGCTGTTTAAATTTCACCTAACCGCTTAGGTGCAAAGATTTTCTTGATTTGGAAAATCCCACTCCCACATCTACATTTTTTTGTGCTTGGTTAATGCGGGGTAGCGGCAATGAAATTTCGTTGTAGTGACATCCAGAAGACTGCCCCTGTAGCTGGCATTGGAAAATCGCGTTCTTAAAATGCAAACAGGCCCTAACCTTATTAGTTCGCTTTTTTTTTCCTAGATTTAATTAAGGCTCTGTCTAGTGATCAACAAAAAATTTTACAGAAAAATGATTTGTATGTTGGGATGAGAAGCGTTGATATAGAAAAAGTTTTATGACATTTATTTGCAAAAATCATTTCTAGAAAACTTATTACAAGCAACCATACAGAGCCTAAGAAGAGACTTCTTTACCAAAAAGAAAAAGGGTATTTTAGTAACACGTCCCGTAAAATTTAAAAGTAATTTGTAATACCCCCTTATACTTTCAAACTTTAGGATTACCCCCTTGACCTAGTTTAACAGTGGTTTACTTCAGTTGAAACAGACTTGAATCACATGTCATTGGCATTGTACTTGCAATAGTATGGTCCTTTCATAAGTGCATTGACAGGCGCATGAAGCATGTCACATGTTAACATCAAGTCAAATGATGATTAAACTAGGTCAAGATGGTAATCCTAAACTTTCAAATTTCAGTGGGGGTATTACTAAAATACCTAAAAAGGGTATTTTAGTAACACCTCCTGAAATTTGAAAGTATAAGGGGTATTACAAATTACTTTCAAATTTCAGGGGGGTGTTACTAAAATACCCAAAAAAGGAAAAAAAAAAAAAAACAGAAATTTCAGGAAGAGACTTCTGGTCCATCTTCAGGGATTACCCTTTCGTGGAATTATGCAAATTTCAAGTGTATAAGTGTGTTTGTTAAGAAAGTGTCTGATTCTCTCCTTTTCCTCTTTCCTCTTTTACAGCTAGCTCAATCTTGTTGACGATCTTGATAATGTCCCTAGCCATGGTTCCATGGAAATAGAATGAGAAATGTGGGCTCGAGATCTCCCTCAACTTGATTTTCGATTTATTACACGAGATATGATACGTGGTTAGTCTGAATAAAATGATATCTGATGCTTCATTTGCTAGATTCTTATTTAAAATTCAGTTTGTATAAGTAGCTTAAAACAGTCGTACTTGGGAGTTTGTGATCCCATGATGAGGAGGGGACTTCTATAGAGCACACTATGTAAAAGTAAATGTCACGATTATATTAATCATTTTATTTATTTATGTGAATTGAGCCTGTTTTGTTAATGGGTCCGGCTCGATAGGGGGACCCCAATTTTAGAAGATGAATCAATGGCTGATTTTTGTTGAGGATGATCTCCTCACCATATAGATCACCCCAACAAAAAATAATCGCCCCATTCTGAAATTTCTAACCCCATCAAATGTGGTTTTCAAGTTACACAGTAAAAATCGACGGTCCATAATTCTTCAACTTCTAAACCAATCTACCAATATCTCGGTATGATTTGAATTTTTGTGAGGATGATCTCCTCACCATAGAGATCATCCTCACCAAAAATCAGTCATTGATTCATCTTCTACGTGGGTACGCCAAAATGGGGGTCCCCCGATCCCGACCCTTTGTTAATAAGTAGAACTTATTTTCCCTTTTCAATTCAAATATTATAAAAGAAAACAAATTTCTCCCAAAACCTAGTCTTGTTTGCACTTTTTTAGTGAACTCAAATGTAACTAACAATAGTAAAGGACATGGGTCGAGCTCTTTTTTCGGGAAATATCATAGTTTCATGTTTTGTGCGGGTTTCTTTGGGAATAGGGTTTTGGACCCATACATATATAAGCCATTGTTTTAGGCTTATTTTTAACTTTTCAATTAGCATATAGTGAAAAAGCTCGTGATCACTGTCGCCTGTTGACGTAGCCCTTAATGGTGAACCACACAAAATCTGGTATTTTTTTTTGTTGTGATTGTTCTTCCTTTAGAAGTGGTAAATCTTCGTTTTCCAGAACAAATGATTATGCACAATTATGATTTCTAAATGGTCATTGCCAATGTTTGATCGATATTCTATCCAGTGGCGGAGCCAGGATTTACAGAAATCAACAACCTCTATGTATGTAACAAACGATGAAGACTGAAGGAACCTTTATCTTATGAATACCAAGCACACTCTTTAGAGGAAGGCAACAATAGGGTCATCTGAAAATTTTGAATTATTAAACAAGATTTATCCTATAAATGGCTAAGGAGTTAGCGGATGATGTTTTCCCGTGCACGTGTGGGGACGGCTTCAATGCGTCAAGGCCGCGCAGACCGAACAATACGGCCATGCTCAAGTTGTGACACATCAGCGAAAAAGAAAAAAAGTAACCATGCCCCTGATGTAACCGACTAACCTGGGTTGCGGTTGTGTTGATATTTGCAAGAGCTTTTGCTTTTTTTGCTGTCGTGTCAAAACTTGAGCATGGCCGTTTTGTTTGGTCTATGCGGCCCTGGCGAATAGAAGTCGCACCCTGCATGCGTTGTGTTGGCCTGAAGACCCGTTGATATATATAGTTGATTTACATTTCCCCAATAGGCCGATCTTTAATTTTGGGGTAAATGGTTCTCTAACATGTTATCAGAGCTTTAAGGCTTGGGAGGTCGCGTGCTCAAGTCTCCAGCAGAGTGTATTCGTGCTGAGGGGGCGTGTTAGCAGATGATGTTTTCCCGCGCACGTGTTGTGTTGGCCGTAAATGGTTCTTTAACATGGTATTAGAGCTTTCAGGCTTGAGAGGTCACGTGTTCAAGTCTCTAGCAGAGTGTATTTCTGCTAAGGGGTGTGTTAGCGGATGATGTTTTCTCGTGCACGTGTTGTGTTGGCCCGATGACCTAGTTGATATACATAGTTGTTTCACAATGAACTGAGAAAATTACCTTAGATATCTAATTTGATTTTTTTATTCTTGGTTCTCTGTACAGGGTTACAGGTTACGAGAACCAAACCATCAATCATGCTCTGTAATTCTAAAAGAGGGTTAGACAACACAAGTTATCAAAGTTCTAATAAGAACACCCCATGCCTCCATCCCCAAAAGCAATTTTGCCTCAGAAACAAATTCAATTTCATTTAAATATCTACAATTCCTCGTTTCCCTTTATTTTCAAATTCTACTGAGTAGAGCGAAAATGCATTATCCCAATTAACAAAATGGCATAATAGTACAAGATCTAATAAATCCACAAATAATTCAACTACACATTACCCCCATAAAAACTCAGAATTTTCAAGAAGAAGAATAAGAAGAAATGGGAATAAAGAAGGCGAGAAGAAATTCTAATTTCTTACCCCACTTCAAAATTCACTTGGTCTTCACACTCAATCCTTTCCGGCGGCAATAATTGCAATTGCAATGTCAAGGAACAACCTATTTTCACTACCCCTTCCAATGTTGAATCTCCTTTCCAGCCACTCCCAACATCCTTGATCGACCTCTTGGAGTACAAATTAAGTCCACTATATAGTTCAAATCAGGGGTCACATAAGGCTTACCATCTCCATCTACTCTGAGGCTGAGCTTTGCTTCATACCCTTCTTCCTTAAACTACTTCTGCAATCTAGTCAAGTTATACTTCCAACAGAACTTCATGACCATAATTGGCATCTTAAGGCCGCTTCTATCGAGACCCGTCACCTATTTAGTCTCATCAACTACCACAACGAACTTGGCCGATGTCACCATGTCATTTCACCAAATTTAGCTCTGGTCAACCTCATCGGCACCGTGGATCAGAAGATCGAGATGCAGGTGCTCGTCAAGTAGCTAAATGTGGCGATCATGTTGGACAATCCAACTGCAACATGAGTTTTTAATACTATAGTCATCCTGCTCACAAAAAATTAGGACATTTCGGCATTCCAAACCTCATGAAAATTTGACTTTAATTTGAAAAATCCCGACCATCCAATTAAACTATTATTTTGGATCAATTTTTTATATGGTCAACAATTGTGAAATGCAGTTATTTTTGGTAATGATCATCATCATGGACTGGACAACTCAATTAATGGTTGGATTGTCCAACATGATTTCCATGTGGGTCCCACCATTGGGTGTAAGAACTACATGGGTGTAGCTCTAGACGGACTCTTATTTTATACTCTCATACAATGATGGATTTTTAGACTTGTAATTGTTTTTTTTTTTATGGAGTTTGGTAATCCTTATTTAGTTTTTACTTTGTTAGTCTATGTGTTTGAAGGATATTTACGTAGTATTGATGTCCTCAATTGATCTAAATTTTATGGGAATTTTTGTACTACCCTTGAAAAATCAGCGATATTTGCACTACCCCCCGGTAGTATCATTTTGTAGCGTCTCCCCCCTTGACCTTTGTTTTATCTTCGTTGACTCAGACAGACTTAGACCGGATGTTATCCTTGTGTGATTTAGACCATTTTGCCCTTACTTTTACCTTAAGTTGACGTTCTATCTCTCTCTGTCGCTCTGACCGCACGTTAGATGATCGACTGGAACTGATACTGTTTCCCTCTAACGAAGTCTCTATCCTGTCTTTTCTAAGTGTACAAAATCTCTCTGGTATCACCATGTGGACTACAAAGTTGAACAAACAGACAGTTCAGATTTTGAAAATGAAAAGATCTCCACCGTTTGTTGTTCAAACCAACCCACTCCCCCCACGTGGAAATTGTTATGGTTCTCGAAGTAAAAGTCGACGGCTTAAAAAATATGGACCGTTTGTTTGTAAAACCAATATACGTTGTCCATGTGGCATAATATCATGGGCTCAAAGTCATTTAACCTACCGACCGTCATATCTAATAGTTGGGATTGAACGGATGAGATTTACTTGCATGTCTTTCGTCCGTCCAATCCCATTATCATCGTCCTACATGAAGCAACCAACTAGATTGGAGAGAAACAACCAGATGCAAATGTCACAAAATCTGAAAGAAGGAAAGGAAAAAATCCAATTCAACTCTTCGTGTGCGATTCTCTGATGCACGTTGAAGCTAGTGTTCGATCTGTTGAAGCTAGTGTGCTATTCGTTGAAGCTCGTTGAACATCCATTTGATATGTGCCAAGGAAGGAAGCAAATTCATGTAAGTAAGCCGCTATTTCTCCATTTTTATTTGATTTGTTTCATCACACTGTCATGTAAGCTTGAATGGGTTGGAGTCCCTTTTAAATATCATACATACCCCTTGTTTAACAATTGGTTGGTGATTCAACAAACTGAGTTTAATGGGTCCTACCGAAAGATACTGGCTATTTACCCAGTTAGGACATGTGGACCATGGAGACTATGACCCATCCATCCTGACAGTTTGTTTGGTTCTGTGAGCAAGACATGGAACTCGCTATGTGATCAGTTGGTGGTTAACAATACAGTATTACAAATCTTTAGAGTGACCAATGGGATGTTGAAAATTTCTTGGTCATGTTCTGGCTATTGCACTCGATGTAGCCTCAAATTAGTAGAGTGTATCTTATTTTGATGATTCATTACATAGCAAATTTGGGAATCAATAGCGCTCATATATATGTATTCTCAAGCCCAGAATAGTGTCAGGGTCTATCAGTAGGAGCTGAGCATTCCCATCTCAAACATGGAGATAAATCGTTGTCAAGTTATGTCCTTAAGTTGTGTACTATGTGGTAGGAATTAGACCACTACCTACATTTTGATTGGGAAAGCAAGAAAGACTGTGAGCAGTTCAATCGGCATGTTGAGATATGTCGTATGTTTTAGAACGTTAATGGAAAGGTTTATCAACTTAAGAGTAGCTTTACAGTCTCAAACACTCTTGGAGGGCATGGTTTGAGAGATTTAGCCATGCATTGCGTGATGTGGGTTACAGACAATGTTAGGTTGATCACACGTTTACCAAACATTGTGGGACCAACACTATAGTTCTTATTGTCTATGTTGATGCATGATACGGTTATTCCTGGCAACTGTCCTACAGAGATCTAAAAATTGAAGACTATTCCTCAGTCAACAGTTTGAAGTTAAGGATCGCGGTCATCTCAAGTATTTTTTGGGCATTGAGGTAGCAATGTATTTTTATCTCACAATGCAAGTATGTGTTAGATATACTTCAAGAGGCAGGTAAACTTGGAACTAGCTAGTTGACACTCCTATGGAGCCCAATCCTAAATTGACATGCAATGATGGCGAGTTTTTAATGGATGTCCATCAATTTTAGCGCTTAGTGGGCAAACTCATCTACTTGTATCTCACAAGACCGGACATTGCATATGCAGTGAGTATCATCAGTCAATTTATGCATAGTCCTCGCTCGACACCTTGAAGTTGCTGTAATAGTTCTCATCCATCTAAAAGGATGTTTAGGGAAGGGTCTCCTTTTTTTCGACGACATGGCCATATGCGTATGGAGGTTTGGACTGATGTTGATTGGGTCGAATCTATTCATAATAGATGTTCTTCTTCTGGTTATTGCATGATGGTGGGTGGTAATCTAGTCATTTGATGAAGTAAGAAGCAGTTCGTTGTTACTCGTTCAAGTGCTGTGAGTTCCAACCGATGACTTGTAATATATGTGAGGTGCTTTGGTTACATTTGTTACTTCATAGTTAGAATGTTCTTCACCGACCTTGATGTCTTTGTATTGTGATAACAAGGTAGTGGTCAGCATTGTCTATGATCCTGTTCAACGTGATTGCATCAAATATATTGGTTGATGTTCCTACGAAGACAGCCAGTCAAGTTTTTTATTGTCTTATTAGTAAGCTTTGCATGTGCGATATCTTCGCACTAGCTTGAGAGGAAGTGTTAGTATATTTGTCCTTTAAATGTTAATTATTTATTTTAGTGTCATTAATTGTGATTTTCTATTTTATTGTGTTTTAAGTTATTTGGCTCAGTTGAGTTACACAGAGGTATAAATAACAAAGAATGAGAAATCGTAACAAAGGGTGCTAAAAATGAAGAAATAATAATAAAGTACAAATATGATAACAAGAACTAAGTCGAATTGTCAGAGTAGAAACAACGGACATGAAAGGGTTGGGGTTGAAGAAGATAGAGGATCACTGAACCACCCACCAACACATTCCATTAAAAATGAAAATTATATATAAAATGCGTTTCCAAAAAATTCAGAAAAGAAAAGAAAAGAAAAATTTAGGTTGAGAAGAATGAGTGTTTGAATTACTTGTGGTGGGGGCTGTTCTTTGATGCAGCCCTCAAGTCTCACAGATTGCAACGTAATAGACTTGTTGGGGCCCACTTGCTACTTGGACGTCTGGCACACACTATGATAGACCTACACACCAAAAATCAGTGTGATTGGTGATTTCTAGCCGTAGGATTTGACACTTTTTCATCATGGGCCTTATGAACAGGCCTATGAGTTAGTTCCAAGCCCATGATGAAAAGGTTCTCAAATCTAATGACTAGGAATCACTAATCATACTGATTTTTGGTGTGTGGGTCCACCAAGATGTAGGTCAAACATTCATGGAGGCACTGCTCCCAAAAGAGTCTACTACATGGCAAATCGAGGGACTTCTCGGTATCATATATTTTTCCGGAAAACTGTGTGTGTTTTTTTTTTTTTTTTTATTGTTGTCCTCTTTCTTTTTTCTTTTTGGAAATTTCGATTTGATTTTTCTCGCATTCATCATCACTTGTGAAAAGACATATTTGAACTGAGCTTCCTGTTCGCTCGTGTAAATGGTCTTATAGAATCTTAATCGTGAAGATCACCCTCTCTCCTTCGTACGGCACCCTTTCATCGGCGGCGTAGAGGAATTATTGGGTTAGATCCGGGATTTGGTTAAAAGTCTTGTCCTAGGAGGGTCTACGCTATCTATGGTCTTATCTCACGTAGGCTTTTAAATCTCTGTGCTCTGAATTTTTTTTTTTTTTTTTTAAGATTTTTTGTTTTCTCGTTATTTGTGTGAATTATTGCCGCTTCCTTTTTTTTTAATTTTTTTTTCAAATATTTTTCTTACTGTCTCTGCTTTTCCATTTCTCGATTTCTGTTTCCCTTAGCTTTCTCGATTTCTGTAACTGCGCCTTGTTTTGGATTTTAGAGTTGGATGTCTACTTAAAAGCTTCGGGCAGGGCCCTGTCTACCTCTCCTTTTATTTTTCTATCAGCCTTTCTTTTTCGAGTCGGGGCTCCCGTTATAGGACAGAATATGAGCTACGTGGCACTTTTAGAAGACCCTGACCGTATGGATGTTTGGCCCATCCCTAGGTGGACCTACAAACCAAAAATCAGCCTGTTAAGTGATTCATAGGCATTAGATCTTTGTACCTCAAATACTACTAAAATTCCCACGCTTGAGATCAACCCATGAAAATAAGTCCAATCCAACGCCTATAAATCACTAAACAGTTCTATACCCGCTTAGTGACGTAGAAACTTTGGATCTTTGCACCCAAATAACGCTCAATAATTCTCAAATTACATCAGTTAAAATCAACCCATGAAAATAAATTCAATCCAACACTTAGAAATCACTGATCAGCTGATTTTTGGTTGCAGGTCCACCCAGGAACTGGCAAAACATCCATACGTTAAGCGCCCTCTAATAATATGCCACGTGGCTCGTATTGTGGGTTGTGAGTCTTGTGACAGAAGTTTTACTCCTGATGAGTGGGCGTCGGTACTGGAACTGGGAAGTTGGAAGTCTTCTCCTGCTCAAGAATTGGAAGTGCGCGAGAAAGACGTAAAGCGAAAGAGGGGTTAAACGTTTTTTTACCTGATAAGGGTGTCAAGTACGCGAGAAAGACGGAGAGACAGACAGAGAGATGTTAACGTTGGTACCTGACAAGGGTGTCACACCAGTAGACCTTTGTTGACCGCCACAGTTTGAGCCACGTGACGCATTTTTAGAGGATGCTGATCGTATGGATGTTTGTACAATCCCTGGGTGGACCTACAAACAAATAATCAGCTTGAATAGAGATTTCAAACCTTTAGATCTTTGTACCCCAAATAATGGTCAATAATGCTCAAACTACACGGTTAAAAAAAGAGTAAGACTTTGATGACAGCGGACTGTCAATCGAGACCCCGACAGCCTACAATGGCAGCAACGTGGCATACTCGTAGAGGACTCTGACCGTATGGATGTTTGGCCAATCCCTAGTTGTACTTACAAATTAAAAACCAGCCTCGTTAGTGATTTCAAACCTTTGGATCTTTGTACCCCAAATAATGAATCAATAATGCTGAAATTCCCACGGTTAAATCGACCCATGAAAATAACTCCAATCCAACGCCTGGAAATCACTAATTCTGTTGATTTTTGGTTTGTAGGTCCACCTAGGGATTGGCCCCACATCTATACGGTCAGCGTCCTCTCAGAATGTGTGGCTCATATTGTGGGCTGTCATTGGTTTCGATGACAGTTCGCTGTCATCAAAGTTTTACTCGTTAAAAATCAATCCATGAAAATGACTCCAATCAACTGGTGGAGGTCAGCAAAGTTCTACTCGTGTCAAACTGTCAATGGTAGAGAAGGTTATGATCTGATGCTATGCGGTGGCGACAGTGCTTGAAAATGATACTTGGCATTTAAGTTTGTAATTGTCATGAGACCCACGTCAGCTGTTAGCCTGTTAGTATCGCCGATGGCTCATTACAACATCATCATCACTATAAGGGCCTTGTCCCAATTCACAATTAATGCGGGCCGGCGCCAAATTGGACGGTGGTTCAACCAATCGATTCTACATTTCTACCCAGATCACCCTGTAAAAGGTAAACGGGTCAGTCGAACCGCTAACCCGTTGGACCGGACAGACTTAAATGACAGGTCGGATCTGGGTGTGGTGTGATTTGACCCCATTTCCGACTCTTGGCAACCCATAAGGTAAAATTGGCTGTTCGGGATTCTCTAATGCCCACTGAATGTGGTTGCTGACTTCACTTTAGTGGTGATGATAATAAAAGATTCCTTTGAAAATTATGCGCAAAATGAGTAAGACTTTGATGACAGCGGACTGTCATCGAGGCCGATAACAGCCCACAATATGAGACACGTGGCATACTCTTAGAGGAATCTGACCGTAGGATATTTGGCCTATCCCTAGCTGGACCTACAAACCAAAAATCAACACGATTAATGATTTCTAGGCGTTGGATTGGAGTTATTTTCATGGGCTGATTTCAAGCGTGGGAATTTTAGGATTATTGACCATTATTTGGGGTACAAAGATCCAAAGTTTTATAGGTCTAGCTAGGGATTGGCAAAACATCCAAACGGTCAGATTCCTCTAACAGTATGCCACGTGGCTCATACTGTGGGCTGTCATCAGCCTCGATGTCATCAAAGTTTTACTCAAAATGAAGATCTATTAGTGCTCCTAAAGCTCACTTTTGTTCAAGGAAGGTGGACATAAGATTTCAACTTCAAGGAGAAGAAGAAGAGTGTATGCCATCTATTTCTGTACATGGAAGAAGCAAATTGTGTGGAGCAAATGAGGCTACACGTTGAGGGAAGTGGGTGGAGTTGTATTAATTATCATTGCTACGGATAAAACTCTACTTCCCTGCTTATCCAAGACTGTATTTGTCCTGCACCCTATCTTTATGTCTATCATTCTCATCTTTTCCCATTATCTATGGTGATTGAATCTTTTTGGGTCCCACCATGACAAGATTATAGTATCTTTGGACTATGGCTATATCAACCTTGTATCCATCAGTATATGACATCTTATCATGATTGTACACACGGCTGGATAGATAATTCAAATATTAGTATGGGCCCACCTAATGTAAAAAGGCATTATATACACATATTAAGATCATTGATTTGTTTGTGCGCTTCTCCGTCCACTTAGAGTATGACATGCTCAACAAAAAGTGAATTTCGAAAATATTTTGATGCAGTCAATCAGTGGCCCTATTATGTAGCGCATATTTTGGGCCCACTGATTGCATGGATATTTAGCCCAAGGTTAAAAAGGGGCCGTTATAACGGTATCACGGACTGGGGGCGTAAATGTTTTTTTCCATTAGCTCACTCCTTTCTGGATATACACATAAGAAATTAGATTGATTAATGATTTCAATTCATTGGATTTAGCAGCAAAAAAAAGTGCTTGAATCCAAAGATTAGAGACAACCAATCAAGTTGATTTTTCGTTGTGCATATCAAGGTTTAAAAGGGGCCGTTATAATGATATAACGGATTGGGGGCTTAACCGTTTTCTGTTATAATGGGCGCTATAATGAATTGTATCGCATGAGAAAAAATGGGAAAGATGGAAATAACAAAAATAATGGAAAAACAGGAAAAAATGGCACTACAATTCAAAATTTGAATTTTCAATAAAATTTATATCGAAAATAATTGACATTTTTTCACAAAATTTTTCATAAAATAAGTCGTTATTTTCTGAGTGTAAAAATGGTTCATAATGTAATAGGGTAGGTCCGAATCAGTTATAACGGCCGTTTTTTAAAACAGCCGTTTAAACGGTAACGCCCCAAAGCCGGTTTCTGTTAAAACCTTTTAAACACGTTTAACGCTTTTAAATATAACGGCCGTTAAAATCATTTTAACAGCCGTTAAATTTTTGGAAAATTTGTGAAAAAATGGCCGTTAAATCCGTTAAATTTTCATTAAATTTTATTTTTTTAATTATCAAATTTTAAATTTTGAATTTCAGCACCATTTTTTTCCATTCATTTTTTTAATTTTTCTTCCATTTTTGCCCTGACCATTTCAATCCGTTAAAAACGCCGTTTAAACGGTAGCACCCCCAGTCTGTTTAAACGGTAGCGCCCCCAGTCCGTTAAACAAATAAAAACGGCCGTTATAACGGATTCTGACCTACCCCATTACGTTATGGACCGTTAAAACGTCCAGAAAATAACGGACGTCATTTTCCGTTATAACAAAAATAACAACTGTTATTTTCTGAAAATTTTGTGAAAAAAAATGGCCGTTATTTTCGTTTTTTTTCCGTTATATTCCTTTTTTTTTCCATTTTTGAAATTTTGAAATTCAAATTTTCAAATTCAAAATTTGAATTTCAGGGCCATTTTTTCTGTTATTTTCCCATTTTTTTTCGTTTTTGCCCCTGAGCGTTTTTTTCGTTATAAAGGAAAAAACGGTAACGCCCCCAATCCGTTATAACGGTCCCCTTTAAACCTTGGTCTAAACATCAATGAAATATGTGGGGCCAACTAGGTAGGGCCACTAAACGACTGCTTTGAAATTCTGTTTGACAAAAAAAAGGAGAATAATGGGAAATGGTAGTCAGATGGGTATGTTGGTATTTTAAGAAAGAGTACATTCATATTAAGGAATGGAAGTCAAGGGTTACTTTCGTCATCTCACAATTGGACATATTTTTTTTTCCGGAACTTTAGACATGGAGGAGCACAAAAATAATAAATAGAGATAGGCATAGGGTCCCAAGTTGAGGAGGGAGGAGATATGTTTGTGTAGCCGTATGTGTTGGGAGGAGGAGCTTAGGGTCTTGGAAAGTCCACGTCGTATCGTCGTTAATGATGATAATGAGATACTTCTGTCCCACCAACCCATCCTCTCTCTCCTTTTATAACCCATTCTCTCTCTCTGTCACCATTAATTAGTTTATTATCTGGTTTAATGCTCTACAAATATAAAGCTCCCAATCATGGAACCTATCATCTTCGGACTGGAAAAAAGATAAAAAAAGAAAGCGAGACCAGAGAGACCAAACCGTCGTGCTCATCTTCCCTAAACTGTAAGCTCGCTCTTTCTCTTTTGCAAAGATGCCAACTCTATCTTTTTCAGAGCCATGACGCTAACCAAGTGCTTCCGCTACATTTTCTAAAGCTTTATTTAAGTTTCCCAAAAAACCCCATTAACCTTTTTCTCTTCTTACAAGATTACAGGACACGTTTAAGGGTAGGGCAGAGGTCCTTAGAGTGTACCACGTGCTTCACATTGTGGTCGGTCAATATGAGCCACGTGTCACACTCTTAGAGGACTCTGTCCGTATGGATGGTGGACCTACAGACCATCGATCCCTCCTTAATTCGAAGAGATGTCGAATACCCGTTTTAACCTCCAGAACAGTGCAAGAAGAAGACATTCTCTACGAATGTACCGACACAAACAGGATGTTGGTAACTCAATAAGCCAACATACAAAGTTTCAAACCGTCAGTGTAATTGGTCCCACACCTTAAACCCAATAATATGTGAAATATAGATGGAAAGGGAAGGTCGTGGATCATTTGAGGTTAATATGGTCATTTAAAAAAAAAAAAGAAAAAGTGGAGGCATCTATCTTAGGTGTGACTGTGTGAGTCATGGGGAAACAAACAAAAGAGAAAGAAGAGTTTAAAAGAGAAAGCTGGTTGTGTTTAAGCTTTTGGTCAGAGATGGGGGAGAGGGAGAAGAGAAGACCGCATGGAGGGTAGATGAGATCAAAAGAGGGAGATGATGACGTTTCCAGGCACGCCTCCACGCGTATTTTAGCAGTAATCCCTCTCTCTCTCTAAACTCTTGTTCCTCAGAGGTTCAGATCAGACAACTCTGTGTAAAAGACAAGTAAAACCACCGGTGAAAAGCGTCGCTAAATTTGTCAGGACCTCTATATTGGTCGGCCTAAGACGTTGCCAAGACCTCCGCGACGTAGAAACACAATCACTGAGGTCACCACCTCCCCCCCACCCTGTCATCCTATGTGGCATGTCTCAACTGTACGGATGGGCCCCCACCTGATATACGGCCAATATATAATATTGTATATATTCGATCGATTAAATTAAGAAAATGAGCATTGGGGTTCGTTTTTTGATGGGACCATTCTCTTTTTAATGTTTTCTCACCAAAAATACGCTTCTGTACATGGTAAATAAATGATAGACATGGTTTAAACTTTAAATAACGGCCGTTGGCCGCCGTTATATAAATAACGACCGTTATAATGGTTATGCCCCAATTTCGTTAAGTTATTTTTAACATAATGCCCGAAAAGAAGTCTTAGGATTATAAAGGTTGTTATAGCAGAAATAATGGTTATTATTTAAATATTTTATTTTTACTATTATCAAAGTTATTTTCAAAAAAAAAAACCTGACCCTTTTTTGGACTTTAGGACTGATGTGTCCTGGCTTCTACAATGGCATAACAGTATATACCATAACTTTACCGTTATAACGGATCACATCATAGGGCCTGCTCTCGTAAATAGTGTTATAATGGGATATAACATAACGAATTCGGGGCATTAGCCGGCTCTACCTTAAGGCCATTAAGGCGGTCCCCTAAGGCCCCTTGTTGAGAGAAGGCCCTTGGCCCAGGTCCCACTACCCACATGGATTTTTAGTCCACCCCTTATTGGATATACAAACCAAAATCAACCTGATTGATTATCTCTAACCATAAATTTTTGTACTTTTTAGGTTATGATTCTAGCATTCGTATTCAAACATGTTTTTTTGGTAGAAAATCCAATGGTTAGAAATCATCAATCAAGCTGATTTTTAGTGTGTTTATCCACCGGCCAGTAGGTGAGCTGAACACTCATGCAGTCATTGTGCCCAAAAATGAATTTATGTAGGGCCACGAGAGTCTGCACTAGGAGTCCTCATTATCTGAATTTTTTCTATAGTTTTTATATAAAGATTTCTAATAATAGAGGGTTTAATTTTTTAATTAATATCACATATATTAATATATATATATATATATATATATAAAATATAACAAAAAGGCCTTATATAGAGTTTTCGCCTTAGCCCTCTAAACCGCCATTTTTCAAAACCATGGTTTCTGGATCAATGAGAAATGGGCCTTAATTTAACACATGCCGACATTCTTAAATGCCGATAACGTCCATCATCTTTCACGGGACCTATCTCTAACAGCTTGCACGTTGCATGCCAATTCATTGATCCAAACCATTCAAGTGTTGGGGATACATCTTGGGCCAGGGCACACCGACACTTCAAACATCAAACTTTTTTCATGGACATTAAAGCTCGCTAGCATAAGGGAATTTTGTAAGTGAGAGCAAGAACTAGGAGAGCGGGAAGAAATTTTGGAGGGTCAAGATATCTTTAGAAAAAAAAAAAATTTGTAAAAATGAAAATTAATTTATCTTGTCTTTACAGAAATAAATATGCTCTAAAGACATTTTTACCTTTCATTGTTCTTGATAAGTTAAAGAGAACCAAAGGCATCTTACAAATAAAAAGGTAACAAAATGTGGATCATATTTTCCTATAAGTCTGCCTTTATAATGGTAAAGGTTTATTTGGGCAAGTGTTGCTATCGTCTTGAAAATGACTTTCTCCTTGTATCTCCGCCATTGGGTCGTGGTTTTCAAAATTCAAATTACACGAATCTCAATGACATTATGTTAAACAGCCATTTACTCCAAAAGATCGATTTGTTAGAGAAATGAGAAACAACTATGTATACCAACGGGTCGTTGGGGCAACACGTACACGGGAACACACTATCCGCTAACATGCCCCTCAACAGGAATACACTCCGCTAGTGACCTCAACCCGCGACCTCCTAGGCCTTAGGACTCTGATACCATGTTAAACAACCATTTATCCCAAAAGATCGACGTAATGAGAAAATGAGAAACAACTGTATGTGTACCAACGGATCGTCGGGCCAACACATAACGTATTCGGGAACACACCATTGGCTAACACATTCCAACCAGCTGAACTCTAGGGAAGATGTATATTCGAGCCAATTTTTTTCTCTACTTTTTATGTTGGAAAAAGGAAAAACATTAGAATATACCTCAGCCGTCGAAACATTTAGAGTAGATTTGATGGGTATGGCAAGATTTAAATACATTCGTTATAACCGACATATAATGTTACGGTTATATATGTCCTTATATGGGCCAAATCATATTATTTTATGATATTTTTCCGAAATAACGTAACAGTAAAATATCAGATAACAGATAAAATAATATTATAAGGCTAAGTCAATCTGTTTTTTATTTTTTTATTTTTTAGCAAATAAGACAATGGTCACGGAGCGTTATGTTATAAACGGCCGTTATAGCTATTTGAGTAATATGGCCTTTTTACCTTGTTCCGGGGGAATCTCAAATGGGTACCCGACAAAATAAACCCACTTAGGGTCCCATCGTTTTAAGACCCGCTGAGAATCAGATTGGGTCTGGTGCCTTATTATCCAAGATTTTTACCACTTACCTGTATCCGTCACCTGATAACTACATAGACCCAATCATATTAGCCGATCTGGGTCCTTCATTTAGATTCCACTAATAATTGGAATGGATCTGGATACACTTATTGTGGACACTAACCTAACCCATGGCACCATTTGGTGTTCCCCATCCAAGAGGTGACCCACTGATTTTGAATAGTCAGAAAGTCAAATTTAGTGTATAACTAGGGTCCATCAAATAGATATTTTTTCTCCAAATAGTTTAGAAATAACCATTAAAATCACAAAATGGCATTCCCTACATTTTCTAATATAATCTTTTTCTTTTTCTTTTTCTTTTATTTTTTTATTTGCCACATTTGGTTTTAATCTTCTGAGGTCACACTAACGTCCTTGGCTTAGAAAAAAAAAATCTAAAATAATATATTTTGCTGGTTATGCAAAAAAATAATAATATATTTTACTTACCAAAAAAAAAAAAAAATCATTTGTCTGAGTTGGACGAGATGAACTAAATGATCCTTCGGCACCTATCCATCTTCAAAGACAAATCATTTTAGCATACAACTCTGTATCATAGTGCACTAGATAATTAAATAGAAGGAATTTTGTCTTTTAAAAAAAGAAAAAAAAATCAGTATGAGTAAATTTAGGTCTTTTCGGTATTATTAACTTATTCAATTGTCCTAAAATTTCTTGAGTAAATCATTGCTCCTATGATCCAACCAGTTGGGAGAGAATATTCTTTTTTTTCTTGAGTGAATCATCCTTTTTGGAATGCAGCTAGCATACAACTCTGGGGCCCTATTGCCCATTGAGTTGCCACATTTTTCAAAACAACACCTTTAAATTTAAAAAATTGAATCTTCTTATGTTGCCAAATTTCCAAAACCACCCCTCGTATGAAATCTTCCAAAACCATCGATGCCAAAATTTCCTATTTTACCATTTTTTTTCTCCAAAACAAACTATAAACCATAAATATTGAATATTGAACATAACATATATGGCCATTTTGGTCACTGTACAAACTCTTTTATGCTTTAAAACTTTCTCCTTTTTTTCTTTTTAATTACTCGAGAGTCAAGTTTGCCTCCCCACTAGTCTCAGTAGTCTCAAGTAAGATAAAGGGATGAGAGAGATCCTACAATTGAAATTAAAAATAAGAAAACAAAAAGTTATAAAGAATGTCGCTTTTCTTCCTTCTCTTGGAACCATTCTACTAGGGTGTTTGGCCTAAAAGGATGCTTGCACTAATGATAAATGTACACCAACGTTCTCTTTATAGGGTGTTCAGACGTTTAAGGAATAGATAATAGAGGATGTTATTGGTATTCTCGGCTTGTTTCATGGATTATATTTATATATGTAGTGAACAATTTTACATATTTTACATGAATAATTAACAAATTTTGAAAAAAAAAAACAAAAATGGTCCATCTTTTCACATATAGGTAACCCAATCAAATGTGGACTTCAATTAATAGTGAAATGGATGGTCCAAAAATCTTTAACTTACAATCCACTTTTAGATAGGGATAGAAATGTTAGAATGGACTAAAAACACAAACTATGCATATTATTTTACCCATTAAGTACCTTTTGCTCTCCAAAATTAAAATTATACCTTATTTCTAAATATGAAACTACTCTTGATTTGAAATTAAATGTTAATTACTCTTTAAATATGACGAAACTTTAGTCTCGATCTTTAAAGCAAAATGGTATTAAACTCAAACAAATTCCTTCGTCGTTTTTTAATGTCCCTTTTTTATTGGGTAAATTTTAAATTGTTTCTAACACCTTTGAAACCTAGCTACATCCAAACTTTTATGTACCACACTTTTGTCATATGCTAAATTGCATACCATGCTTATACCCTTTTTTTTTCCACGAGTCTTATAATATTGATGTGGAACTATTCTTGAGAATGCTTGGTGGCTGCCAAATACTGTATGGAATGTTAAAAAAGAAGAATAGTTTCGAAACTAGTAATTTTTGGAGTGTAGAGTCCTCATAATATTGAAAGCCTTAATTCTAATATGTAGTAGCTATTGCCAACCAAAAATTAGAAAAGAAAATATTTCTGTCAATTATGCAAATGTACTCTCAAATTGAAAAATTTAGACTAATCTGTTTGGGTAGGGTGGTTCGTGGCATACTCTTATGTACATGGGAAGAGATCTAGGTTCAGTTTTGTTAAAAATGAAGTTCTAGGTTGCAAAATACTCAATTACCCATCAACATTCATTTTAGCAAAAAAATAAATTTTTTGAAAAACATTCTTACCCAAATGAAAATTTGTATATTATAATGCACTGGAGACTTAATCATAAGGTATTGTCTTTTTATTTCTTTCAAAAAATTCTTACAACATTGAATAAAATTTGAGTAGAATTTAAGGTCTTTTGGTCTTTTAACTTACACAATTGTCATAGTTTCTCGAGTAAGTCATTGCATCTGTGATCCAATCAATTGGTAGAGAATATTATTTTTTGGGGTTGAATCATCCATTCCGAATGCAACATACAACTATGGGACCCTTTTGCCCATTGGTCATTGCCACATTTTTCTGAACAACAACTTTAAATTTTAAAAAATCAAATCTTCCTATGTTGCCAAATTTTCTAAACCACCCCTCATATGGAATTTTCAAAAACTTTGGATGCCAAAATTTTCTATCTTAATTAAGAGATAAGTAGTTGGAGGTTTATTAAAAAAGAGCTCAATCAAACAACCTATACTAAAATAATGGATATTGAAAATATTATTCAAAAGAATAAATTCAAAGTACTTTTTCAATGTAACATAAATAAGGTACTTAAAAGAGTAGCAACAATGAAAGAAGTGCATAAGAAAAAAAAATGAGAAAAAAATATGAAGTCTACACATATTAGAGTCTTGTTGGAGCCTAATAGCACTCTTTCATTATGTGCTCAAACATATGAATTTTATTTATAGATTTCTCATGGACATCTTAAGAGTCTCCAATTACTTTTAGATGGCTTTTTAGTGAACTTGCAAATTCAACTACATGGAAGTTACCTTATCTCTCATCATGGACATCCCATATGGAAGACTACTAAGAGTAACGTGTACGTTTAAAGAATATAGGACTAACCTCAATAGATATATGATATCTTATTCTCGTATGAATTGAAAGAGTCTAAGAGAGACCTCAATAGTTCTTGTGACTAATATGTTAAAAGAGTAAAAAAGTGACCCCAATAGTGACTGCCTGACAATGCACATGTTTGCCTCAAGCACAACAGCAAGCTCCTTGTGATTTATTCTTCTCCATTCTATTGGAAGACTAAATTTAGATCTATTAGAAGAGAGACCTTTCGTCAATGATGCTTCTAAGTCTTATTTAAAACATTAGTCAAATGAAAATAAGAAGTACTGAACTTAACATCTTTTTTAGATAATTAATATATATAGGTAGGTCAGTAGACTACTAAGCTATTTTGTCGTAAATCTTTACAAATAAAAAATTTTAGATTCAAAATAAAAAATATTTTGAAATATACTCTGATGAATATGTTTTGGGATACTTTTATTTGGCAATGCGTTAATTTTATGTCTTGCCTAAAAAAAATAAAGAAGTAACAGATTTGAAGTATTTCATCTCTTGATCATTGAAAAGTATAATTTTTCATATTAATTCAATGAGACCATGGTTAACATGAGAGCCAAATCTATGAGTTGGTGATTGTGAGATCTAATTCTTATACTTCGAAGATTTCACACTCTTTATGAAATATCCTTACTAGATCCTACAAGGTAAAGTTCAAGGGACTCTTTGATGCTCAAGTTAGTATATATATATATTAAAACAGAAATGGACACAAACTAACCACTAAATGATGTTGGATGAATTTCTTAAACCTTATCTCTTCATGTTGATACATGTTTCTTTAAGCAAGAGATTCAAGCTACTAGATGTCTCATATTATTTAAATAGCCATTTGCTATACTCTTGTTATGTTATGTCATCTTTTGCCGATGAGATCGATCTCATTCCTCAATGAGAATGCCTTTCAACGTTTGTTGAGAAATATTTCAACCATCTATGAGGGTTGCCTTGAGAGATGTTGTTTTTATTTGTTTTGTAATGCTCGGATGCTAGGGAGACCAATAAATCAGGATAGAGTCTCGCTCATAAATTTCAATAAATCAAGATAGAGTCCTGCTCATAAATTTTAGCATGCTATATATGACTTACGAATATCCTAAATCCGAGAAGTGTTTTTGGTTTATCAATATCATCAGTATACCTAAGTATGGTTATTTGTCCTTTGCCCTCCCACTAAGACTTATAAAAAGTTCCTAAAGTGTTACAAATCAATCATATTGATATGCACGTGGATGATTAGGATTTATTAAATATTTCGTATACTCATTTTAAAAATTAAAAAAAATAATTTAAATTTCATAAAAATTATAATAACTTTAAAAATGAATCGACAATGAAAATAAAAAATAAATTCATTTTTTGGAAGCTTTTCACTCTAATGATGATTTACCTTAGCATGTGATAGTTTTGATGTAAATTAGATGATCAAATTTATGAACTAAGTCTCAATCCATAAAAACACTGATAATAAGTGAGCAAACAAGTAAACAACCAAATATCAATTAAGTCATGGATCAACTAAGTAAAACAAAAGTAGTAACTTCAAGAACTAAATCTATAGTTTATACAACCATAATATGAATACTAGAGAGAAAATTTATCTAAATTCAAAGATTTACAAGTCTTCAGTCATCACTCGTTATCATCTCTCATTCTCATTGCTTACAGATCATCTAAAGAACATCGATCATTGCACTTCCTTTAGCTAGTTAATAAAAATAAAAATCATACAAAAGAATTAAATGAACAATAAATCTAAATAATAAAATATTTTCTTTCATTTAATTATTTGTAGTTTTTTTTTTATCAAATTACCACTTGTTTCATGTCCCAGGCTGTTTAGCAGTTAACTTTATCTTCATACTTTGAGTAATTAGATAGTTTTTCATAGTTTATGATTCTATTATAATAATTGCATTTGACGTAAACATAAGTCTTCTTCGACCCTCTGTATTTTGCTTTTCTACTTCAAAATTATGCTTTCACACAAGGCCCCTTCTATTACCACCTTCACTTCCTAATTTAATATACCCTTTCACCATCTTTTAATACACAAAATGTAAAAAATGAGAGAATAAACCAATATGCGTTTTTTTAATCAAATATGTTAACTATTGTTAAGAAAATAATAAATTCTTTTAAAATTTCTTATATAAAAAATACTGCGTACACTTGGACTTGCTTCTTTCAATTTTATTAAAATGCATTTATACTTTCCTCTCTACGGGGGAGATTTTATTAAACGAAAATCATATCATTATATATCTCTTAGAACACCATGATCATTCATAATGTAGAAGATTACCTTAAAACAAAACCAACATTAATTCCCTCTTCACTCCTTGTTTGACTTTAGTCATAAATACAAGACTACTACTTTGACCCATCATCGATGGGGATAACGACACAAAATCTGATGGTTGAAAATTCATATTGAATTTTTTCAAATTATTAAAAATTTGAAAAACTATTATCAGAATAAAAAAAAAAAAAAAAAAAAATAAAAGGTCTGGAAATAGCAAAATGTTATAAAAAGACAAAAAATTTGGTAGGTCCTTTAATATTTTCTTTAGAATTCAGGGTATTTGTGTAAATTTTGTGAAAGAAGAGGGAGGAACTCGTAAATTCAACTTCAATTTAAGTCTAGGAAACAAGGGTACAGAAAACCGTCTCAGGTCGTATCAGTGAATATTTTCCACTTTTTTTTTACAAATCCTTACACTGACATTCCGGCCGCTTTGTCTCTCCTCACCCTCTCCTCTCTATAAAACGCCAATCCCACCAATTCCTTCAAGGCCACCTTATCGTGCGCACCCCTCTCTCCCAGCTTTGCAACATGGAAGACACCGCCGGCAACGCTTGGAGACCGGATTCCGTTCCTGTTCCCGGATTCCGGCTACCACCTGAAACCCCACGAGAGCCTATGGAGTTTCTCTCGCGTTCTTGGAGCGTTTCCGCCCTTGAAGTTTCGAAAGCCCTGGCTCCTCCTTCGACGCTTTTGAAGACAGCGAGCGGTGGCGGAGTTCCCATACCGGAAGATATCGCCGGAGAGGTGGAGGAAGCTGCTATGGTGTCTGGGAATCCCTTCTCTTTCGCTTCATCTGCAACATCGCAATTCGTTATGGAACGAATTATGTCTCAGTCAGTAAGTGAAAAGGACACATTAAGTACAGAGCGAGAGCAAGAGAAAAATGTCGTCTTGGGGGTCGATTTAAACTGGGTTTTTAATCTTCTCCTCTGTTTTCGATTGGGTTTGCTGGGTTTTGCTCTGTTTTTGATGCCATCTTAATGGAAGCGAGGATTCCTTCCTGGTTTGTTTTGAAAAATCGGTTTTGTTCTCATTTCTGATTTTTTGAATTCTGTTTTCAAACATTTGTGTTTTTCTTTTTGGGGATTTAAGCTGTGTTTTCTCTGTATGTACGAAAACAGAGACTGTAAAAGCAGAGTTGTCTCTCTCATGTAATCCAGATCCTGTTCTTTTTCCGCGTGGTTTTTAGTTTTTACCCGTCGCTCTCTTTATTCTTTCGGAAATATGACAAACAAGAGAGGGCTCTTTCTGTAAAACCGAGTTTCTAATCCGTATATTTGTACATTTTTTTTTTCTGGATTCTTTTTCCTGAGGTTTCTGATGCATTTGCGTGATAGAAAATTGTCGAGAAAAGCAGAGATTTAAGCTGAAAACTTCTACTATTAAGTGGGTTTTTAGTTTTTTAATTCTTTCTCTTGGGTACAGCAGGAAGTATCGCCGCGTACTTCAGGGAGGCTCTCTCACAGCAGTGGTCCTTTGACCGGTGGAGGGTCGCTAACTGACAGCCCTCCCGTCTCTCCGACGGAAATCGACGACCTTAAGGTATGTTTTCTATTGTTTTTTCGCTGAATTTCTGATTCTTTCTTGGCTGGATTCTTATGTACTCTCTTTAAGTTGAATTAAAGAAGACTTGATTTTGTAGTGTTCTCCTTGGTTTTCTTAGAATCACAAGAACCCAAAAGAGTCGAGACAAAGCAACCGATATCTCAGCTTTCTCTGCAACCAATCTTTCTCTCTGCTCTCTGTACTCTTTAGTCTTTAATACAGCTAGAGGAAACAGAGATGCTTTTTTCCTTTTTCCAATAAAATCTTTACTTCTCCAGCCTTGAAATTTAAGTGTTTTTAATGACTTCCATTAAAATAAACACTTTTTTATTCCCCATTTTTGGGATTTCTATAACCAGGTTTACCCAAAACTCCCAACTCCTAGCCACATACTTGACATCAAAAGACCCAAATGCCCTTTGTAAATTTATAATTCCTTTCTTTTTTTGATGGGTACTTTTGTCAATACAGAGAAATTGAACATTTAATTTTCAGGTTAACAATTGGGCAACGATTTGCTATTGTACGCCCTTGGTGGTCTTTGTCCTCTGTGTTCTGCAATATTTCTTGTTTTGAGCCATTGAAGGAACTAACCACTGATTCGGCACAGAAATTTCCTCTTTTCTTTGCTTTTCCTTTGTTTTAGCACAACACGCAATGGTATTTGATTGGGTGTTCAGGGGCGCGACTGTCACTCTCCGTGGCCTTGTCTCCGTTGTTTAAATAAGCAAGTTGCGCAGTGTCCAATTCGTCCAAAATCTTACTTTTCTGAATAATTAATTCCTGGAATGCGCATGGTGCGTATTGTAATACCCAGTTACCCGAACTGGGTATTACGTTTTTGTCCTCTCATTTGCCACTTAGAAATTTGGGGCTTGATTCTGAGTCCAAATTATTGAGAAATAATGGTGCGTACGTACGCATCCTGTGTTCGTTACGGTCTACCGACTCAGCTTGATTCTTGTTAATCGTACTGTATTGGAACGTACAATGCAGTTTTGCCGTTTGAACAACAACGTGGCAACCCAATACAGAGGTGGTGCTGGCGGTGCCGCTGCCAGTGGTGGTGGAAAGACCGTTGGGAGGTGGTTGAAGGATAGGAGGGAGAAGAAGAAAGAGGATACCCGGGCTCAGAATGCCCAGCTCCATGCTGCTGTCTCGGTTGCTGCAGTAGCCGCAGCTGTAGCTGCAATAGCTGCCGCCACAGCTGCGTCATCCGGAACAGGGAAAGATGAGCAGATGGCGAAGACGGACATGGCGGTGGCGTCTGCCGCAACGTTAGTTGCCGCACAGTGTGTGGAGGCAGCAGAAGCAATGGGGGCCGAGCGTGAACACCTTGCGTCGGTTGTTGGTTCTGCCGTTAACGTCCGATCACCGGGCGATATTATGACTCTAACAGCCGCGGCGGCAACTGGTAAGTAAATAAAGCAAACCCCAAGGGTATTTTCATAATTAACGAGTTCGTATCTGTCGGTTAGTCGCGGAGGATATTATTTAGTGACAAGAATGCCCTTGGTAGTATAGAACATTCCTTTATTTGTTTGTTGTACTGTGAGCTACAGCTCTGCGTGGGGCTGCCACTTTGAAGGCAAGGGCATTGAAGGAAGTCTGGAATATAGCTGCAGTGATACCGGTAGAGAGAGGAATGGGTATGGGTAACAATAATAACGGTCATCCTAACGGTAGCTACAGCGGCGAGCTTGTACCCGAGGAGAATTTCCTCGGCATCTGCAGTCAAGAGCTCCTCGCAAGGGGTTGTGAGCTCCTCAAGCGCACCCGTAAAGGTATTTTCATTAATTATACACGTATTTCCTTAATTAAAATTATCTAATTCCTATTTTTCTTAATTATTATTATTTTTTGTTGAAGCAGGTGATCTTCATTGGAAAATTGTCTCTGTTTATATCAACCGAATGGGGCAGGTATCACCTCTCACAGGCCCATTGTGCATTTTTTTGAAATCCAGAGTAGGAGTTACCTTAGTTTAGTTACCAAACACACCCATATCTAGTAGTAATGGGAGCAAGTGTGTTGGCATTGCAGCCATTAATGTCGGGGTTCTTGTTCTTTACTGCAGGTGATGCTAAAGATGAAGAGCAGACATGTTGCTGGGACCATAACAAAAAAGAAAAAAAGTAAGTAGTTGTGCTCATCAGTCTCTCTCTAATGTGAACAAAAGGGAGGATGGTTTTCTTTTCCTAGGGATTAGGGAAAGGAGAAACAGCAGTAAAGTAAAAGAAGGGAAAGATAATGGTTTTCTGATATATCTCTCAAATTATACAGATATGGTGTTGGAGGTGGTCAAGGATATGCCGGCGTGGCCCGGTCGGCACCTTCTCGAAGGTGGAGAGTATAGACGATATTTCGGGCTGAAGACAGCTATGCGTGGGTTGGTCGAGTTTGAATGTAGGAACCAGAGGGAGTACGACGTCTGGACTCAGGGTGTCTCTAGGCTCCTCTCGATCGCTGCTGAGAGGAATGGTCGACGAAAGACTTAAAACCAACCCCACCATCCAATTTCCATTTCTGTTAGAAGAGGAGAATTTGGTGCACAGGCAACCAACTGATGGGCCATTAGAACTGAATTGAAATCTTTTGAACATGGTGGGGCTGGTCCTGATCTTTAATGTAAAAAGGTAGGGAAAGTAAAGATAAAATCTTCCATAGGGGGTTTCTTTTACTCTTGGGAATATTTAGTAGGGCTTTAATTTAAAACAGAGAGAAAAGTGATCTTAGTGAAGCAAAGAAAACCATGTGTTCAAACTCTGTGTGCTAAAGGAAGGGAGAATCTTGGACTATAGTGGTCAAAAAGAGATGGAAAGAAGCCCCATTTGAGTAAAGAAACAAGATAAATGTCTTGGTTATGTGGTGTAAATCCATATATGGAGTTTAGCTTTCTTTCTCTGTCTTTTCTTCAAGGATCTTTGATTTTGTTTGGGAACAATATTTTATTTCTGAAAAGAATGAAAGCAATGGGTTTTTTGAACATGCTCTTTCTCTTCTCTACTATGTCTTTTTGTTAATTAAGTTGGCTTCTTTCGGCTTATAATGGGGGTTTCATGAATTTTGTTTCTTTTGTATTATGTACTAGTAGGGGCCTTTTTTGGAAGAAGAGGCAACATAAGAAGTTCCCAGCCAAAGGGTAGTTCTGGAAGATTAGTTTTAAGGCACCAATGTGAAAAATGTGGCAACTCAATGCACACAGTTGGGAAGGTCAAAAGTTGAAGGTCAAGAGGTCGAAACTAAAAAAAAAAATGAAATGGGGGGCAAAGGTTGAAAAATTACCCACTTAGACAATTGCCCTACATACTGTAGTGGATGACCTGTAACTGGTTCACTAAGTTAGTCTGTTTAACTGTTTTGAATAATACTCAGAAAGATCGAACTGATCAGATTTGGTCCTAGCCATTGATATTTTACTCATCAGACGTAGTATTCTAGACCATCTGCTAACATCATAACCACCTTCTGCCAAACTCCAATGCTCATCTAGAGAACAAACATCTAATTCAATGATTAAATGACCACGGCAATTCAAATGTAACACAAGGGTATTTTATGCACTTTACTGAACTGAAGTTCTCTTTGATTCAAAAAAAGATACGATTTCTAATTTTCAACAGCTCTGAAGATCGTAAGCAAGGATAAGAAGAGGTTGATGATGTCGAGATAAAGTGCAACAGCAGCCCAAATGTACTCGTCGTAGGAGTATCGCTTGATCAGGTTGTCGGTATCGTAAATGATATAGCCACAGAATACGATAGCTGCCAAAGCTCCGTAGATCGTCACAGAAATCTTCCCCATGGGAAAGAAAACCTGCCACAACGAAAACAAGAACCCCAATCCAAATTCAGGAACATATACACGGGGAGAAACTGCAAAATGTTTGAATGTCTCACATACCTGAATGAAGGAAAAGATCACAAGCACTAATATGGCACCAAACAAAAAGGGCCCAAGGAAGTTAAAATCATAGCCTCTCCTAGCCGCCCAGAAGGTGTAGAGGGTGAGACTCACGACCACTACAGCCGTTAGAATTGCAGATTCCAAAATAACCTTCCCTGTTGACAATGGAAATGAACAATAATCAGATGTTAATAGTGTTCAAAAGGCAACAAAAACACAAGATACGCATGGATTACTCAACTCAAGATCCAAACTGTTAATTATTATTATTTTTTCCTTCTTTTTCTTTTCGAGGATCAGAGGCTAGTCTCCAATACACTTAACACATACAAGTGCAAAGGAGAGGAATTGAATTTATCAAGAGATAAATCAGACGAACCCTCAATAGTAGGGGCAGATTATTAGACATGGGGCCGGGCTACTCAGTTCTTGATTTTACTGGAAGAAAGAGTCCAAGGCTAACCCATCCGGTCCACAGGCCAATGATGGATGGGCCACAGCAACCACCCTAATGATAGAAGGATTCTAGCACTATGATTATATTACCTTTTGGCATACCTGTTGTCATTTCATCAGCGGCTTCAAGGCATCAGGTGAGTGCCATAGTGCTATGTGGGCCCCACACTTTGCGGTGAGGGCCTCGGGGATTTGAATCTCTAAGCCTGCACCTATAGCATTTTTCTTGAGTTTTTCACTATACGCCTTTTTGAATCAATGATTTGAATAGCCATGGTGTTAAAGAAACAAAATCTTGGCATCTGTCAAGGATCCCAATGTTCTGTTCCTTTTCGTAATCAGGGTTTCCAGTTCCATCATGCCAACCTTTTCGAAAAATCGATGCAATATGTTTTTTGGCCTCCAAACCATAGTGTATTAACCTTTTCTTCCAATCTTCCACCTACTTTCTAGATAACCTTCCCATGCAAGTTTGTGTTAATCAGACTGGATTGTCAAATCGGTACGATTTTCAGTCTATGGTCAATGCAACCATTAAACCAACATATGAGTAACCCAGATGACCACATGAACCATGTCTAGTCAGCCAGACTGTCCAATCAGTACATGTTTTGGACTATGGTCAATCCACCAATTGACTCAACATTTAGATGACTCAGATGAAGCCTGACCCATATCCAAAGAACACATTTAGAATAGGATGAACAGTCTTCCGGAAATTGAGCAAGGTTTCCTCACAATGAAATTCAAACTATCTTACACATAAGCTCGACATTTCAGCATTCTGGATAATGTAAGAGCAGGCCAAGGTCGGAGGATATCTTTTATCAAAAGTACCCTTGCTAGCATTCCTATTCACTTTTTGTCATTGTTTTCTATTCTGGTTTCTCTAGCTCACAAACTGGAAAAGATCATCAGAGACTTCTTGTGGGAAGACAAGGGGTACACTTGCAAGTTCACCTAGTTGACTGGGGGAAAATCTGTTCGCCTAAAGAGAAAGGGGGTTTGGGCTTTTAGGCATCTCTAAGATATGAATGTTGCGCAACTTGGGAAATGGCTATGGAGGTTCGGTGAGGAGGAAGACAGTTTGTGGTGGCTGGTCATTGGTAATAAGTACGGGGTGAGGTAGTTTGGATGGGACAACTTTCTGGTTCTTTTGTCTTATGGAGTTAGCATGTGGAAAGGTATAACCGGTTCTCGTGAGTATTTCTCGAGAGGTGTAACTTTTAACATTAGGAAGGGGGATAAGGTTCGTTTCTGGGAGGATAAGTGGTGCGGGGAAGACACCCTTAAAGAGGACTTTCCGTCATGTTCTTGCTTTCAGATTGTAAAGAAGCATTGATTAAGGATTGTGTGGCGAGAAGTGAAGGCACTGCTTCCTGGAATCTGTGCTTCAAAAGATCCTTCAATGATTGGGAGATGGAAAGCCTAGCCTCTCTTCTGCTTTGTACAGGGGTCCCCAACCTAGATTCGGAGTCGAATAAGAGGATTTGGAGATGGGATAAGCAAGGTATCTTCTCAGTTAGCTCACTCTTCTCCCACAGCTTCTCGGGGTCAGACTGTGATTTCGCGGCTTCAGTTATTTGGGGGGCTCCTATTCGTACCAGAGTGAAGTTCTTCATCTGGACAACAATTCTAGATAAGATTCTGACAGTAGACCACTTGATCAATAGGTTTATTCTATGCAAATCAGACTCAGAATTAATAGATCATGTGCTGATCCACTGCATATTTTTTACGGAGGTATGAAAGACTTATTTTAGCTTATTCAGTATCTAGTTCGTGGTGTCTCTACACGTGGAAGGCTTCCTCGATGCTCCGATGATGTTTTTTGTGGGTGAGGGAGGATCCTTTAGCGCATGTTCCCATTTGCAATCATGCGGGCTATATATGGAAGGAAAGGAAAAGAATCCACTGCATATTTTTTACGGAGGTATGACAGACTTATTTTAGCTTATTCGGTATCTAGTTCGTGGTGTCTCTACACGTAGAAGGCTTCCTCCATGGATGCTCCAATGATGTTTTTTGTGGGCGAGGGAGGATCCTTTGGCACATGTTCCCATTTGCAATCATGCGGGCTATATGGAAGGAAAGGAACTCAAGAATCTTCGAAGGGAAACAGTTAGGAACCCCCTAAGAGGGTTGAGGTTTTTGTAAGCTTTTCAGAGGATTTCCCTTTCTTTAATAGATCATTTTTATTTATCAAAAAAAAAACCAAACAAATAAATCGGGCTCCAAGCCCCAAATGCTAGCGCTGAATCATCTAGCAAACACAATGTGACTTAGGGTAGACTCTAGATTGGAAAGCCAAATTTATCTCAGCTGTTTCTATTATCCTTCGATGACTAATTTCTAAATTTTCGAACTGAAATCGACGGTATCCAGAAATTTAAACAAGGTTTCAACACAAAAAACTTAGGCTATTTACTAGAATGGTATGCTAATGTTATCTCAACTGTTTCTATTCTCCTCCTTCAATGACTAATTTCTAAAGTTTCGAACTGAAATGGACAGTATCCACAAATTTAAACAAGATTTCAACACCAAAAATCCAAAATAAGGTTTCAAAACAAGGTTCCATGCCTTCCCAAAAAAAAAGTTTTTAAGAATGCTTTTTTGTGACAATCAAATTAGGGTATACTCCTACGAGTCGAGCCAAAGTGTCTAGAGCCTTTTCGCTACTAACCAAACCAAAATTTTGATTTCCGTCTGTGAACAAAATATAGTCCTTGTTCTTATATAATTTCATGAAGTTATGATTCCTTCCACCTATTTATCCAAAACCGAAACTATGGTTTCCTTCTCTGACTCAAAACTAGAAAAACATCTCTTTCTTCACCCAATAAATCTACCACCAAAAACTACAATTAAGTATTTTTTTTTTCTTCTAAGTAAAACCACAATTAAGTATTTCCTACAAATGAAACAAGGGTTAGGGTTTCTTTCACCAATAAATAACAAAATACAGTACTGTTGCTTATAAAATTTAGACATGAAGTTTTAAGTGTTCTTTTTCACTTATAACCCAAAACCAAAATAAGGGTCTTCACTGAAACTAGAAATAAGGGTTAGGGTTTCAATTCAATTCATTCAAAACAAACAAAACAGAGAATTGGGTTTGTTTGCGTTACCACTCGTAAATGCACACGTTAATCCAACAGCGAAGGCAAGCGAAGTCGTAAACACACCAAGGAGAAGCAAGTTCACCGGATGATGCTGGTAGTAGTAGTACATAGGGAACAAAACTGAAAAAAAAGAAATAAGAAAATTCCCAAAAATTAAACAAAATACAGATTTCTCTCCAAAAAATCAAAATTTGATCTCAATAGTTGAATTACCTATAAAGGGCAATATAATAAGAACAATGTAAAGCGCCAATCCGGTCCCAGATGACACAAAGAATTCTGAAATCGGACGTACGGTAACAACGACAGCGGCAACGGCGATTGTGAGAAGCAATTGAATGGTCAAGATACTGTAGATCTTACGAATGAAGGCCCAGCGAAGCTCCGGGCTCTCGAGCATCATCGGATACAGAGGCCGGGTTACGGCCTCGATGTCACCGGGTTTCCTGTACGGATACTGCCACATCTTCGCAGAAGTTAGAGGAGAGACGACGAGTTTGGAGAAAACCAGAGTGTTTATTGGTTCTAAAGAATAGAAATCTAGGGTTTTTATGTTTTTGTTGCTGCAGAGAAATTAGGGTTCGTCAGTGAGAAATGAGGGGGGAAGTTTTTTCTGATCTGTTGCAAAGAAAGTTGAGACTTTTTTTCGATCTGTTGAGAGGGAGATTTGGGATGATTAAAAGGGAAGGTTTCGGATGGAACGAGTGATGAAATGCGAAACTTCGGGACTTCTCGAGCAACCGCCGTACCGTATCGTCTAGTGTGGATGATATTGGTCGATGACACGTGAGAATTCCAGAAGACACGTGAATAGGACTCATCAAACATTCTGGGCCTCTGGCTTCCTCTCCTTCGCTGATGGAAGTACGTTGCAAACGGGCCGGGTTGGGTTGGGCTAGGCTAGGCCAGGCTCAGGCTCAGGCTCAGGCTCAGGCCCAGGAGATAGAAGCTTGGTCCGGTCCGGTCCGGTCCAGTGTTGAAGATAATAGCTCAGCCCCATCCTGGCCTGGCGCTCTAGGAAACTAAGGTCGGGCCCTTGATGGACCCAAGTCTGGCCCAACCTAATTTTGTCTATATTTTCACTCAAGAAGATGGTTAGAGAGACTTGAACCTTGCCTTCTTGACATATTACAAGTAGGGTTGTCAATGGGTCAGTTCCGGTTTGGGGATCGACGTATCTAGAATCAGAACCTATTATGCTTGTGATACGTATGACAGTTCTGGTTCCTATCGGATTTGGCTCCTAAACAAGTGGATCCAGAATCGGAATCGATAAATATCCATTTTTCTCCCATCAAGTATCGGATACTCGTCTATTTTCTCTGACTTGACTTAGTTTGACCTACTTGACTCAGCTGTTAGAGTAGGGGTGTCAATTTTACCCGATTTAACCGGAACCGAAAACACCGGTTCCGGTACCACATTTTTGGGAACCGATTAAAAAGAACCGGAACCGGAACCGAACCGGAAACTAATGGTTACGGTTCCGGTATTCTAATATGGAACCGAAACCGATAAGAACCGGAACCGAACCGATAAGAACCGGAGCCAATATATAAATATAGTGTAAAAATTCTCATATTACCAAGATTGGACCTGTTATACCCGAAACCGGAACCGGAACTGACAAAAACTACATAATCGGTTCCGGTTCTGGTACCATCACTTTGAGAACCGGAACCGATAAGAACCGGAACCGTTTGTACCGGTTCTGGTCACCTTAGGAACCGAACCGGAACCGACCCGTTGACACCCCTATGTTAGAGTATCACTTTCATATGGTGAGAGTCACTGGTTCAAATCCAATAGTAGGTAAAACCGGCCGAAACTCCCCGGGATACTCGTGTGCTTTATAAAAAAAATGCGAAAAATATATAAATAAAATAAATTCATACTAATTTTCAAAGAAGTTTGACAGTTTAACACTGCTATATACATATCTGCTCTGATTCCTGTCGATTCAGTTCTGGTTTGGTCTGGATACTAGTGTATCAATAACCGGAACCTAATACATCTATTCCGGGTTCTTATTGGTTTCAGGTTTTTTGGGTTCAGTTTTGAAATACAGTCAGCAAGAAAAGGGATTGGCTATTAAGTATCTTATAACTTCATCTTAGAATTGGCGAATCAAAGAATAAAAAAGGAAAAAAATTGGTACACAATTTTGTGTGGTGAGGATGCTCTGAAAGAAACAGGAGGGCAAGGTAAGCGTCCATGGCCAGAAACACTTCATGGGCCTCATCAAAGTGGTCCTGTTGTGCTTGAACCATTGTTCATCATTTACTCAATAGTAGGAGCTATAAATGAGTTAGGTGTCATTTGTATGGCTATTATTAATACACACTGGATTACCATTTTTATTACCTTGCCATTCGTGGAACATATTATCCATGTGTATAATATATGCTTCTAAAACAATGAGGATAAGGAAAAAAAAAAAAAAAAATATCGATACTCATACTTCCAAAATTAAGTCGCCACGTAACAAAGAATATATACGAACAAAGAGAAAATGAAAATTTTTAAATTCAATTAACTTGAACCTGTCTTATTCTTTGTTACGTGGCCGGCTTTTCGAAGTGATAGCATCGATTTTCGCTGATAATCTTAGTAGCAAAAAATAACTATCCACAACAATTACTTTTACGATTATTTGTTGATAACAATTTAACTAATAAAAAAGTTATTTTTTATTCTATTTTTCAAAAAATACCCTTAACTCTCTTAAAATCGTTCCCACCTTTTCAATTTTGTTTCAACTCTGTCTTAAAACCATTTTCTCTCTCTCTCTCTCTCTCTCTCTCTCTCTCTCTCTCTCTCTCTCTCTCATATTTTCTTTCTCTCACGTGCCATTCCGTTAGTAAATATAAAAGATTGTAATTTTGCATTTCACGTATGTGTTGTGTTATGTAGAGACTGATGATTCTTGAAGTACTGTACATGAAGGCACGATTCCGCGGGTCCAGCTAGTAAATATAAAAGATTGGGGAGGATTTTTTTCTGAGGGTTTTTTCGTAATTCTCACATAGCCTTACGGAAACCCTAATTTAGTCATAAGGTTATATATACGTTGGTGAGAGACGAGTATCTCAATCTTGTACTGTGTGTATTTTCTTTTGCCCTAGAGCATAGTGGAATCGGTGTGGATCCGTGGATGTACCTCAATCTAGAGGGAACCACGTAAATCTCTGTATTGTGGTTTGTTTGCATCTTTGTTTTATTCCTCGTTTATTTTTCTTTCTTCCCAACAGTATGGGCAAAAGGTTCTCTGTATAGTCACCTCAAACTATTTTCCTCTACATAGTTGTGTGGGTATCAGATTTTTCAGGCCACGCGATGTCCAACACGTGGCATGAGTAGGTATAGTATCTGTACGAAGAATTCATCAGGTATATAATGTACGATACATCCTTAATGATAAATAGCTGATAGTCGGGAGCTCACATTCTCGTTTGTTGAATCAGAAAATGAGATCCTATGCTCAGTCCTATCAGGAAGTTAGTAGCAAGCACATCTCATGGGCTAATCTCTTAGCCTGACATCAAACGTCTCTTGGGACGACTTCCCAGCCTGACATCAAACATCTCACAGGCTGAGCTCTCAGCTTGACAACGAACATCTCTGGGGATGACCTCCTGGAATGACATCAAACGTCTCACGGGCTGACCTCTCAGCTTGACATCGAACATCTCTTGGGGCGACCTCCCAGCTTGGCATCAAACATCTCACGGGCTGACCTCTCAGCTTGACATCAAACATATCTCTTGGGACATCAAACATCTTTAGGAATGATCTCTCAGTCCGACTTCAAACAACTCTCGGAGCGGAGTAAAACTTCTGTCACAATGGGATTGTAAATCACACAAACACAGCCAATGAGTTCTGGGCACGTACACCTAAAAAGCAAAAGCACATGGGTACGTTGCAAAAGCACTTGTGTACGTGCCAGAACTCATTGGCTTGTGATTGTGTGATTTACAATTTCGTGTGATAGAAGTTTTACTCCACGGAGCGATCTCTTAGCTTGACATCAATCACCGCACGGAATGACCTCCCAGCCTGACATCATCTGTCTCATGAGATGATCTTCCAACTTGATTCCAAGGTGGACATGCTGTATGCCCCTAACAAGTCAACAACCAGCTGACAGGATCTCAAATTCAAAAGTACAAAAGTCCATAATAGGATCCAAAATATCTTGAATGCCAGCTGGCAAATATTTGTGTCCTAACCGAATGCTAACAAACGAATATTAGCAAAACCTAAATGAATGACAACTGACGAAAGATAAAACGAGGCGCATCAATTTGGACCTCTGGTTGAGAACCCAGGCATCATATGTAGCCTCAACAAGTTCTTCTTCTTGCTCCATTTGGTCATAATCCTTGTTGAAGCCCTCGCGATATTCATATTTAAAGGATCTTTTGAAAGGGATGCAGAAGTGTCCTCAACACCCTTTGCATAGGCCTCCACCTTTTCGATCCATTTTCTCTGGACCTCAACCATCATCTGAGCCTTAGAGTGTTCTCTCTTTAGTTTCTCGATCTCAAACTGATTTTTCTTCAACCTCTCCAATTTTGCTCTGGTCATGGCCAAGTCAGCACCAACAATAGCCTTAGCTATCTGGATCTTCTTGGTGTTTACTTTCTCAACCAACAGCGTGGACTGAACTTCTTTTACTTCTATCTAAACCTCTTTTCTCTCAACAACGGCCTTCTCCGACTCGACTGTTAGTGTCTGAAGCTTAGAGATCAGTTTCTGCTCCCTCTTCTCCATCTTGGTGATGCAAGTCACCAGGTTTTTTTTTAATAAAATCTCTCATCCTAATGAAATAAGCGATGCCTTATAAAATCAAATTAAGCTTACATTAGATCAACAATTTAAATTCTTACAAACGAAAACCAAGGGGAAAAGACATACCTCAAGCAGACAACGACTCAATGTGTTTAGTACGAATGTAAGGTTGTCAGGATCGACGAACTTCTCATGGTATTTAATTTGGTAGACAAAACCTTTAATCAGGTTTATGGACACCTCATCATCTGCAATGGGATGCTCAGGATGGATGAATCCCACCAAAAACTGGTGCATGGATTGGGGAAGTCCTCCTCCTAGAAGACGGCTGGATGTTAGTTTGGCAGCTAGCAGACTTGAAGTCCCGACTGTTGGTTTGGCAACTGGCAGATCTAAGCTCACGAGAGCTATCCTCTCGGCATCAATGTAAGGAACTCGGGATGCCACTGGGTGTGTGTATTGTTCATTATCTGGGTGTGTGTATTGTTCATTAGCTAATTACATATCATTTCTGCCGAACAAAATGTCCCAGTTTGTTGAGGCCACTGTGTCCGAATATTGTTCCGTCGCTGGCTACAACAAGACGGGTAAGACCCCGGAGGAGGTTTTTACTATTGCACACAAAGAGTTGGTTGCGGATGGAATGAAACAGCTAACTAAAGCGGCTGAATCATGCTCAGTCATAGCCACACTCATTTTTACAGTGGCATTTGCCACTTCCACAGTTCCACCACCGTACCTGGTGGTTTGCATCAAGATAAGGGAATCCCAATACACCAAAGCATGCCGGGATTTAAAGTCTATGCTATCTCATCCCTACTAGCCCTATTCTTCTTTGTATTCTCCTCAATTACATTCCTTGCCATACTGAACTCTCCCTTTCAGGTGTTCGACTTTGGGAAGGATGTACCGTATAATTAAGCTGATAGTAGGACTCACCTCTCTTTTTATTTCCATGTCCTCCATGTTAGTTTCCTCCTGTGCTAGCCATTCTTTTATCATCACAGATGACCTTGAGTGGGTTTCATATACAATATATGGAATAATGTGTTTTCCCCTCACCTTTTATGCTGCAGTAAAGTTCCCACTCTATTTTGATCTCATATACAACAGTTGTGCACGAGTGCCTAATCGTGGTTCTCTCTATTACTGATCAGCTTTCGTGTTTGTACGTATTTACTTATTTACTATTTGATGCCATATGCTATGCTAAATTGGCTTCTCTATGATTTGATTTCAAGTTGTATAACTCTTAAACTTTATAATGCAATTATTCATTATTAGTGTTATGGGACAATCTGTTCTACAATCTCGTTTTTATTTTTACTTCCCAATTGCACATTCCTTCCTCACCATCACTATATATTGACTTTACTCTCTCGCTTCAATTTTATGTTTGCCACGACTTCCTTTTAAGGTCAATTTTTTTTTTTTGCTACTGTGCTCCAGGGAGTTGGGTAGTTATGTCACTCTCAGTCTCAGGCTTCTCTGCTTTTTGCCACGTACTCCTTCAAAATCGGTTTTAAATCTTTTTTCTTTTTTAAGTGTGTAAAACATTGAGTATGTGGCAAATAAGATATTGTGAATGTTGAATAAGTTACCCAACACAGGGAAATAGGATCTGAATTCCATCTTTTGCTTTTTACGTCGGCAAAACATGGCTTATGTGGCAAACAAGGAGATTGAATTCTTTCTAGGGTCCTAACGCGTAAGCTAGCACCATTTTTGTTGAATTTGAACGGCTAGAATCACGGCTTAAAAAGTATTAAAATCTAATGGCTAAAGATTACTCTTCTTTCTATATATCTCATTGGTTTTTTTTTTTTTTTTGATTAGTATAACAGTTTTATTAGATAGAGACCTTGAGAGGCTGAGAAAGCCTAAGCAATATACAAAGAGAAATAAAAATAACAATTTTTGGCAAATATAAAACATCACCAAAAGTCTCAAGAATCCCAGACACTAATCCTTCCCCCTACTTGCCAACTCCTTCCATCTGTAGACAATGTTCTCGAAGGAGATACTTGTCCCTTCCTCGTACAACTTAACCCAGTAATAAACCAGCCCCTTAATATCCAAGATGATCTGCTCCAAATTTAATCTTCTACTCACAAACACCCTATTATTCCTCTCTCTCCACACACCCCATAATATTGCTAATGGTGTCAAAGCCCACATTCTCCTCCCAAGTCTCCCAAGCCCCTTAGCTTTCCAAGCAAAGAATAACTCCTTAATCGACTTAGGAACTATCCAGCACACTCCAAACTCCCTGAATAACCCTGTCCAAATGAGCCATGCGCATCTACAGCGTAAAAACAAATGTTCAACTGATTCCCCGCTTTCTAAGCACATAGAACAATGATCCAAAACGCTTACTCCTCGCTTCCACGAAAATCCATTGTTTGAAGTCTCCCTCGAATTGCACTCCATGCTAGAAATCTCACCTTAGATGGATCTCTGCTTCCCCACACCTTAGTTACTGGGAACTCCTCTGTCTCCCCTCCCTCAAAAGCACCATAAAAAGAATTAATAGAAATTTTACCTTTGCTATCAAAGGTCCACCATCTAGAATCATTCTGCGAATTTAGATTAGGGATCTCTCCTATCTTGCTCATCAAAGCTTCCATGCGTGGCACCTCCCAGTCATAGAGTTGATGACGAAAACCAAGCTCCAATGTCGATTGACCATCAATAGTAACTTGCATCTCGCTAACAGAAGCAGATTTCTTATCTAAAATAAGAAAGAGATCATGAAACTTAGTTTTAAGGTTAGCTTCCAAACACCATCTATCCTCTCAAAAAAGAACCTTTTTCCCCCTACCCACTTTAAACATCGCCCCCTCTTCGAACTTGTGTAATCCATTCATGATTCCTCGCCACACACCACATCCATACGCACCCCTCGGCCTACCACTACTCCAGCCCATGATACTTTCCCCAAACTTACCCGCTATAACTCTGCGCCATAAACTATCTCTCTCAATCTCAAACCTCCACAATCATTTCCCTTTCAAAGCTTTGTTCATTCATTGTAAATCTCTCACCCCTAAGCTTCCTCTTTCTTTCAGTCTAGTCACTACCTTCCATCTGACCAAACTGAATTTTCGTCCTACACCTCTACCACTCCACAGGAAATTTTTCATCAATCTAATTATTTTCTTTTCCACACTCGCAGGCATTGAGAATAGAGACATATAATAAATTGGCATAGAGGACAGAGTGCTCTTAATAAGCACAAGCCTACCCCCCTTCGACAGAAACCTAACTTTTCATCTAGTAAGTCGACTCTCCAATCTCTCAATCACCGGATCCCAGATCACCTTACTTTTATAACTTGCCCCCAACGGTAGTCTGAGATATCTCATAGGGAAACTTCCCACCCTACACCCTTAAATAGACGATGCTTCACTCAGACCCTCGGCTTCACCTACTCCAAAAACCTCTGACTTCGCAAGATTTACATGAAGCCCAGAAATTGCCTCGAAACAACATAACACATCCTTAAGAAAAATAGTATCAACCCTTCCACCTTCAAGAAACAAAATAGTGTCATCGGCAAATTGAAGGTGAGATATCGATGGACCACTTCTGCCCACCTTAAATCCTTCTAACAATCCTAGCTCATTAGCTCTTTTCATCTTCCGACTAAAAACTTCCACTACCAACACAAACAAGAAGGGTGATAACGGATCTCCTTGCCTTAAACCCCTAGAACTTTGAAAAAAACCCATAGGAGAACCTTTAACCAAAATTGAAAAGGAGCATGAGCCACACATTTTCTAATCCATCCTCTCCATTTGATCCTGGCCAAAACCCATGCGCTCTAAAACATAATCTAAGAAATCCTAGTTAACATGATCATAGGCTTTTTCCATATCCAATTTAAATGCTAATCCATGCCTACCCTCTTTCAATCTGGATTCAATACACTCATTAGCTATCAGCACAATATCCAAGATCTGCCTTCCTGGAATGAACGCTCCTTGCTCCTCAGAAACAACATCCGCAATCACACAATGAATCCTAAGGGCAAGAACCTTCGCTAAAATTTTATAAGCACTACCTACCAGGCTAATGGGTCTGAAATCTCTAATGTCCTTTGCTCATTTCTTTTTAGGAATAATGGATATAAAAGTACAATTAGATCCATAATCTAGGAAAGAGTTTTCTTTAAAATCTCTAATTGCAGCCATGAAATCAAGCACGATTGTCTCCCCGCATTTCTTATAGAATTCCATTGTAAATCCATCCGGCCATGGTGCTTTATCTCCCTCCATCTTACTCAAGGCTTGAATCATCTCTTCCTCTGTGATACTTCTTTCCAACATCTCACTCTGCCCCTTTCGTAATCTCAAAAAATTAAGACCATCTGCTTTTGGTCTAAAAGATTGTTTTTCCTTGTACAACTTCTCATAATACTCACTCAGCCCTTTCCTAATCTCCTCCTCCTCTACCATCTTGCGATCTCCTATGGTGATTCTCTCTAATTAATTAACTCTTCTTCTAGCATTCGCCACCTTGTGAAATTTTTTTATTATTATTATCACCTTCCTTCAACCATTTAATTCTAGATTTCTGCCTCCAACTAATCTCCTCCAACCTCATAATAGAGTTCAACTCCTCTCTCAGATAACTCCTCTTATATCTATCCTCTACACTCAATTCTCCTTCCTCTTCTATCATATCCAAAGCAACAATACTAACCAGAATGGCTTCTTTTTTGCTCTCGACCCTAACAAATTCTTCTTTATTCCACTCCTTGATTTTTATTTTAAGCCCAAATAAATTTTTCCTAAAAACAACTCTTGGTCTCCCAAAACACTCTATTTCATCCCACCACACTTTAATCTTCTCACAAAACCCTGAGACCTTTAGCCACATATTCTCAAATCGAAAAGGTCGCAGCCGACTCACTTCTCCCCCCAACTGCAACATAATAGGTGAGTGGTCAGATACCGGCCTAAGCAAAATGACTTGGTTTACATCTGGAAACCCCTCTTCCCACGAGTCTGAAATTAGAAACCTATCAAGCCGACTCATCATTGGTCTCTCCTGGTTATTAGACGAAGTATACGTTCCTCCTACAAATGGTAAATCAATCAATGAATGATCATATACAAATCACTAAAATCTCTCATGCTTCTCTTGATCCTACTCCCTCCCTTCCTCTCATCACTAAATCTGATAACATTGAAATCCCCGCAAACACACCACGGGCCCTCCCACAATCCTCGAACATCTGACAACTCATCCCATAATTGTGTTCTCTCTATACACCCTGTGGGCCCATACACTCCGAAAATGATAAATGAAACACCGGTACTACGAAGCTGGCCCAAAATAGAGACCGAAAATGCCCCCTCCAAACTATCAATAACCTCTATTACTTGTTCATCCCACATAACTAGTACACCTCTAGATGCCCCAATGGCTGGGAGAAAACTCCACCCGATCTCTTCTCTTTTCCACACCTCCAGATGCCCCAATGGATGGGAGAAAACTCCACCTGATCTCTTCTCTTTTCCACACCTCCCCCACCACTTTAACACCAATACTCTCCATCTTAGTTTCTTGGACCACAACTATATTACACTTATTCTTGAAGATCACACTCTTACATGCTATTCTTCTATCCTTAGAATTTAAGCCTCTAACATTCCATGATAAGCATTTAATTTTAAGCTTCATATTTGACCACCGACTTTCTCCCTCTTTTGCTATTACTCGTTTGATCAAGATCACTATTCACTAAAACGTAGCTAATCCTATTTAGCTCCCTAGATAACTTCGATACACTCCTTCAATTGGGGCTATTTTCACCTTCTCTACTCTTTTCCAACCTCTCCTCGTCATTGCTCTCATTCTCCCTCACATTTTCAAACTCCATGTGATTTGTATTTTGCTTGCATTCTTCTATCCTAACTTCACGGCATAATCTATTTCCATTTTCATCTTCTGTCCACCCAGTCCGACTATTATCTCTTCTACCCCCGTGACTGATGATGGATGTTAGAAGATCTTTAGCTTCTTTCTTGTATCCCACCCAAGATATGCCCAAACTAGCCTCAACTCTCAAAATATTTCATAATAGCCATATAGTTGAATTTAGTCTCACTCCCTCTTCAAACTCTGTGACATTCTCACCCACGACACCACTCCCTTGGCAATCGATGAGAACCATTTGATTTGATCTAGACCTTCTGATTCAAATCATGGTAGATACAGGTGATTCAGCCTCCTTTTGGAAGATCCCTTCCCCAACTTAATTGTTACTCATCTCTCGGCAAATAGCATCGTCCAACATCACCCTACAAACACCTCCCGGCTAGCCTTGCATTGCCTCACATCTAACAGTCAGTCAGCTAGTTGAGAACCAAGCATCTAACAGCAAGCAACCAATTTTTCATGGTCAACTTTATCCAGCATGCAACCAGTCATCCAACAGGCCTACCTCTCAAACAATCGGCAAACAAATTCGATCAATAAACTCTCCAACCGACAACTAGATCACGATGGACTTCGGAAAGAGATGAGTTTTGCTATTATCGGGCGTCCAATTCAAGATGTTATTCAGACTAATGCAGCCAGTTCTGCCACAGTTGCCTCAAATGTGTCCACTCAGCCACTGTTCAATGCAAGCACTAAGCTCAAGCCAACTACATCCCTTGCATATGGCCGTGTGTCTTCAGCAGCCAACATACAGATACATTTAGGATGTGGATCATTGACCCGACAATTGGCACCTTCTTCATGCATGATGCATGACACAACAGTCAACTCTTCCCATCAAACTACATGATTTCGCTTTCTCACCACGCTCACTTCACCCATGTGTCAACTTGTGATTGTCTTAGCCAACCTATATATGGTCACACCAGCCAGCCTATATATGGTCACACCAGCCAGCCTAATGTTCGTTTCAGCCATACATTACTCATGTAGCACCTACTACCTCAATGGCAAGGCACGGAACACAACCACGATCTCAACATACCGCCAATTGCCCTCCCTTTTGACCAACGTTCTTCCCAGATGTACGCCAAAACCAACTAGATCAACAACTCTTCACTAGGACATAAAAAAAAAGAAAAAGTCATGTAAAATCCTCCTTCTCAACTAACAAGTGGACCAGCCTATATATCATCTTTACTTATACACCCAACACCACCTGGTCTAACACCTCCCTAACAAACAAATTAAACTCCCAACAAGTCTGCCTCACATTCACAATCTACGCATTCCTGCCACTTGTCAACTTTATAGTCACATATCCACTCGAGAGCTCCACCCATGAGCTACATCTCTGACCTCCATCTGTCAGATCCCCCATCAATCGGCATTACAAAACATGTGTGAGTAGCTGTGCTCACTCCAAGCTAGTCGGCCTATCTCACAACAAACCAACTTGCCAAGAGTTACATTAATGCATTAAAACAACAAAGCAACTTCAACCTTCAACACTCGAGCATCAAACATTACTCAATGATTCAATCCCTGAGTCGGCCATTCAATCGGGCATTCAATCGGTGAGTCGGACATTCAATTTGTGAGTCGGACATTCAATCGATGAGTCAGCCAGTGAGTCGGTCATTCAATCAGTGAGTCGGGCATTCAGCCGGTGAGTCGGCCATTCAATCGGTGAGTCGGACATTCAATCGATGAGTCAGCCGGTGAGTCGGCCATTCAAACGGTGAGTCAGACATTCAATCAGTAAGTCGGACATTCAATCGGTGAATCTGCTTGTGAGTCAGCCATTCAATTGGTGAGTCAGACATTCAATCATTAAGCCGGCCATTCAGTGAGTAAGACTCAGCAAGCCGGCAATCCAGTGACTAAGCAGTTAGTAAGTCAACCATTCAATGAGTAAGACTCAGCAAGCCAACCATTCGGTGAGTAAGACTTGCAATCCAGTGACTAAGCAGTCAGTAAGTCAACCATTCAATGAGTAAGACTCAGCAAGCCAGCCATTCGGTGAGTAAGACTCTACAATCCAGTGACTAAGCAGTTAGTAAGTCAACCATTCAATGAGTAAGACTCAGCAAGCCAGCCATTTGGTGAGTAAGACTCTGCGATCCAGTGACTAAGTAGTTAGTAAGAAATCAGCAAGCTAGTATCTCCTAGTCAGTTAGCAGCTAACCAAGTGTCAACACGCTATCAACCATCAGTAGGCAACACATATCGTGACCAACAATACTTGGGGGCTTCATTTACAATCGCTCTCCAACACAAGTCCCCTTGAGGGCGCAAGACCTTCTACGGGAGGCCAGGGATACCTAAAAGCTTGTGGTTGAAAAGCCCTAGCTAACGGATACCTTGACAGTGTTACATAAGTCCCCCTGAGGGCGTAAGACCTTCTACGGGAGGCCAATGATACCTAAAAGCTTGCGGTTGAAAGACCTTAGCTAACGGACACCTTGACATTGTTACGCAAGTCCTACTACAGTAGGTCGGGGAACCTTAAAGTTCTTGGCATTCAACCCTTGACTACAGGAACCCCGACACGAGCTTCATCATAAATCATCATCATCATCATCATAAACATCATTTATCATCATTCACATAAACATCATTCATCATCATCATCATCCCCATTGTCATTTCCAAAGAACTCGCAACTAGCTCCCGTGAGCTCCTTATACAAGCTCTCGAAAGCACTCAGATCAACAAACGACTATTTTCAGTCAACTTGACGTTTTGACACGTACTTACATTCTTCTCGGAGGCAGACCATCTCTCATCAACGAGCTCCACCTCTGAGAGGGGGCTATGTGGGTACCATATTTTTTACACAAATTTCAATGACCAATTGGTACGTATCTCTAGGTGTGTGTTCCTCGAGGATATTTCGAAGGGCGCATCACTCCTAACATACACTCAACTACATTATAGCAATACTGAGATACACTAGAACAATTCCCTTAATCAATTAACCACTTACGGTTACACTCAGCTCCCTCGACTTCGGACAATTATTTCTACTTGTTGAAAATCTTTTCTTATATATAGAGCTTTCCACCTATGGGGGAGATGATTTTTTTTCCATCCTCTTTATGGATGAAGAACTGTAATAAGACAGAGAACTGTAACACTTGAATGAGAATAGTGGATTGTCTCTACCAATGAGGCTGAGGACGTAGTCGACCGGATTTTGGCGATGAACCTCGTCAAAATGGTTGTTTCTTCTTCAATTTTCAGATTCTTTGATGCTACTTGATCTATTTCTAACTAATTTGTTGATGTGTGTGCAAATCTCGAGGATAATCGACGGCTATATCTATATCCTGGATTTTGCACCCACATGTACTATTACCGGTGGCCATATAACTGACCATCGCTAAAAGTAGCCAGATTTTTTCCCTCCATTTTATTTTCGTGCCTTTAGTGGTAGTTTAGCCTTTGGCCACCGCTAAAAGCCCTTTATAGCAGCGATTTTTTGCAGGCCGCCGCTAATAGTCTGCTGCTATAAATCAATTTTCTTGTAGTGCATGGTTCGGATGGGATAAGTCCAGTCTGGCCCGTCAGGACCTAGGGTAGGGCTCGACTGGTCTGGCTTGGTCCGAAACTATTCCGAACTAGTTTGGCCCAGCTAGAAAATGGCTTGATAATATTTTTACAATTTTTAATTTTGTTAAAAAATGGATCGGACCCGGTCCTGGTTGAGGCCCGACTGAAGCCCACCCCTCTATGGCCGTTGGGTTGGGCTTAGTCCTAGGCCATGAAATTTTTCGGACAAGAGATCAAAATAGTTGAATGGCGAGTGAGGGATTCATGATCGAACTAGTTCGGTGGCTGCGTGTATGATTAGGGTTTTCATCTACACCCTTTTGTTCAAAAGGGTAATCTTGATATTACGAAAGATTATGGACGAAACGATGGGAAATGCAATTTCGATAGAATGGCCTCAGCAAAAGCAAAGTAGAAGTCGTTAAGAAACGACTTTTGGTTTTAACGAGTTAAGGACTTTTTGGATTTTTTCAAAGTGATTCATACAAATTATTATTTTTTTTTTACAAGTGCTTAAAATCGTAAAAGCTGACTTATTGCAGTTTTTAAACTTACCCAAAGACCGCCATACAGACCAAAGATCAGCCAGATTAATGATTCTTAACTATTGGGTTGACATCTTTTTCATTGGTTTATTTTTTACGGAAAATTTTTTAAACAAAAAATTACTTTAAAGATTAATGATTCTCCTTAACAAAAATTAAGGCTTACAAATGCCCTTTTAAAGGACGTCTGAACCTGACAGACACCCTTTAGTCAGTGGCCCATTGAGGAGGAACTTCTATCATAATACAGCCACATGTCACACTCTTAGTGGACACTGACCGTACAGATGTTTGGCCATTCCCTCCGTGGACCTGCAAACCAAAAATCAGCTTGATTAGTGATTAACAACCTTTGGATCTTTGCACTCAAATAATGCTCAAATTCCTACGGGTAAAATCAATCCATGAAAATAACTTCAATCTAACCATTAGAAACCACTGATTATGTTTATTTTTGGTGTGTAGGTCTACCTAGTGATTGGCCAAACATCCATACGGTCAACGTCCACTAAGATTGTGCCACATGGCTGTATTGTGACAGAATTTTTACTCTAATTAGGCAAATCTGTCAGATTCAGACTCGGTCTAAAAGGGCGTTTGTCAGCCTTAATTTTTGTCAGGGAGACTCTAATTACTTTTTTCTTTTCCACAAATTTTCAAAAATTGTATCTGTTTTTATAAATAGTTTAATGTTATTTTTTGTTGAAATTTTTTTCCGTATTTTTAACCGTACGAATCAAGCATGACTTTGGATACTTAGATCCAAAGTTACAAATCATTAATCTGGATGATTTTTAGCATTTATGTGCACCTAGGGATGGGCCAAACACGCATCTATACGTTTAGTAGTTTCTACGTGGCTCACACTGTGGTCCGTCACGAAAGATTTATTCTCGCAAGTAACGTAACAAACACCCCTGTAATATGAGAAAACTTTGGCTGTCAAGTTGGGAGGCGTGGCGTTCACATTAATTTTAGAATATTTCTTTTTTGGGAAAAGCTAATCGGACACATATTTTCACACACAATATCAGATAAAAAAAATCGTGGGTATAAGTTACAAGTTTTAATTTGGAATGGGATGATTTTTGGTGAGGATGGTCTCTACGGTGAGGAGATCCCCCTCACAAAAATTCAATTCATTCTGATATTCATAACATGGTTTAAAAGTTGAAGAATTATGGACTGTCTATTTTTTACCGTTAACTTGAAACCCACAGTTTGATTTTGATGGTGATTGAAATTTTAGAATGGGCTGATTTTTTGTAAGGGTGATCTATATGGTAAGGAGATCATCTCACCAAAAATCAGCCATTGATTTATCTTCCACGTGGGTACACTAAAATCGTACGTGAAATTATGTGTCCGCCAAGCCTGACCGTTTAAATAATTGTAGGCCCCAATTAATATGTATTCTTGACTCTTGATTATTGCTGCCACACTTTGTAAGGTCGCATAAATCTTTTGTCAGTGACAAGTTCCTGTTCGTTTTCTTTTACTTTCTCTTTTTAAAGTGATTCGTGGGCGGCACATGCGTAACATGCAAAGTAACATGCAAACTATCGAATAGAAGACGTCAGGGCCACATTATGAGCCACGTAGCACATTCTTAGAGATCGCTCTGAATGGATGTTTGGGCCAACCCAGGTGGACCTTTACAGACCAAGAATTAGCCTGATCAGTAATTTTTAAGCGTTGGATTGGAGTCGTACGTTTTTATGGGATGATTTTTAACCGTGAAATTCAACCAGTATTAGGGTATATACAAAGATCAAAAGGTTTGATATCACTAATCAAATTAAGCTAATTTTTGGTATGTAGGTCCACTTAGGCATGGACCAAATATCCATACCGTTGCCCATTGATCATCAACCTGACGTCCGTGCAAATTTCCTCAGGAAATTTCTGGCTGAACCTGGCTTCAAAGGGATGTACCCCAACCCGGCCTGTCGACCAAATCGAGCCGGGCCGGCCCTCAAAGGGATGGACCCGGACAATCATCAAGGGGTGGGCTAAACATCCATACGGGATCAGTGGGCTCAGATGGCAGTGGTGAGTACGTAACAAAATGGTGCTACTATACACTACGCTTTTACCGCTTGTTACATATCGCCACCCATAAAAGCTTCATTTCATTTGTATAGCAATTACAGTATCGCATCTTCACAAGGTACATTTGGTAATTACAGCTTAATTGAGGGCTCTTTTTCTAAATACGTATAATAAATGGTTATCCTACCCTTCATCCATGGTGTCTGAAGACTCTGAACACCACCTGCCTCAGTCAACTACCTTCCCAGGAGGGGACACAGCGTCTGAGCACAGTCTTTCTCCATCAACTATCTTTCCAGTAGGAGGAAACACAATGTCTAAACACAGCCATCCTCCATCAACTGCCCCTTCCGTAGGAGATATAGTGACTCAAGAAAGCCCCACTCCATCAACTACCGTGGATCCTGCAAAAAATGATATTGAGATGATCATGAAGAAAAGGATGTTCCATGACACCATGAATGGCAAGTGGACCGAGGTTGTGAATACCTACAAAAATTACCCCGCGACCAGGGAGCAAAAGATCACTAAATCAGGAGACACAGCTTTACATGTAGCGGTATTTGATGGCGAATTAGATATCGTACGGCAGCTAGTGGATCATATTGACTTATTGAAGACCCTATGTAAAAAAAATGATAGAGGGAACACCCCCCTCCATTTAGCGGCGGCATTGGGAATGGTGGAGATGTGTGATCACATAGTCAAGAAATACCCTGATAAAAAATTGGAAGTGATGGGAGCTCGCAACAAAGACGGTGAGACACCAATATTCCTGGCCGCTCTCCATGGCCATAAAGTAGCTTTCCTTTGCCTCCATTCATATTATCCCGATGGGGAAGGTTCTCCCTATCGCAGAAAATCTGATGGGGATACAATTCTTCATGTTGCCATCAAGGGAGAATACTTCGGTGAGTCTCCTGAAATCACACCCAATTTATTTATTTTTTTATTTTTTTGGACAAGTCAATGAAAACAGTGACTGCACATAATTTGACAATATCGATAGCTTTACAACAAGGTTGGTGTAGGGTTGGGAAATTATTGACACTGATCTATCTGACATGGATTTTGACACGATTCTATGGGGGCTCATGGCTCATGCGGAGACGTCATGGGTTGATCAACCCATTCCAACATTTCTAACCATCAAGTTAGAAATTTTATAGTAGGCTGATTTTCTTGAGAGTGAAGAAATTACATCACCAAAAATCATTCCTTGAATTGTTCCCCATGTAGCCCCATCAGGCTTTGTCATAAAATTCATATATGTTGGATTTATTTGAATAAAATTGATTTCTCTTTTAGATTTGATAACAATATATATATTTTTGAACACGTCCTGTTGTGTTTGATAGATTTGGCCTATCTGATCATTCAACGACATTCAGATCTTGTTAACTTCAACAACGAGAAGGGCATTTCACCTCTCCATATTCTAGCCAGTAAGCCTTCTGCATTCAAAAGCGGAAGTCGCCTCGGACGGTTCGAACTTATTATCTACTATTGTAAGACTCTCTCTCTCTCTCATATATATATCCCCGACAAAATGTTTGCCAAAATGATTGGGTGTGAATGGCTGCAAGCCACGTCCAGTTGGGGGATAAGATCTTGGCCTTTCTTATTGAAGCCTATAAGAAGGGGTACGTAAGTGGAGGAGACAACTACTGTCACTTGTTATATAGACTAGTGGGAGGCCCGTGCATGCCCATGGCACTCCCCGACAAAGTGTTTGTCAATAAAATAGAGTGGGAGTTAATCTCAGCCATTGATATGAAGCATATATAATAGATTTCAGCCAGTCTTTATTGAAGCCAGATAAGATAAGAAGGGGTATAAGACAACCACTGTCACTTGTCACTTGTTATATAGATTATAAACATTTGATTGGATATGTTAATTCCTGTTGCCTGTTAGGTATATTTGTTGATCAGCTCAAGAAGGAGTCATACGAACATGATGCCTCGTATATAAAGAATTATGGAGAAGGAAACGGTTCTAAGTGGCCCAAGAACTACAAATTGTGCTTGAACTTCTTCGGATTTTTTTATTCTTTGATCTTCGGATTACTGAAGGATATATTTTTCGACTTAGGTGGGTAAATTGATGAATGGCGTGCTCACTATCTTAGGTGGGTGATATATTTTTTTAATTCCTCCATCGTCATGTGCTTTTCGCATGCCCATTTGTGTTGCAGAGTTTAGAGCGCTTTTATCAAAAAGCAAACAGGGGAAAAAAATTGACCAGCCACGGGACATGGAGAACCCCAAAGTGCAACCCACATCTGGAGGTGAGCATCATTAGTTGCATCTGGTACACATGTTGATTACAGATCTCAATATCGTGCATTGGTTTCATACATATAGGTCTTGTTTGGAAATCAAAAGAAATGGCTGGGGACAGCCGTGGTCAGTCCTGGTCCGCTCAATCTGGCCTGTGTTTGGACTTTGGACTCCACTTTTTCGGATTTTGCTTTTAAAACAGGACCAGAGTTGGCTCTTTGAAAAGAAGTTGAAACAGTGACCAGGTTCTTGCATGCCTGAAAGGTGCTAGGTCCTGAAAACTTAAGATATACTTTTGCCCCCTAATTGAATAAGAGAATTTTTTTTTCTTTTTTATATATTTGAACAGGACAAAGCGGTGATGTTGGCGAGGGATCATCTGCAGGTAGGTGTCGATCGAGGATTTATATACATGGAAAAAATGTGATGCACGTACACCACGTCCAATGGAGTTGAGCGCACTATCAATCACATTGCAAACTTGTGATTTGTAACCAAATCCATAGAAAGTGTATTGAACAATTGGTTATTATTACGATCATCTAGTTAATCAGGTTGATTTTTTGATGTGATAGATCTCTTGAGATGGACACCATCAAATGGTGGATCTCAATTCCACGTGTAGGGACACTATGTGTGTGGGTATAGCTAGGTTGTTACACCCTTAGGATGCTCCACTTAGCACAAACTTATTGGCTGGTGTACTGAGTACTGATGACCTCCAACTACAATTTTTTTGGAAGGCACTTCGGAAGATAAAAGCAGCAATGTGCAAGACAACCAGTCAAACAACGAGAATCAAAAGCCAACGACCCCACGTCAATTTCTTCCACCCAACTACATCACGTTCTTCAACTTGTTCAAGCTTGTGATGAAGATCTTGCTTATTATACTTGGACTAGGTTTGTACCATTCGATCATAATTAAGTTTTGGCATAGGTTTATTTGACGTCTTCCAACTTTGGATGCAGTCGATGCAGAGGGGTATCGTGGCCCTACATGGCTCATGTTTGGGTCCCACCAACTGCATTAATGTTTACCCCACCCTTTGGTGGATATATATACGAAAAATCAGTCTCATTGATTTTATCTAGCCATAGATTTTAGCACTTTTTTAAGATTGGTTGTAGCCATTGGATTCAAGCATATTTTTTTTTGCATATTTTGGTACTTAATCCAACAGCTAGAAATTATCAACCAAACTGATTTTTGGTATGCATATCCACCAAGGGGTGGGGTAAACATTCGCGCGGTTAGTGGGCTCAAAAAATGAGCCATGTAGGGCCACGAGACCTCTCTGCATCGAAAATTTTTCTCTTGACACTTGCTTAGCATGCAATATGTCCTGCTTTTGCAGAAAAAAAATTGTCAAAAGTGTTTACTAAAAAATAACCTTAAAATGGGACACATGGTACTGTCCTGCCATGTGTCCCACTTGGTGAGAGAGCAAGAAATTGGCAAAAGAATTCTAATAAAAATTAGGAAAATTTTGTACTATATCATATTCCCTGTAGTTTCAGTTTGTTGACAAGAAGGCACATTAATGACAAGTTCAGTGCTGTAGAAAGAAAGCCATTTGGTATTATCGTAATTTATAAAAAGTAAGGGCATTTTGATAAAGAAATCGAAAGTTAGACACTTTGTTTACGGTCAAAGAAAAAAAGCTACAGTCAAAGAGGGAGATGCAACAAACTGAAACTACCAGGAGGTAGTGCAAATATCGCCAATTTCACAGGGGTAGTACAGAATTTCCCTAAAAATTATTGCCTTGACTAAATATTGGCCAAACACAGACTTATATTTTTTAGTGTGCAGGAATATCAAGGATTCAAAAAATCAAAGAGAAGAAAGTGAAACACACATGGGCATTTCAAATCATGGAAGAACTGGTTCAACTTGCTTCCGATTGGGAGCCCGAGGCTGGCCAGGAGCCCAAGACAAAGGATGATCCCACGGGCGTACCAGATCCCATGGATCCCATGGATGTACCAGATCCCACGGATCCCATGGACTCACCATCCTCAGAAAGTAATAATGCTGATTCTTCCAAGCACGACAGTTCTGATCCAAACAAGTCAAATGAACCTCTGGATAATAAGGGAGAAGGTACTTCCAATAAAACTAAAATTTATTTATCATGTGGAAATGGATGAAAAACACGTCGTAATACACGTCCAATGTTTTAATATTAATTAGTGAGAACCCCGTGTCAAGAATTTGATTTTACAATAAGTCATTGAGGTGCACCATTCAATAGTTCACCCTAAGGACATCAAATTATCTATGGAAATCTCCAAATATACAAGAAATTAATTTTAAACATGTCCTATAAAAGTCGTGTACCACGTGTACCTATGAAACCTAGAGGCCATGCCACGGTTTCCCTTTTTTCTTTTGTAAGTTCTGTTTTATAAAAAAAACTACTCGTCACATTTGGAACGAGAAGTAGAAGCACTTCAACTAGTAGTAGAAGGTACTAGAAGTAAAATTGTTTAGTAGAAGTGGAAGCGTGGATGGAAAGATGAATTGGTTATTTATAATTTGTACTAAAGGCTTAGAGGAATATTTTTGCTATTAAAATTAGTTTAACTGATCATTTATAATTTGTCTTAAAGGGTTGGAGAAGGTGTTACGAAAGTTTCACTTAAGTTTTCAATTCAACATGTACTAATGGGCTTGTTTGATTGCTATTGCCCGTGAAAAAATCTCAATTGTCTTAAGAAAACACAATTTGCCATTGTTCAATAGCTTTTTTAAATCAGAATTTTTTCCCAAGATGAGATTTTTCTGTCAAAGCCTGGAAATCATTTCCATTCCACATAGGTGAGAAATCATTTCCACACGAAAGTAGACCCCTTATTCTCTCACATAATTGTAAAATACATGCATATTTTCTTGGGTGCAATCAAACATCCATTTACCAAATTTTCCCATATCTATTTTCTAGGAAAACGTTTCGAAGGATAAAAGAAAATTTTTTGAAGAAATTTTTTCATGCAATGAAAAACCCCCTAAATTGAAGCGATGGAAAAAGAAATTAAGTAACTTCTCGAAAAGTTATAAGCCAAATATTTTAGCTTTTATTTGTATTCAATATTTTTAATTATTAGAAGTTAAAAAAAAAAATAGTCAAGAAACTATTTATTTTTGTCCCTAAATAGCTTGGAACTCTCATTGAAAGTTGGACGCTTTAAATGTCCAATGGCTGGTGCCCTATGACAACCCTTAATTCATAGATTACAATGTATAAATAAATATATTGGACTGATACAGGGAAGATGGAGACTCCGAAGTTCACAGCCAAGATGGCGATTACAGACAGGACAGAGAAAATCCTCAACAACTTTCCTGTCACGATCCAAGACATGATCTCAGAGTTGAAGAATATAGTGCTCTTGGCAGCAGAGAACAAACAATCCGATACTGATAAAGGGAAGAAGGATACCCCGATACTAGTGGCAGCGAAGATGGGTGTAGCAGAGATGATAGAGAAAATCCTCAACAAATTTCCTGTGGCGATCCAAGACACGAACTCAGATGGGAAGAACGTTGTGCTCTTGGCAGTGGAGAGCAGGCAACCCCATGTGTACAAGCTTTTACTGAAGAGAAACATCCTACGGGAGAGTGTGTTTCGTCAAGTGGATAAAGATGGGAATAGCGCATTGCACCTAGCTGCGACATTAGGACAGTATCGGCCTTGGCTTATACCAGGTGCTGCTTTGCAAATGCAGTGGGAAATCAAGTGGTACAAGGTGTGTTCTCCCTCTCTCTTTATTTTCTCCTTGTTTGGTTGGCCCCATGCACGTTATCGGTTTAAGATGGATTGTTCCCATACTGTCAACAATCGGATCAAAATAGTGATTTCTAAACTTTGGAATCCAGGGTGGCCTAATGCTGATCTACCTTAAGCCCCGCTAGCTAGAGTGCCATATTAGATCGGATTGCCCTGGTAATCGGAATCTGATACCCGTTCTGAGTCGATAAATTGGGTCAATTGGATCGAATCTGGATCTGAAATTGTGAACTGATAAGCTATTCGATTGGTTTGGGGTCAACCCTGATCCGATCCGGACCCGATTCATTGGCAGCCCTAATTAGGAAAGGGGCTTAGGGTAGGGTTAGAAGGTACCTAACTTCATGTCTAATAGTGGGTATAAGTTTATATAAACCACTTCTTAGAGAAACCCTATTAGGTGGCCCAACAGTCTTGTTGATAGACCTATTTTTAGGTATCCATTGCATTGATCGTAAAAACTACCAACAACATTAATGCTATGCATTTGCAGCAAATGTGAGGGATTAGGATCACCATTTTAAAGGACCCACCTACGAAATACACTAGATGAAAAGTTGATCAGAATGGATGATGGTAACCGTATGATCTATATCATCACCAATCAGCTCAATTTTTTGCTCTGATAATCTACTCCATGCATGTGCTAACAGTAATTATTACAATCTGTGCGATAATTGCAACTTAAATTTTCCCCTCTTATTATTTACAGTGCAAACATGTATTAATTATTAATTGATGATAAGGATCATCCAAATGGGTCAATATCTGGACTATGACCCATGCATTGAATGGTCCTGATCAGTCAGTAACCTACCCCATAGAGATGCATATAAGACTTAATCCTATACTTTTAATGATCCAGTTCGTTAAGACCTCCATGGAATCACATTTCTTTGTTCGTTACAACCACAAAGGCATGACCCCAAAGGAAGTCTTCACAAATACACACAAAGATTTGGTTAAGGACGGAGGGGAATGGCTAACCCACACGTCCGAGTCATGCTCGCTCGTCGCTGCACTCATTGCCACAGTAGCCTTCGCCACTGCAGCCACCGTGCCAGGAGGGGTGAAACAGGAGACCGGTACACCAACACTTGAAAATGAGCCGGCATTCGACGCCTTTGCTATCTCTTCGCTTGTCGCTCTGTGCTTCTCAGTGACCGCTATGATCATGTTTCTGTCAATTCTCACTTCTAGATATCAAGAGAAGGATTTTGGTAGAGATTTGCCAAATAAGCTTATAATGGGGCTTACATCCCTCTTCATCTCTATAGCATCCATGCTAGTTTCATTCTGTGCTGGCCATTTCTTTGTTCTTAAAGATAAGCTAAAATACGCCGCGTACCCAGTGTATGCAGTGACGTGCTTACCGGTTACGTTTTTTGCTGTAGTGCAGTTCCCATTGTATTTGGATCTTATAAGGTCTACATTTAGAAAGGTACCCCAACGTAGCTACAAGGTGGTTCCCATCTAATTGTTCTCTTTTTAACTTTATTTTCTGTTTTTGATGTGTTGGGTGGGGCCGGTGCGTGTGGTTGAAGGTTCAGATTAATATGGCTTTGTGTGCCTTTTTATTGCTTTTTTTTTTTTTAGGTTTTTAAGGTTGAGAGATAGAGATGGGTTTGTGGTTTTCTGGTACTGTAGAGGCTTGAAAATGTGTGAATTATGAAAGTGAATACTTGCTTCTCTCTCTCTCTCTCTCTCTCTCTCTCCACCTGACTCAACCAGCTTGAATAGAATTACAGTTGCCATGGAATCACTCAAAAATTGCGGTGCAGTTTTGTACTATGTTAGCTATTATAATAAGAATTAATCTTTTGTCTTGCGTAGCCGATCAAAATTTCTTGCATGAATCTGCAAAATGATCACTTTTTGTAGTTTTACGATGGATTTGGATATTGGATTAGAGTTAATCCAGAACTGATCTAATAATTTATTAGATTATGATTCTCAAATCCAGACCTGATCCGATAAGCTATCAAAAGTTATTGGATTGAAGTCAATATTCCAATCGAGAAACTTGTTAAATTTAATTTAAAGAAATAAAAGCTGCAAAGTCGTGAGACAAATAACAAAGGGTAGAAGGTTTTTATCAACATGCATTTCATTTGCATACCATATTTCAATGACAATATATAAACAATATACTATAATATAAAAGGATCGTGATAGGTTGACACATTTTCTAACACATCTAATGACACAAGGACATGGGGTCTACATGGAGATGAGTTAAGGGTTGATTTTTGATGAGGATGGTTTCCTCATCATAGAGATCATCCTCACCAAAAATCATCCCATTCGGACATTTGAAGCCTTACGAAAAGTGGAATGCAACTTGAAAAATTCTAGATTGTTCATTTTCATCGTCAACTTTAAGTCCACATTTGTTAGAGTTTGAAGTATCGGAATCTCTATGGTGAAGAGATCATCTAGATCACCAAAAATCAGCCCTTGACTAATCTCCATGTAGATCCCACAATTTGTGTGTCATTTATGTGTAGATAAATGTGTGACACTATCAAAAAAAGGGTCTTTATTGATGGTTCTAAACTGTCGGAAACACCTTTGCCGATTGCCGACGGTTCAAAACCGCCACAGAAACCATCAGGGGTTGGGGTAAAGAAAAGACTAACTCCAACGATATGAAATTGTTGGGGAAAGTCTTACGCCTACTTTTTAAACCACTGGTACAATTCCAACACAGACGATATTTAACTGCCAATGAAAACAACTTAAATGGACAATAAAAGACAACACACCGAATGCGCTGTTTATTGGAATTTTCATGATAGAAGACAATTAGAAACAGAAAAAATATAAGAATTACAAAAGAACATAACTTGGTTGTTGTTGAGAAGATTGTTTTGCTCATTCCCCTTTTAATATATTGCTTAAAATTAAGATCTGAGAAGAGAAACAGTTGCCACGTTGAGAATAGGACAAGACCTTCGCAAGTATGTCGTTGAGAAGATTGTTGTGGCTTATTTAAACGTTGAATTGCAGGCTTACGAAAGCACAACACCACATTTTTGTCATTGTGTGATTTGATTTCGTAAGATGATTAGGAAATTGATATATCCAAGAAGGCTCACACTGTTTCATGTTAAAAAAATCCAGGTTGAAAAACCTGAAAATGTGACTAACGGAGTCACTTTGGGCATAAATAAAAGTGGAACCCACTTATCTTTTGAGGCGGGTCCATGTTGATTTTTTATCTCCTTGGTATGGAGAATAATGTGGTTAAATTATTTAGCCAAGACCCTTTTTGGGTGAATGAAAAATTGGCTCCAAACTACCCAACTTCTAATATTTGCAAGTGAGTAATGTGAAAAACTTTAGTCCCATTGGAAAACAACAAGATTGGAATGCAACTATGGCTCTGCTTGGTATACCGTATATCAATGCAAATGCATTCATTTACAGTGTGTCCTACAAACTTTGGTGCTTGGTTACCATGGTAAAGTGGAACCACTGTAAATGAATGCGACAGCTGTGCATCACTTGAGGTAAAAGTCTTGCATTGAAATGATGGAAAAAACTAGTTGAATCACAATGCAGAAGATGCAATGAAATAGGATAAGAAATTAGAAAAGTAGATGACCCAAAAATGAATGATTTTTTTTATTCTTTTAAGAAAAATAAAAAAATAGAACTTTTAGATTTAGAATGGAAAAGAGAAAGAAAATGAGTAAACCTTGGCTCATATGGGGCTGTGAGTGAAGCCGATCACAGCCCATGATACGGTCCACGTGGCATACTTTTACTGGATGCTAATCGTATGGATGTTTGGTCAATCACTAGGTGGACCTACAAACCAAAAATAAACCTGATCAGTGATTTTTAAGCGATGGATTGAAGTTATTTTCATGGGTTGATTTTAGCTGTAGTAATTTGAGCATTATTGAACGTTATTTGGGTGCAAAGATCCAAAGGTTGTAAATCACTAATCAGGCTAATTTTTGGTATGTAGGTCCACCAAGGGACTGGATAAACATCCATACGGTCATCACCCTATAATAATATGCCACATGTCTTGTATTGTGGGTTGTGATCGGCTTCGCTTACAACCCCGTGTGAGCAAGGTTTACTCAAAGAGAAGAAAAAGGTTGTGATGTAACAAGGTACACCGTACACCTAACACCAAATGGTGTTGGGTAGAGCCATATCTAATACTCTCCGCTGCCTTTTGGTCCACCTAATAAACCCACGAAAAAGACTCCAATCCAACGTTTATAAATCAGTAATCAGGCTGACTTTTGGTCCGTAGGTCCACCTAAAGATGACTAGAGCCAAACAACTATAGGTTAGCTAGTAAATCTTATCAGACCACCGTTAGTCTGGTTAGGTAGCTAACTCACCACCCACAATATAAGCCACATGGCAATTTCTTATAGGACATTGACTATATAGATGTTTGGTCAATCCTTAGGTGGACCTATAAACCCAAAATCAACCTGATCAGTGATTTCTAACCGTTAGTTGAAGTCATGAAATTTTTGAAGTTATTTTTATGGGTTGATTTTAGCAGTAGGAATTTGAGCATTATTTACTATTATTTGGGTACAAAGATCCAAAGGCTTAAAATCACTAATCGGGCTGATTTTTGGTTTGTGGGTTCACTTAGGGACTGGCCAAACATCTATACGGTCAGCGTCCTCTAAGAGTGTACCTCGTGGCTCATATTATGGGTAATCAGTGCTTATCGGTGGTCAGTAAGTTTTACTCAAAGAGATGCATAGTCATAGACCAATCAAGTATTGACACGATCTAAAATTTGTGGGGCCCACAGTGGGGCCTACACAATCATAATGTGTAGATATGTAATTATCTACAAACCATCCCTAGATTGGTTTACAAACCAAAAATTAGCCTGATTAGTGATTTAGAAGCGTTGGATTGGAGATTTTCATTGGTTGATTTTTAACCATGGGAATTTGATCATTCTTCACCATTATTTGGGTACAAGGATCCTATTAATGATTTATAAGCATTGGATTGGAGATTTTCAGGGGTTGATTTGCCCATCGAGGGATTGGTCAAACATCCATACGTTAGCATCCTCTAAAAGTGTGCCATGTGGCTTATATTCTGGGCAGTCATCGAGGACGGTTATCGAAGTGTTACTAGTAGGAGGTGGGCGTTGGAGTAAATGAGGTTACGGTGAGGACACATGTTCTTGCGGAGGGGCGTAAAAAATTTATCTAAGTGGAAAATCATTTTAAATCACTGTGTTATTGGGATGTATTAATTTACGAGCTTTTCTCAATTGCTACCAAGCATCCGTAAACTAATGCATTGTAAACTAATGCACAGTAACTTAATGCATTTGCATTCTTTTGCAAAATGTATTCATTTACATTATACCAAGCAGAGCCTATATATAGAAGTTGTTCTATAGAGAGTTGTACGCACAAAGTGAATAGTGGATGGGCTCGCGCACACACGGGGGCCCATGAAGGATAAAAGGATTTAGATCTTGGGATCTGAAATTCCTTAATACGCACCCGTTGGCGGCATGTGTCCTGCACGTGTCACGCTCGTAGGGGGGGTGCAAATCTCGGCTTTAAGCCTCACGTGGGTGCCTAAGTAAGCTGGACTAAATTCTAGAGAGTCCATCAAGTATGCCGAGTAAGATGTAAAGATGTATAACATGCGCATGTGGTATACTCTTCAAGCTGATTTTTGTGTTCGGTCCCCTTCATTTACATCTTTTTCTTTTACTTTCTCTTTTAAAAGTGACTGCTTATAAAAGAAAGAAGAGGACAGTCTTCAGGAGGTGCATTTGGTAATATATAGCTTAATTGAGGGCTGTTTTGCGGAATGCCTATTATAAATGGTTACGCCTATTATAAATGGTTACCCCTATCATTCGTCCATTTATGTTTATCAACTACCTGCAGAAATGGCGACTGAAGACTCCGTACACAGCCTCCCTCCATCAACTACCTTCCCAGCAGCAGGAAACACAACGTCGACTCAAGACTCTCAACATAGCCTCCCTCCATCAACTACCTTCCCAGCAGGAAACACGTCTCGACATAGCCGGCTCCCTCCATCAATTGCCTTTCCCGAAGGAAATATAGCGACTCAAGAAAGCCCCACTTCATCAACTGCCTTTCCCGGAAGTATAGCAACTCAAGAAAGCCCCACTTCATCAACTGCCTTTCCCGGAAGTATAGCAACTCAAGAAAGCCCCCCTTCATCAACTACCTTGGAACGAGACAAGGCGAGTGGGCTAGATGAGATCAAGAAAAACATGTTCAAAGACGCCATGAATGGCAAGTGGAATGAGGTTGTGAAAGCCTACAAGGATCACCCCAAGACCCAGGATCAAAATATCACTAGATCAGGAGACACAGCTTTACATGTAGCGGTATTTGACGGCAAAGTAGAGATCGTACGGCAGCTAGTGGGGCACATTAACGAATTGGATACCCTGCGTAAAAAAAATGAGCGAGGGAACACTGCCCTCCATTTAGCGGCAGCACTGGGAATGGTGGAGATGTGCGAATGTATGGCCAACAAAGACGCGGGACTGATCGGAGTTCGCAACGAGGATAATGAGAGCCCACTCTTCTTGGCTGCTCTCCATGGCCATAAAGAAGCTTTCCTCGGCCTCCATTCGAAGTGTCCCAATGGGGTTGGCTCTTCCTATTGTAGAAGGAATGATGGGGAAACCGTTCTTCACGTTGCCATCACGGGAGAATACTTTGGTGAGTGTACTGAAACCATAGCCTTTTTTTTATTTTTTATTTTTTGATAAGCCAATGAGAAATCGGTTTGCCGATAATGTTGATATAGGGTCGGGAAATTGTACGTTACCATAAGTCTCGGGAACGAGGTTGAATTGGTGGGTGCTAATTCCGATCCAGATCAGTTTGATCAGACACCGTCGTGGACCACCTCACTCAAGACAACGTTTGGTTTCTTCATGGAACCTTGCATATCGGGCGAGACGATCCCAAAATGGATATGGATCATCGGTGCCTGTCGATCCCGTTTCGAATCACCTGATCCAGAACCGGATCAGTCGAGACTCCGAACCATGATATAGGGTCAAGATCAGGGACAAAAATTCTGACAACAAAAAATTGGTGAAGGCCAATATATTAATTAGAAGTTTTGAATTGGATTATTTTTTGCGAGGATGCACAAAATTTCAAATCGTTTTGATATTCGTAGCCTTGTTTATAAGTTAAAATTATGGACGGACTATAATTTTACGGTTAACTTGAAAACCACATTTGATGGGGTAAGAAATTTCAGAATGAGCTGAATTTTTGTAGGAGTGATCTATATGGTGACGAGATCATCTTCACCAAAACTCAGGCATTGATTCTTTCTCTCTCTATCTATATATATATATACATTTGCATATACATACATGTACAAGTTTTTGAAATCTTTCCTGTTGTGGTTGATAGATTTGGCCTATCAGATAATTCATCAATATCCAGAACTTGTTACCTATGTCAACCAAAGAGGCCATTCACCTCTCCATATTCTAGCGGGTAAGCCTTCTGTATTCAAAAGTGGAAGTCGCCTCGGACTGTTTGGCCTTATTGTCTACCATTGTAAGTACCTCTCTCTCTCTCTCTCTCTCTCTCTCTCTCTGTGTACAATGGTTATTTAACAATGTTCATTAATTGAATATGTTGATTCATGTTGTTAGGTATATTTGTTGATCTGCTCGAGGTGTCACCCAACAATGTTTCATACAACCAAAACAATTTTGAAAAAGAAAAAGATTGTGTGGGGCCCAACAACTACAGAACGTGCCTGAACTTCTTCCTGTTATTTTATTATTTGATAGAATACATCTTCCAATTACTGACGGATGTATTTTCGGACTTAGGTGGGTGAAATTGATGGATGGTACTGCTCTAGCTCTATCTATATGCATGGTTGGACTGTATATCTATATTGTCAAAATCTTCTATCATTTGTGGTTTGTCTCAATACTTTGCAACTTTTAGTTTCTTGAAATCAAATTTAACAAGTTTGCCGATTGGATCCCTTGTGGCGGTGTTTTGTTTTGTTTTTATAGCTAGTTTTTTACAAAAATCAAGGATGTTTGTGCAAACATAGGACTAGGGCTATTTTTGGGTTGCAAGGATAAGCTAATTACCAAAAAATGGATTTTTGCTGATTGCTAGATCTTGATTGCATTGAGGTTGGAATGAAGCTTCTGCTTTAATCTCAACAACTAGAAGGACGGGGAAGAAAATAAGCTTCTCGGCTGTAACTCTGAGTCGCTCGGATCACCTATCCAGTGTGATCCGAGCTGCATATGGGATCTTTGCCCCCACTACCGATTCCGAGTTGGGTCGGGCAATTCAGCTTGGGATCGTCCTATCTCTTGACCAATGAACCAAACACCCTTTAAATGGAATGAACCAAACACCCTTTGGGATTTCTATATCTTGATTTGCACGCTCATGTGTGTTGCAGGGCTTTTAAAAAGCAAACGGAGCACAAGTGGCCAGTCACCGGACACGGAGAACCCCCAAGAAAAGAAACCCACACCTGAAGGTGAGCATCATCCGTTGCGTTTATTTCTAAACAAACCCACACATAACGTGTACGGATCTCAATATTTGCACACTGGTTTCATATTTTTAAAGATGTCTTTGCCTCCGTATTGCACAGGACAAATCATCAAGAAAAGCACATATGTTCATGAGGGATCATCTGCAGGTATACGTCTCAAAGATCATGCAATCAGGTTGACCTTTTTAAGGTGACAAATCTCTTAGATGGACACCATCCAATGGTGGGTCCCTATTCCACGAGCGTGTAGGGCGCCAATTGCTACGCGCGTGGGTATAGGTTGTTACACTCTTACAGTGCTTCATATAGTACAAACTTGGCAGGTGTACAAACGGATGCTAAAGGTCCCAGTGCGCAAGACAAGCAGTCAAACAAGAAGGATCAAAAGACCGCCAAGCATCAATTCCTTCCACCCAATTACATCATGTTCTTCGACTTCTTCAAGCTTGTGATGAAGGCATTGCTTATTATTCTTGGACTAGGTTTGTACCACTCGATCATAATTGATTTCTATGTGTGTGCACCATAGCTGTAATATTTACATTGTGTTATCGTGTGCAGGATTCACGAGAATTCATAAAATCATAGAGAAGAAAGCAAACCACACGTGGGCATGTCAAATAATGGAAAAACTGGTTGAGGTTGCTTCTGATTGGGAGTACGAGGGTGGACGGAATCCTCGGATGTCTCAATCAACCGGAGAAAGCGAGGGCATTTATCCTTCTAAGCCTGAGAGTTCTCCAGATACAAAGTACGGAAGAAAGGAAAATACAACTGAAGCTAGCCAACAAAGTAAAGAAAAAGAGGATAAGAAAGTAGAAGGTACTTACCTTCATTTATCACTCTTGCTAATACAGAGCCAATGTTTTAAAAATTTGTGAAAACCCGATGTCAAGAATTTGATTTTGCAGCAAGTTATTGAGGTCCACCACTGAATAGTTCACCCCTGAGGACATCTCTTAGGTCAAAAATCAAATTGATCGCCTGTTTCGAATCATCCGATCCTTGGAAATCTCTTAATTATAACACTTAATTTATAGCGCACAATGTGTATAACTATACATTTTAACTGATACAGGGAAGAGGGAGACCCCCATACTGGTCGCAGCGAAGATGGGGGTGACGGAGATGATAGAGGTAATCCTTGATAAATTTCCTGTGGCAATCCAAGACATGAACTCAGATCGGAAGAACGTTGTGCTCTTGGCAGTAGAGAACAGGCAACCCCATGTGTACAAGTTTTTACTGAAGAGGAACATCCTCCGGGAGAGTGTGTTTCGTAAATTCGATAAAGACGGGAACAGCGCATTACACCTAGCTGCGACGTTAGGACAGTATCGACCTTGGCTTATACCAGGTGCTGCGTTGCAAATGCAGTGGGAAATCAAGTGGTACAAGGTGTGTTCTCCCTCTCCCTGTTTTCTCCTTGTTTGTGGTTGGTCCCACATCTTCGATTTTAGTTGGATTATTCCCATACTGATAACCATAGGATCAAAATATTGATTTCTACACACAGGAATCCAGTGTGGCCTAACGCTGAATTATCTTAAGCCCCTCTTGATTGTCTTATTAGAGGTAGGGAGGGCTTCCAATGGATTAGATCACCCCGATGTTCCAATCTCACTCGATCCAATAAAACTACCGGATCAGTTCCGAATCGACCGTGATAGTAACCTGATTCAACATATATAATATATAAAACAATAATATATGTATATGTTTATATATTATTACTGAGATATTATATATTGATAATAAAACCGCTTGCTGTTTGGTTGAGGAGATGCCTCAACCCCCTATCACGTTGTGACATGTGAAGGAGAGGTCGAGGATAACCGGGAGAATTAGTTTTGGTTTAAGTTACTTTTTTCGTAATAAATCTGGAGGATGTAACCTACTTTTTCTGTAGCCCGTGCCTTCCTCTCCACATGTCACAACATGATTGGGGGTTGAGGCATCTCAACCAAATGGGTGAGGCAAGCCGAACTGTTGATCAAATATTTATGGTCATGAATGTTAGGTTGTCCCAATCTAATCCAATAAGCTCCAATGGTTTATCCGATTTGGTCTGGATAGAGATATTAGGCCTATTGGATTGGATCCAAATTTGAAATTGTGATCTAGATATTAACCCTGATCCGATATGGGCCCGATCAATTCGCAGCCTTAGGTAGAGGGGCTTAGGGTTGGTGATTATTGTAAGGGGAAATGTAATTAAGGTCTCCATTGTGTTGATCATAGAACACTCCATCAACAACATTGTTATGTGCAGCAAATGTGAGGGATTCGGATCACCATTTTAAAGATTCCTTAAAAAAAATATTATGCGGTGATATTATTCAAAGATTCCTTAAAATTCACGTATTTTACGAGGGAACCTATCAGACAAATTATTCCCAAATTCTTGAAAAAAAATTGATTTTTAAATGAAAAAAATGCCAAAAAAGAATATTGTTTTAATATTTTTTTAGTACCCTTTTTATTATATTTTATTTTTTAATTAATTTGTTAACTAATGACAAATTCAAATTATACTGGAACTAATTTCCAATCCCAATTATCCGAATTAATGATACACTTCTAATTGATAACTAGTATTTGAGCTATCAATGAGTAGCATACCACAATTGTAGATAGAGATGCGCGTAAAACTAACTTACATGCTATACTTTTTAAATGATCCAGTTCGTTAAGAACTCCATGCCACCACATTTCTTTGCTCGTTACAACAATAGAGGCGTGACCCCAAAGGAAGTCTTCACAAATACACACAGAGACTTGGTTAAGGGAGGAGGGGAATGGCTAACCAGCACGTCCCAGTCTTGCTCCGTCGTTGCTGCACTCATTGCCACAGTGGCCTTCGCCACTGCAGCTACCGTGCCAGGAGGGGTGAAAGAGAATGGTGCACCAAGGTTCGAAAATGAGCCAGCATTCGATACCTTTGCAATCTCTTCACTTATTGCTCTGTGCTTCTCAGTGACCGCCCTGATCATGTTTCTGTCAATTCTGACTTCTAGATATCAAGAGGAGGATTTTGGTAAGGATTTGCCGAATAAGCTTATAATGGGACTTACCTCCCTCTTCATCTCTATAGCTTCCATGTTAGTTTCATTCTGTGCTGGCCATTTCTATGTTCTTAAAGATAAGCTAAAATATGCGACGTACCCAGTGTATGCTGTAACATGCTTGCCGGTTACATTTTTTGCTGTAGCGCAGTTTCCTTTGTATATTGATCTTATAAGGTCTACATTTAAAAAGGTGCCCCAACGTAGCTATAAGGTGGTGCCCCATCCCTTGCCAGATTTAGAAGGGCCAAAAATGTGACAGGTAGCAATGATGTCAGCACGATAAGGACGGGAGTATTTTGGACATGGGAGTTGAGGGATCCCACGATCAAAAATCCCTTCTCTCGTATATGTGGTTGTCCTATCCTCTTTTTTTTCTCTTTTTGTACTTGGTCATCCGGAGGTCGATCCCACGCTATTGGGTCTGTTTTCATTTTATGGAGTTTGTTACTGTTTTTCTTTTCTTTATATATGGGTTGAGCATAGTGTCCATCCTCAATGTGTACGTAGTAGTAGGAATGAATTCTGTTCTGATTTTTCGGGTGCACGCGGGGCCAGTGTCCCCAAGTGATCCACTTCTTGTTGAAGGTTGAGATTGATATGGGTTTGTGGGCTTTTGAAGTTTTATTGTGGCTTTCAGTGTTGTGTTGATGGTTGATAGATTGAGATGGGTTTGTGATTTTCTGGTATTGTAGAGTCCTGGAAATATGTTAATTGTGAAAGTGAATACTTGTTAGATGTTACCTGTTAATATCTTCTTCTTCTTCTTCTTCTCTCTCTCTCTCTCTCTCTCACACACACACAATTGACTCAGCTAGCTGCCAGTTTGTGCAGTTACCCGGCCGGCACCAGCAAAGCAACTCAACGGGTTTAGGGATAGTAGGGAAGAGATCAAGCTTGTGAAGTATTTATTTATTTATTTATTTTAAACCTCAACGGAGGGAGGGATTTATTAAATGGAAGAAAAGGAATACACCAAGAGAAGGGACCCCAAACCCCTAAGAAACACAAAAGAGATTACTGCAAATGTTAAATCCATAGGAGCATCACCTTTTGAATTGGAGCCTACCTATCCAGGAGCAATTCGATGAACAACCAGACCTAAATTCAAAAGAAAATCATTTCACTTATAGAGAAGCAAGAAGAAGTAGCAAACAATTAAAATCTCTTAAATCTGAACATGGGTAAACTATTGAGGTCATGGATCACCTCATTAATGATAAACGCCGGTGGAGCCGACCACCAGAGTAGAGGAACCCCTTTTTGGATGCCATGATTAGCTAGTTTATCATCTAGCCCATTACCTTCTCTAAAAATATGAGAGAAACGAATTTGCATAGAGAAAATTCGCATAAGACAGTTTGCCCACTTATTTTTAAGTTGCCAAGGGATTTTGGAGGACTTATTATCTAGGCATTGAAGGACTAAAGAAGAGTCACACTTCAACTATACTGGATACCAATACTTAGACCAAGCAATGTTAACTGCTTTAATAACCATCATAAGTTTTGCAAAGAAAGCATAACGAATATCCAAGCTAATAGAGAAAGCTCCTAAAATGAATCCTCTGCAATTACGAAAAATTCCTCCATAGCCAGCAGGGCCAGGATTGCCTCTTGCAGCACCGTCTGTATTAATGTTGATCCAATTAGGCAATGGGTATGCCAAATAACCCCAATGATTTGAGGTGCACAATCAGATTTAACATCAACACCAATAGCTTTCAGAATGCAAAGCTCATGAATAGTGTTTCTCGTACAACCTGAAGAAAGCTTGTTGGATTTCTGCAATCAAGAACCCATAAGAGAGGTATACCTGGCAGTGTTGAGAGCTTCATTTTTAAAGCGAAGAGAATTGCGGGCTTTCTAAATCAACCAAATAACATTAGTAGCAGCTGCTAAGAAAAGATCTCCAACTTGTTCCCCAAATTGATGGTTGGTAACCGAATCAATTAAGTCAGCAATAGAGAAGTCACCCCCAATAGTGATGCCAAATAAAGAGGCAATCCATTCCTAAAATTTTCGTGCAAAAGAGCACTCGATGAAGAGATGTTGGGCCGTTTCTTCACAGGAGGGAGTATTACAAAGGCTACAGCATGAAACGGAACCAATGCAACGAGATTTAAGGATATGATCAGTGGGGAGCCAATTATAAAGACGCAGCCAAAGCAACAAAGACCTCTTGGGAAGAATAAATTTCCTCCAAATCTTTTTACCCCATCTCACAGAGGGAGGGGAAATGTTGATTTCCTTGTATGCCTCTTTGAAAGGCACAAATTCTGAGTTGGACTTGGTCCAAACCAGTGAATCTTCACCATCTAATATGGGAATTTCAATTTTGAGAATAAGGCAATAGACCCGAGAATAGGCTTGTCGAATAATGGTAGGAATGGTCCATTTCTTGTTGATGATAAAATCAATCAACAACTTTGGATTTAAGATTGGATTGATCACGAAGAGGGATACTGACCATATCCGCGATGGAATCACCGAGCCAATTATGAGTCCAAAAGCTAATGGATGTACCTGACCCAATGGACCAATGAACATTTACAAGAACGTAAGAGAACATGGACTTGATTCTTGGCCAAACAGATGAATGCTTGTAGTACTTAATTTGGGCACCAGCTTTGTTTCAGAATTTTGAGTGCATGAATCTAGCCCAGCTAGAATCCTCAGATGAAAAATCCCAAGCAAGCTTAAACATGGCTGCTTTATTAATAACCTTGAGATTGCGAATGCCCAAACCACCTCCCTCAAGGGGGGCACAAAGTTTACACCAAGCAACTGTAACATATTTTCTTTGATCCGGGTCGCCTGACCAAATAAAGTTTTTGAGACATTTTTCTAACTGCCGCAAAAGCGGAGGGGGCCAGAGGTAATAAACCGTGAAACTATAGAGAAGCATTCCTTCTACCACAGATTTCACCAATTGAACTCGATCAGCCATGGAAAGAAGTTTACCTTTCCAGCCATTAAGCTTAGCTTTAATTCTGTCAGTAATGGATAGAAGATGAACTTTTTTAGGCGTGCCAATAAAGATAGGGACTCCAAGGTAATTAAAAGGGATTTTGCCTTCCTGAATTCCCAATATTTGAAAAATACGATTTTTCCTAGGAAGAGCGAATTTCCCTTAAAAAAAAGTCGACATTTATTTTTGCTAATAATTTGGCCTAATAAAGCAACGTAATCTTCAAAAATACTCATGAGATGCCGAAGATGGGGGTGACCCTCTGCAAAAACCATATCGTCTGCATAAAGGACATGAGTAGGGGCAGCAAAACCTCTCGGAAAGGAAATAGGTGAGATCTTATCATCTGCATGAAGCTTAGAGATAGCTCGACTAAGAACATCTTCAGCCAGACAAAATAAAAGAGGGGAGAGAGGATCACCTTGACGAACCCCACGTTTGCAAGGAAAAAATCCAACTGTGTTGCCATTGACTTAGATAGAGAGTCGGCTAGAATTAAGAATTAATTGATCCCAATTGACAAATTAAGATAACTGAGAAGCCGAAAGCTTTCAACACATTGAGGATAAAGCCCCAGTCTAAAGTGTCGAATGCTTTTCTAATGTCAATTTTAATGCCAATGTTACCGCGGAAGCACTTGTGGTCAAGCACACTGATACATTCAGAAACTAGCCCAGACGATCTGCCAAATTTTTTGGAATAATCTTGAAAAAAGAAATTAGCGAGAGCTATAGGACGATGCTGCTCAATGCTATCTGCCTCTTTGGTTTTGGGCACCAAAGTGATAAAATTAGAGTTTAAATTCAGGTACAACCAGCCTGTTTGGAAAATCACGTGCATTTGCACTGCAGCAATCACATATCCGAACCAACTATCTCCCAACAAGACTGATAAAAGGAGCCACTAAAACCATCAGGGCCAGGTGCACCCAAAGGGTCCATAGAGAAGATAGTATTTTGAATTTCTTCCAGAGAAGGAATGTCCATGAGCATCGCAGTGTTGGTATCAGTGACAAGCTTAGGGATACAGTCTTCAATCAAACTATTAGCCGAGCAAGAGTTTGGAGTGGCATATAACTCGTGAAAATAATTCAGAATATGAGATTGGATCTCACTTTGGTTATTAATGAAATCACTGCCAGATTTAAGAGAAAGAATACGGTTTCTAGAGGCCCTGATCTTAGTGGCAACATGAAAAAAGTTGGTATTACGATCACCATCTTGGAGCCATTTAGTTGTGGACTTGTCCTTCCAGAAAATTTCTTGGATTCTGAGCGCTTCAAGGACATCTGATTTGGCAATGGACTCTTGGACAAATCTGCCTTCAGAAGGGCTCATAGTCGCAATGAATTCTTGAATATCAGAGAGGCGTTTCTTCGAATTTACTACATTCAAGTTAACATCCCCAAACATCTCACGGTTCCAAGTCTTTAGTGCTATTTTTAATGCTTTCAATTTTTGTATCACCACAAACATGGGGCATCCATAGATAGGATTATGCCAAACCCTCCGAACAACATTTTTGAAATCATCATGGGTCACCCAAGCACGCTGGAAACGGAATGCTGAGGGAGATGAAGATGTCATCTTGCTGAAAGAGAGTAATAAGTGGTTATGATCTGGGGCAAATCTTGGAAGAGCACGGCACACTGAGCTCACCCACATCGAATACCATGCAGTGTTACAGAGACACTTGTCAAGTCTCATTTCAATGTGACAGCGAGCACCACGACCATTGGACCAAGTGGAAAGTGAGCCCTTGGTATCCATATGATGGAGTTCACAAGTGTCTGACAGAGCCCGAAATTCATCACAAGAGATACGTTTGGGTGGTATACCCCCGACTTTTTCATGGTCTACCAAGACTGCATTGAAGTCGCCCATGACAAGCCAAGGACCATCGAAATTGGATTTAAGGGAAGCAAGCTCAAACCAAAGATCCATGCGAGTAATATGGGAAGTACTAACATAGACTGCTGTTAATCTAGTAGTAACATTATCACGAGAAAATTCTCTAGTGACTTGCTGAGAAGAAGAAGAGAAAATAGAGAAACTCATCTAATTAGAGCAAGCTACCCATAAGTTTGAAGGAATAGATGCTCTATCTGGTTCCGCAAGACATAAGATATCCGGCTTATTCTCAAAGAGAAGATTTTTGAGAGCAAGCTGAGTGGGGCGATTGGCGATACCCCGAGCATTCCATTAGAGGATCTCATGAAGAACTAGGAGTGGCAGCCACTCGGGCCCTAGTAAGATAGGATCTGAGCGATTGTTTTCCTGACGGAGCTTTTTCTTTTGGGATTCAGTGAGGAGAGGGATGAAGGCCATTTCCTGTTCTGTAGAAAGAATTTCCTGCCAAGGTTTTTTGGAACAAAAGCTTCCTGAGCAGCCCGGGGAGGTAGGAGATCACAAAGCAAAGCATCATCTTGGTTGGAGGAGGCAATATCATCAGAATCGTCTTCTTTATTACCACCCGAAGTGGCACTGGAGGATGAATTAGCAACAACTAGATTAGCATTCTATTCATAGGAAGCACGACCAGAGTGGGCGTGGTCAACATTCAGATTAGGAGTTTCAACACCCGAGGTGGTGTATGTCGCTGGGAATGAGAGGTCTGTGGATGAATCTGAAGATCCACAAAGAGATTGACACCATTACCATTCACATCTGATGGAACATGAATATCTTGATATGTTGCTTTTAGAGGGAGCATTTTCTCAAGCAAACCCGGGTCCCTATCGCCATTGTTCTGGGAAGACACATGAAGAGAAGACCCCTTCTTGCTGGCAATAGAAGAGGACTTGTCCACATCCCTCTCAAACGGTCTTGCAACACTGCCCACAATCTCCTTTGAAGAGTTAACAGAGTCCTCAATTTGCATAGGGATATCAACATTCTGTTTGATGTTGTTTAGAGCCTTACTAGTCACCTTGATATATCGTCGAACAAGGGACCTACCTCTGGAAGCACCACGTTTTTTGTCCTTTTCTATATCCTCAGATTTCTTCTGAGCAATACGACATTGCTGTATGAGATGGCCAATCGCTCCACAATGAGAACAAAAAGAGGGAAGCTTTTCGTATTCAACTGAGAACAAAGAGGTATATCCTTAATTTTCTTTCCGCCATAATTTCAGAAGCGGAGGCTTTTTAAGATCTATATCAACAAGCACACGAGTAAAGTGGCCAAATTTCTTTCCCTTGTTGCATTGTCCAACTGGATTGGAAGGCCAGCGCCTCTAGCAATCTCCATGATCGTTGTTGGGCGCCTGTATTCCTGACTGAGATTCAATATTAATAAACGGGTCCATACCAAGACATGAGATTGCTTTTGGTTGTGAGGATTAAAATCCGGAGTCCAGTTGAAAAGCTGTATAATTCCAAAGGAGAGGTTCCAAGATCCAGAGGCCCAAACATGACGCATATCTGATTCATTGGAAAAGTGGATATCAAAATAACCTTTGCCAATCGAAACGAGACGCCAATCTCCAAAGGGGTTCCAAAGGGTTTTGCATTTGTCTTTCAGAACTTCGGGCGGGGTCCCCTTGGACAGGATCAGTCTACCAATTAGATTGTGCTTGCAACTAGCAAGCCCTGCTGGTATTCCTCTTCACTGATGCAAACAGCATAGTTACCTTTGACACAAGGCGCAGGGAGTTGGCTTAGATGCACATCTAAGCCTTGACGCACAAGCAAAGCAAACGACTTGACCGGGGGATTGGGTGGTGTTAGGGAGGAGGTTGTAGCGCCATCGCTCATGTCCTTGACAAAGCCCCATGGGCAAGTGAAGGGGGTAGGAGCAGCAGCGGTCTTGGAAAGGGGCTGAACCGGAGCCAGATCATCAGATTCCATGGTTGAAGGGAAGAAACCCTAGAAACTCATTCCATTCCACTTCCAGAATGCAATAGCATTCAAGACAATGACTATTCATCTCTAGGAAAAATATTATAACCATGTTCATGGCTTCTGGCTTCCTGAATTTGAAGTATTGAACGTAGAATACACATGTTGTGAGGATGATCCCAGTTGATGTTTTAATAAATTAACTACGTAAACACTACAATAAATAGTTGCAATATATTTTGACCGAAGAAAAAGTGAAAAACTATACACACAAATGTACCCGAATTGTAAAAAGTCCACTAACAGAATCAAATATAGAATGTAAACTATAAACAAAGTAAGGTAAACTTATCAGTTAGATGAAGCCGCTGAGACACGAGTTCACACACTGTCCTAAGACAGATTTTGCCGCTACACTTCTTTAATGTTGCAGTCAGATTGTTGATGACTGTCCATAGGATTCAACGACCCAATAATGAAGGTAGGTAGCACTCCAAATCTTCATTCTTTCGAACACATCACAGTGGTACATTGCCGTCAGATAAAAGTTACAGACAATTTGAAAGCAAGAAGAAGAAGATGCTAATTCGTAAGACTTGGTGTCTTTTTTTGCCGTGGCACAGTTCCCATTGTATATTGATCTTATAAGGTCTACATTTAAGAAGGTGCCCCATCCCATGCCAGATTTACAAGGGGCAAAGATGTGAGTGGAAGCACTTACGTCAGCATGCTAAGGATGCGATCGAGTTTCTTCAGATACGAGTTAATTCTCTTTTTGTACTTGGTCATGGTGTGGGCATCACATATAGGAGCTGCTTCAATCCATATTGGACGATGAAGTAGAGATGTTTGTGCTCAAGATCTGGAGGATGCTCATCTTTGAAATCAAGAAAGTAGAAACAAGTCTCTCTTTGAAGCCTAGAGCTTGACATCCAAGTTTTTTAGTGGCAATTTTTTGGACATATTTTAGTCTAAGACCTAAGAAATGTAGAACATGTTACGTATCCATTGGATGTTCGCGAGCTACGAATGATCCAAACCGTATCAATCAGATTGAGAAATGTCTTGGTGACTAGCGCTATGACCGAATTTGGTGACAAGCAGCCCAGGTGATGTTGTTGTCACGACTCGGTGGGGTACTTGTCAAGTGGAGAGCGATTGGTCATGAAATTCGGTGACTCAAGTGACTGTCCAAAGAACTTCCAAGGACATGCATTGGTCTGCAGTGGATGTAGATGACTCTTGTAGCTCATTTTTTGGCCCATTGATCGCGTGTATGTTTGGTCTACCCCTTGAAGGATATACATGCAAAAATTAGTTTCATTGATGATTTAGCACCCAGAAACATAATTGAATTCAACGGGTACAATCACTCCTGAAAATTAAATGGCTAGAGATAACTAAGCATGCTGAGTTTTTGGTACACCCAGATCTTTGACCACGGACAGTATGAGCCACGTGATAAACTCTTAGAGATCGTTGACCGTATGGATGTTTGGCCCAACCCTAGGTGGACCTAGACTAAATTAGCTTGATTAGTGATTTTTAAGCATTGGATTGGAGTCGTTTTTATGAGTTGATTTTTAACCTTGGAGTTCGAGCATTATTTGTCTTACCAAGATCCAAAGGTTTTAAATCACTAATCAGGATGATTTTTTGTATGTATGTCCACCTAGGGCCACGAGAGACCTCTGCGTCTTAAACATTCATGTGGTCAGTGGGCTACATAGGGCCACGAGGAGAGGCCTCTGCATCTTAAACTTTCATGTCGTCAGTGGGCTACATAGTCAGCGACCAGCGACATTGCTGACAGCAGCCTATATGAGCCACGTAGCACTTTTTTAAGAGGACACTGACCATATGGATGTTTGGCCAATCACTAGATGGACCTGCAAACCAAAAACCTTTGGATCTTGGTACCCAAATAATGCTGAAATTCCTAGGGTTAATTTTAACCCTTGAAAATAACTTCAATCAACGCTTAGAAATCACTGATCAGGTTTATTTTTATTGGTTTGTACGTCCACATAGTAATTGGCCAACATCCATACGGTTTAGTGTCAACTTAAAAATGTGCCACGTGGGTCATATTGGCTGCAGTCAGCGGCGTCGCATCGCTGACTACATGTGTCATGGAGGTTTACTCTAAAAACAAAATTCCAAATGCGTTAGACAGTAGGGTTAAGATCCCCTCAAAAACTCACCAATTAGACATACCACTGCTTGATGACTCTTTACTGGTGAGCCAATGGATACTATGGGTAACACGAACTTCCATGCTGCGGCTCAATTCTGAATACAATTTGTGAGTCGCATTTATAAGTTGAACGAAGCCGATCCAATGGTCTTTGCTAAAGTAAAAGACGTGTTGTGGAGAAGACGTCCAGTTTTCCAACACGTGTCACCATAATTAATCTTGTGGATAGAAACAAGGGTTTTCAGTCGTTCACTCGGGTTGGAGTGAAGTAATTATGGCGGTCTGATATTAAAGCAATCTACGCTTTAATTTTCTGAGTGAAAAGGTACCGAGTCTAAAGTATGATCCCGCGAGGCCCCGATCCCGACGCATCAGTAGTAGATTCCATAGAGACACCACTCTCAAGAAAACTTAAAGAGAAAAGAAATGGTAGACGTGACGACGCTTCCTGCTTGCATCTTTTTTAGCTTCAATAGTGATTTCTAAGCGTCAGATTGGCCCGTCTTCAATATGTAGTCTGCATCATGGTTTAAAATTAAATAATACAGTTTAAATGGTTTTAACCACCGTTGAAACAGTAACGCCCCAAGCCCTTTAAGAACCATTTTGACGCTTAGAAAATAACCGCCTTTTTTTTGTTAAGAAAAAATGGCTGTTATTTTCCATTAAATTCCGTTATTTTTCATTTTTGAAAATTTGAAATACGAATTTCAAAAATTTGAATTTTGAATTTCAGCACCATTTTTTCCCATTAAAATCCATTAAATTCTATTTTTTCATTTTTGCCCATGTCTGTTACAATTCCTTTTAAGGGCTGTTTTATCGGTAACGCCCAGTCGGTTGTACCGTTAAAACGGCCTCTTTTAAACCTTGCTTTGCATTAATATGACCACACTTTTTGCAGTCACATAAATGTTTCCTAGTAATATCGCTATCTTCATTTACTTCTTTTTTCTTTTACTTTCTCTTTTTCATCAATCGTGGCATCTCCACAAGGTGCATTTGGTTATTTAAAGCTTAATTGGGTGCTATTGTGCTTAATTTAATACCTATAATAAAATGGTTACCCACACCCCCTCATCCATTTATCAACTACGTGCGGACATGGCGTCTGAACAGAGCCTCCCTCCATCAACTACCTCCCCTGGAGGAAACACAGCGTCTCAACCTCCATCAACTACCTCCCCAGGAGAAGCCACAGCGATTCAACAAAGCCTTCCTCCAACTACCTCGGAAGGAGTCATGGCGTCTGGGCAAAATGGTATTGATGAGATAAACAAGAAAAACATGTTCCAAGACGCCATGAATGGCGAGTGCAGTAAAGTTGTGAAAGCTTACAAGGAACACCCCACGACCCAGGGTCAAAAGATCACTAGATCAGGAGAAACAGCTTTACATGTAGCGATATTTGATGGCAACGTAGAGATCGTACGGCAGCTAGTGCGAGAAATTCAAGTATTGGATACCCTATGTATAGCAAATGAGAGAGGCAACACCCCTCTCCATTTAGCGGCATCACTGGCAATGGTGGAGATATGTGATACATAGCCAAGAAATACCCTAAAGAATCGAAACTGATGGAAGCTCGCAATAAAGACGGTGAGACCCCAATCTTCCTGGCTGCTCTCCATGGCCATAAAGAAGCTTTCTTTTGCCTTCATTCAAATTATCCAAGTACGGTTGGTTCTCTGTATCGCAGAGGATCCGATGGGGATACCATTCTTCATGTTGCCATCAAGGGAGAATACTTCGGTACGTACCCATTTTTTTTGCGAAGATGATCTCCCAAAAATTCTTGGAACGGCCCATGTAGATGTATCATATCACCCCATATGCAAAAAAAAATATAATTAATTTGAAAAAAAGTGCTAAAATCTATGGCTAGAGAAAACCAATCATCCTGATTTTTGGTTTGCACGTATATCCACCGAGAGGTGGGCTAAACACCCATGAGATTATAGTGGGCTCAAAAAAAGGAGTTTTGAAGAGCCACGAGAGCCCTCTGCATCCAAAGTCGTTTGCATCTAAAATTTTTCTGTCAGAACCCGTATCAATTTCCCCATATAGAGGAAAAATTTTAGATGCAGAGAACTCCCGTGGCCCTACATAGCGAATTATTTGGGCTCATTAACCACATGGATGTTTAGCCCACTCCTTAGTGGGTATACAAACTAAAAATCAGCTTGATTTGTTATCTCTAGTAATTTTAGCGCTTTTTTAAGATTTGATTCTAGCTGATGGATTCAAGCATGTGTTTTTTGCTACAAAATCCAACTACTAGAAATCATCAATCAAGCTGATTTTAGTGTGTATAACCACCAATGGGTGGGGCTCAATATCAATCATTACAGGAAAAAAGACTTTCAAGCGAAGGCTGGAGGCCATCGGTATACCCAAAATCGTCGCTAAAAATTATAGCGACAGCCACCCCGATCGTCCTTAGAAAAATGTCGTTGAGAGGTATTAGCAACGGCCACCAAAAATACGGCCGTCGCAAAAAAGTCATTTCCCATGGAAATATGATAGTACTTATCATATGTAGCGACGGATATAGATATTTACCGACAGCCAATACCGTCGTTACATGGCATATATAGCGATGGCCTGGGCTGACCGTCTTTATATTTACCTTTTAGCGACGGCCACCAAAAATCGGCCATCGCAAAAAAGTCATTTCAAAAAAGTCATTTCCCATGGAAATATGATAGTATAAGTCATATGTAGCGACGGATATAGATATTTACCGACGGCCAATACCGTCGTTACATGGCATAGATAGCGACGGCCTAGGCTGACCGTCTTTATATTTACTTTTTAGCGACAGTAAATGATCGTCGCTAAAAGTGGTAAATCTTTTTTATTACCGACAGCCATGACTGTCGCTAAAAGAACTTTATAGCGACGGCCAAGACCTTGGCCGTCTCTAGAAAGGTCGACAGTCATGGCCGACGCTATAAGTGATAAGTACTTCTTTTAAGCATTTACCGACGGCCTCCACTAAATGTTTTTATAAAAACTTTTGAATATGTATGGCCTGAAAAACATGAGCTATGTAGGGCCACAAGATTTGTATCAACTGCATTGGGGAAACCTCTACATCTATATATATAACTATTTTTTGAACTCGTACTGTTGTGCTTGAAAGATTTGACGTATCCGATAATTCAACTACATCCTGAACTTGTTAACTACCACAACGCGAGGGGCATCTCACCTCTCAATATTCTAGCCAGTAAGCCTTCTGTATTCAAAAGTGGAAGTCGCCTCGGATTGTTCGAACTTGTTGTCTACCATTGTAAGAATCTCTTTCTCTCTCTCTCTCTCTCTCTCTCTCTCTCTCTCTCTCATACCTCTGACCCCTTTTGAGAGTCGGACTCAGGGCCGTGGATTTCTAGAATACAATTAATTGAATGCCAACTAAGTGCTATCAACCACCATTGGATTATGAAATTCACACCCCGCATCAAATTCTGGAGAGGGGGTCATAAAAGGGGTCTCAGAACATGAGCCTATATATTATATCGATATAACAAAACAGGGAAGTTGTCTCCCCTCTTATGCGGCTTCATAAAGGATGGCCAAGATCTTATCCACCCAATGGACGGTGGATCTCAACCACTAACACCCGATTACAGCAAATGTTTGCAAGGAGTGCCGTGGCATGGGCCACCCACTAGTATATAAAAAGAAATAGGGAAGTTGATCTCCCCCTCTTATCCGGCTTCATAAAGGATGGCCGAGATCTAATCCCCCAACTGGACGGTGGATCTCAGCCACTCACAACCGATTTTGACAAATGCTTTATCGGGGAGTGCCGGGGGCACGGTCCACCTACTATATATAACAAAACACAGTGGTTGTCTCCCTACTTATACCCCCTCTTACGGGCTTCAACAAAAAAGGGCCGAGATCTTATTCCCCAAATGGATGGTGGATCTCAAGTGGTCACACCAGATTTTTGCAAATACTTTGTCGTGGAGTGCCGTGGGCACGGGCCACCCAGTCTCCCCAGTTATATCGCCTCTTATAGGCTTCAATAAAGAAGGGCCGAGATCTTTTCCTCCAACTGGACGGTGGATCTCAGCCACTAATACCCGATTTTGGCAAACGCTTTGTTGGAGAGTTGCATGAGCATGTGCCACGTACCCACTAGTATATAACAAAACACAGTGGTTGTCTATCCACTTATAACCCCGATCTTATAGGCTTCAACAAAGAATGACCGAGATCTTATCCCCAAATGGACGGTGCATCCCAGCACTCACACCCGATTTTGGCAAACGCTTTGTCGGAGAATGCCGTGGGTATGAGCCATGCACTAGTATATAGATAACCTGAAACTGTAGAAGATGAAATGGTGGGTGAATGGTTATATAAGTTGGTCCAAATAGGAATCATCTTAAAGAACTTGCAACTTGAATTAGAACTTGAACTTTAAATAATTTATTGGATATGTTAATTTGTGTTGGTTCTTGTTAGGTATATTTGTCCATCAGCTCAAGAAGGATTCACACAAAGATGTTGCGTACCTAGAGAATTATGGAGAAGGAGACGGTTCTAAGTGTCCCGAGAACTACAGAATGAGCCTGAAGTTCTTCATGCTATTTTATTCTTTGATCTTAGGTGGGTGAAATTGATGAATGGTGCTTGCTATCTATATTCATGGTAGGACTGTCAATGGATTTGGTGAGCTCATTGATCTGATCTGATCCAATCTGATAACATTGGGTTTGGAATTGGGAACACATGATTCGATAAACTATCAGATCGGTTATGGATCAACATTGATTCGATCTAAAAACATATTTATTTATTTATATAATACTATTGTTTATTATTGAAATTTTTATATCAAACAAAATTAATGTTCTTAATTAAAATCTTCTACTATTTTTTATTTGTCTCAGAACCTAGTAAAAATAACTTATTATTTGTCTCAATAATTTCCAACTTCTATTTTCTTTAAATCAAATTTAGCAATTAAGTTTATCAATTAGATTGACTCGGTTCCAATAGCTTACCGGATCAGGCCTGGATTTGAGAATCATAACCTGAGAGGCTTGAATGGATTTTGGATAAACGTCCCTAATCCGCTCTCCCTAGATTAAACAAGATATCTTAAGCCTTAGTGCGCCATGGACCCCACTTCATGGGTATTTTTGTAGTTTTCTAAAAAAGTCAATTCCGATGTGATCCGGCCGAGTCAGATGTACATGGGACCTTTGGCTCGCCGACTGCCGATTCTGAGTTGGATTGGGCAATTCAGCTCAGGAGCAGCAGATCTCTCAAAACGTGTGTTGGGCATCCCTCCTCTTTTGAGGTGTGACCCACTCCTCTTTTGTCCCCATTCAAAAGGGGTTCTTTTTTGTCTTTCTCTATGCCTTTTAGAAGTTGAAAAGGCATTTTTGTAAAAGAAAAAAAAAGGGTAGTACGGTCCATGCTTTAAAAAAAAAAAAAAGGGTTTTTTAAAGAGAAGAAAAAGGAAAGTTCTTGAGAATGAGAAAGAGGGGTTTTGAAGAGGAGAGAAAGTGTAGCCATCTCTCAACCATTTCTCAAGATTCCTCGGGTGTTTGATGTCTGTTTTGCTCCGGATTTGTGATGCTTCATCCACAACTCCAAGGTTCTTGTTTTCCCTTCTCCAAAAGATTGCTTTCTAGGGTTTTCTCAAATCCTAAGAGGTAAGGACTTTGTCTTCTTCCATTGTTGATTGTTTATCTATCCTTGTTTGGATAAAGATCTTGTAATCCAAGAGAAGTTGTTTGTCTCTTGATGTTGGCACCCTCAAGTGTTATCTAGAGTGAAATTGTAACCCATTATTTTTATAGTGAAAATTTGCCGGATTAGGTCCCGTGGTTTTTACCCTTCTCATTGAAGGGGTTTTTTCACGTAAAATTTTGGTGTCTTGTTTCTTTACTTTATTTTTACTTTGTATTGTAGTATGTAGATTATTTGTTGTGGTTTGCACATAGGAGAAGGGGATTTTTCCCAACAACGTGAACCAAACACCCTGTCGAATGAGTTTCAACATAATTAGAGTGCACTACGTCATGTTTTTTGCATGCCAATTTGTGTTGCAGAGTTTAGATGGTTTTTATTAAAAAGAAACGAAACACAAGTGGCCAGCCATCAGACACGGAGAACCCACTAGAAGTGAAACCCACACTTGAAGGTCCGCATCCTCCTTTGCGTTTATTTCTTAACAATAAAGCAAGTTGGTTTCATACATTTCTTAACAGCCACCGGACTTTTCTTTTATTGCACAGGACAAATCATTGACAAAGGCACTCATGTTGACGAGGGATCATCTGCAGGTAGGTCTTGAGGTTTAAAAGTTTAAGATTAATTGATAATTCGGCGAAGGATTTATATCAGTGTTTTAAGAACCAACCAATGATGGAACCGAAATTTTAACAAATTGGTTGGACCACGGTCCAACCATGGTTTGATTCTGTCAGACCAATTGCACTAATTCATGGTTTGATTCTGTCAGACCGATTGCACTAATTAAGAGAACTATTGGTGCGTACGTTTTGAGGGAGAGAGAGTGACCAATGCACTGATTGAGTAAAACTTGTGTCACAAGATGTTGTGACGGAAGCCAGTCACAGCACTCAATACGAGCCACATGGCACACGATCAGAGGATGCTGCCCATATGGATGTTTGGCCAGTCCCTCGATGGACCTACAAACCAAAATTCAGCTTGATTAGTGATTTACAACCTTTGGATTTTTGCACCCAAGTAACGCTCAATAATGCACAAATTCCTACCCTTAACATCAGCCCATGAAAAATAACTTCAATAGAATCGGTTAGAAATCACTAATCAGTCTGATTTTTTGTGTACCAGTCTACCGAGGGACTTGCCAAACATCCATACGGTCAGCGCCCTCTGATCGCATGCCACATGGCTCGTATTGAGTGCTGTGACCGGCTTCCGTCACAACATCTTGTGACACAAGTTTTACTCACTTTCTTATTGATATCTATTATTTATATTTAACAAAATCCTTTTATAAAGATAAATTAAAATTTAAGAGAGAGGGCTTGCTCTTCTCATAAAAACTAAGGGAGAACCAGTCAAATAAGGGCTCAGCCCTTCTTTTTTCCTTCCTTCGTTTGCGACTAGTGGTTGGGAAAGTAACAGAGGTTGCTTATCCACCACTCACCGCCGTCGTTGATGCTGAGCAATCGTCTCACAAATTTGTCACTTAAGCGAGTTTGCAGCTCATACCAGTAGTTTTGGGCTTTTCACTGGTTGGTTTGGCCTCGATCTGGTTATAGATCAACTTGTCCAATGATTTTGCTTCTTTAAGGTTTGTACAGCAATTTACAGTGCAGTGGTTCTTGTTTGCTTAAGAAATCTCCATTTCTTACTGATCTTTTCCTATCCTTTTCATTTATTTCAACCCTAAAATCAAAGCCCCTTTTCTCCCTTCCCCAAACAACTTATTGCGAAGATGTTTAATTCGGCCGGTTTGTTGGTTCAACGGTTGGAACACCGATATCAAAGAAACCGTCGGTTTATGAGAAAATAACGGTTCAAAACAAACCGGACCGAATTCTTAGTAAATCCCGGTTGGACCTGGTTCGACCGTCGGTCCGGTTCGGTTTTTAAAACACTGATTTATATAGAAAATAAAATTAGATAGAAACTAATTTTAATCAAATAATATAATAAAGATAAAAACTAATCCTAATCAAATCTAATCAAATATCCTAATTTATAGATACATCTTATCCTAATTTGACAATTCTTTAAAAAAAAAAAAAGAATTATCCTAATTCGATGAGATACACAAATAATGATATGGTGCATGTCACACACCTTATTACAATGTCATTTTCTAATACTACGATTCACATTCAACGATTGACAGCGGAGTAAACTTGCTGATTGACGGTGGTCAGTGAATCTGTGACCGCACGTACAATATGAGCCATGTGGCACATTTTTAGAGGATGCTAACCGTATATTGGTGTTTGGCCAATCCCTACTTGTACATACAAACCAAAAATCATTTCTTAACTATGCATGTGGGTATAGCTAGGTTGTTACACCCTTAGGGTGCTTCATTTAGCAAACTTGGCAGGTGCATGCATGCACTGAGTCTACAATTTTTTGCAAGGCACTTCGGATGATAAAGGCCCCAGTGCACAAGACAGCCAGTCAAACAACAAGGATCAAAAGCCCACCCGCCATCAATTTCTTTCACCCAATTACCTCACGTGCTGTGACTGCTTCAAGCTTGTGATGAAGATCTTGCTTGTTATTCTTGGACTAGGTTTGTACCACTCGATCAAATATAATTAATTTCTTTGATCTTCAATTAATTAGGTTTTTGCATAGTTTATTAAACGTCTTCCCAGGAAGAAATATACGTATTTTAAACGATCGAGATGAGTGTGCACAGTACATGTAATATATACATTGTGTTATCGTGTGTAGGATTTACGAGAATTCGAAAAATCAGAGAGAAGAAAGAGAAACACACATGGGCATTTCAAACCATGGAAGAACTGGTTGAACTTGCTTCTGATTGGGAGTACGAGGGTGGATGGAATCCTGGGATGTCTCAATCACCGGAAGGCATCGAGGGTGATAATGGTCTTCCAAAGCCTGAGAATTCAGACACAAAGAATGGAGTAAAGGTTTTACTGAAAATAGCTAAAAAAGTAAAGAAGAAGAGGCAGATAAGAAAGGAGAAGGTATAGCAATAAAACTTACCTTCATTTATCACTCTTGCTAATACAGATCCAAGAATTTTATTTTGCAGCAAGTGATTGAGGTGCACCACTAAATACTAGTCACAGCGAAGACGGGGGTGACAGAGATGATAGAGAAAATCCTTAACAAATTTCCTGTGGCAATCCACGACATGAACTCAGATCGGAAGAACGTTGTACTCTTGGCAGTGGAGAACAGGCAACCCCATGTGTACCAGCTCTTAATGGGAAAATCGAACGGGAGAGTGTGTTTCGTAAATTCGATAAAGATGGGAACAGCGCATTGCACCTAGCTGCGACGTTAGGACAGTATCGGCCTTGGCTTATACCAGGTGCTGCGTTGCAAATGCAGTGGGAAATGGTATAAGGTGTGTTCGATCTCCCACTCCCTATTATCTCTCCATGTGGTTAGTCTCCCCACTTATATTCCCATACTGATAACCATAGGATTGAAATAATGATTTCTAAACACAGGAGGGGTGAAACAGGATACCAGTGCACCAACGTTCGAAAATGAGCCGGCATTCAACGCCTTCGCGATTTCTTCACTCATTGCTCTGTGCTTTTCAGTGACCGCCATGATCATGTTTCTGTCAATTCTCACTTCTAGATATCAAGAGAAGGATTTTGGTAACGATTTGCCGAATAAACTTATAATGGGTCTTAGCTCCCTCTTCATCTCTATAGCTGCCATGTTAGTTTCATTCTGTGCTGGCCATTTCTTTGTTCTTAAAGATAAGCTAAAATACGCGGCATATTCAGTGTATGCTGTAACGTGCTTGCCTGTAACGTTTTTAGCTATAGTGCAGTTCCCATTGTATATTGATCTTTTAAGGTCTACATTTGAAAAGGTGCCCCAACGTAGCTATAAGGTGGTGCCAGATCGCATGCCAGTTTTAGAAGGTGCAAAGAAGGGAAAGGTAGCACGGATGTCAGAAAGATAAGGACTGGAGTTTCTTTAGTGATGGGAGTTTATGGAATCCCACGATCGAAAATCCCTTCACTTCTGTTTGCGGTTGTCCTATCCTCTTTTGTTTCTCTTGTACTTGAGATCCCAGGCTATTGGGTCTGTTTTTATTATATGGAGTTTCTTGTTATTTTTTTACTTTTCTTTATGGGTCGAGGATAGTGTCCATCCTCAATGCATGTGTGCGTAGTAGTAGGGTCTTTTGAATGAGTTCTGTTTTTCGATCAAAAAAAAGAAGTACGTCCAAGTGGCTTGCTGTTAAAGGTTGAGATTGATATGGGTTTGTGAGCTTTCAGTAGTGTCGCGACCCGAACCCGGGACCCATGACCCGACTCAGAAGAGTATGGATCAAGCTTGGTATCCGAGGCCAAGGCATGAGGTGTGGATAAAAATAATATTAATGAAATAGTGAGCATGTATCTAACTCAACACACAAATCAAAATGAATCAATCTCATAACGTAAATTCGAAACTTATTTTCGATTACATTTCAAATGTCAAATAACAACCTACTGAGATAACTAAGAATTCAAATTCCTAAAAGCAAAACCTAAACATAATTTCCAAGAAAGCAATAAAAGTGCTAGAATCATCTGGCTCATATCACTGAGCAGCTGGTCCATCTAGTATCTTTATAAAAAATATTAGAATATAGGCATGAGTTATCAACAACTCAGTAAGTTCGCTCCACCACCCATACTTCTATGGGGATGAGTGGTTAAAACATGATAAAAACCATTCAAGGATCGAAATATGCATCAATGCGATCGATAATCAAATACTGGACTCATCGGGTAAATTTCAAAATCCCAATGAGTCAAAATAATAATGAGAATGCATGGTTGGGCTAAACAAGTGGCTTTCTTACGGGCGGGTCATGCCGTTAATTCCACCACAAGGATCCAAGGATGTTTCAGGTCTTTTACTATTGGGAGCAAAATGTCCATGTTGCTTTTTAGGCATACTCTCGAAATTCGAGAGAGCATCCAAGGGGTCGTGGTCCTACAATACATCCGAACCCTCAAAATGATAATAATGAAATAATAACAACCAACAATAATTAACAATCCAGGATAATATCCAATGAACGATCATGTTTCCATACATGCAGATAAATCAACGGAGATGCACGAGAATCGATATACATACTTTTCAACATAGATTGAAATAAATTTTCTATTTTAAACACATGCATTTAATAATATAATAATAAAAATACATCCATAAAAATAAGAGATCGGGAACAAAATTCTACCTTAGCTTCGCTTCCAAATTTATCTTATTTCTTCAAATCGGTTCTCTTCTTCGCGTAGGTCCAATCTCAAAGTTTTAGGACCTTCATTTTCCATATTTTGGGGTCAGACACAATTCAAGAGTGATTATTCTTAATGTCAAAAAATGTCTTCTTTGGTTTGAATGTAGTGGGTAATGTCTTATGGCTCAGTTAGTTGGAACTTAGTATTACTTGAGCCTACAACAACAAAGAAGTGGGGCCCGATTTGATGGTCGACAAGTAGACATGACGACATCAACATAAATACATACACAAAAAAAAAAAAAAATATATATATATATATATATATATATATATTATCAATGGCTCACACAACTCTACACCATGATCATGTTTTTGGCAAAAATGTATAATAATATGGCTTTAAAATGACTTGATCAGTCTTTACTTAAAGAAAATTTTGAAGTTATAAAATTTAAAAAATGTCAACCCGATAAAATAGGAATTCTAAAACATTTTGAAGTAGTATCTAAAACAGACCTAATTTTCTAGTCCAAATGAATGGAGTTGAAATAAAGAGAGTCAATCACACAAGGATGTTGCTTCAAATGATCAGGTTCAACAGAAAAAAACACTTATCCTAGACTTTGAGTTCGAGTAAAGGAACGGAGGTATCCTATTGGCTTAGTATGTCACATCCAGAAATGTTAAACCTATAGGAGAGTTAGTTAAAGTACAAAGATCAATGCATGGATCCGGATCAAAACCAAAAATAATATCTGAGATTTCTTATAATACGACTGGTTTTCATTTCACATAGATGTATCAAGCGGTAGATCATCGTTCATAAATCAATCAGTCAAGATAGAAGGAGTGTACTTTCTAGGAAAATTTATAGAATAATCTTAAAAGAAAATTGCCTTAAGGATGGCTGTACGTATAAAAAAAAAAGAGAAACTATGAAATAAAAACATAATAATTAAGAAAGGAATACCTTAAGAGGACCGGTGGGAGGACTTGGAGAAGAGACGCTGACCAACTGTGGAGGTTGCTTCAAGGCTACACAACTGCAACTTCTTGATTTCTTGCTGGTTCTTGTTGGTTCTTGTTGGTTCTTGTTGCAGGTTTCTCACGATTAAAATGGTTGAGAGAGGGTCTTTAATAATGGAGATTGATGAGTGTGTTGAAGGAAACGATTACCCAACTGGTGGACTATTGTCTAATAGGAAATCAGATCTGGAATGGTTTGGATTAGTCTTTGAGAAGGTGTAGAAGTCCGATAATGGAACTACATGAGGGATATGGCAGCAACTTTCTGTGGGGCAATAGCACCTGGAAGTGGTGGTGGAGATCTTTTTCACAGGAGAGATCGATGACGGCTTTAATTGTTATAGCTGCAACTGCACTTTCGTGTATGCTTTAAATGAGGTACATATACATTGAGGGTGAGAGATGTGGAGGCGTGGGAATAGGATCGATGGTTGATGATGGGTTTTGTTATTAGGAAACAAGGAAAGCCGTTAGAAAGATGGACGGTGGTAATGGGTTTCAAGTGGTAGTCTCCATAGGTTAAGGTTTGGGTACGTGGAGCATAGGTTTCTTGTTGCCGTGGAAGGTGGAGTAAGAGTTTGGATAACTCATGAGATGGGAAGAAAAAATATTAAAATAATTGATGTTATTAGGTTGGGAAGGTTTTTGGACGGACAAGGGATGAATATATTAATAAGGCTAGTTTTGGATAAAATATTATACTTTATGAAAGTTTTGTTTTATATGCATATAGCTACCTTTAACTAAAGGTTATATATATTTATATGTGTATAGTTAATTCTTATATGTTACATGTGTACGCAGCATATTACTCACTAATATAATATACTATTCTTATGTTACCATAATTAACGCTAATACACTTAGGAATTAATAGGGTGTACTACCATATACACATGTGTATACGTTATGCGGGTAATGTACATACATACATACATAATATTTAACATGGTTTAAATACTTAAAAGAAATAGAAATAAATTCACTACATGTATTAAAATAACGTGTCGCACGTAGGGGACACAACGGTAAAAAAAAAATATTCGTTAGTCTACTCAGCCCATGTGGGCCCGCATGTGGCCCTAAAAATCCAAAAATTTCAATTTCCTCTGAATTGGCCAAAATTTCGTGTGCGTGTTTAGACGGTTAGATCATGTTATCTAGTGAAGAAAAACATACGAAAAAGTTCTTAGAATTTGAATACGGATTAAAATACCCTTATAGGATTTGCAGGGTTTTACAAGTAGTGTTGAAGGTTGAGAGATTGAGATGGGTTTATTATTTATTGTATTGCAGTCTTGTAAACATGTGAATTGTGAAAGTGAAGACTTGTTAGTTGTCGTTACTTGTTAATCTGAGTCCATGTGGGCCACATATTTTATTTTATTTTAAAGAAGAAGAGATTTCATTGATAAAAAGGACATAATTAATGGGTATATCACCTTTGGAATTTGAGTTCACTTATCCTGGAGCAGTTCCAGAACAGCCGTTTATACCTAATTAAGACCATCCGTGTTAGAGGCTTAGAGCACCAGTTTGCCAGATTATCAGCAGCTCCATTGCTATCTGGGAAAATGTGTGAGCATCTATAAAATTCATGCTGCTGATTTTATGCAAGCAATTAAGACATTGAGTTCTAAGTCTCCATGGATCGAACTTCATCTGACTTCGTCTTTGGAAGATGTATCAGAACTTCAGTCACTTTCTAACATATTGAGGGTCATCTTTTAACCCAAACAATATCTATGCCGTTAATAATAGCCAAAAGAGCTCAGCTTGAAGAGCTGTAACCAAAGCCTTTAGCAAAAGCACCCACGACTAGGCCTCTGCAGTTTCTAAAAATACCCCCACACCCGGCTAGCCTCGGATTTCCTCTGGCTGCACCATCCGAGTTTAACTTAATCCAACCCGGAAGAGGGGGAAACCAAATTACTTCTTCGACTGAGAGAGCGCGACAACCGCGTTCTGGAAGTGAAAAAACAATTTTTCAAAAATTTCGAGAGATGTTCTGATGATTATATGATGCATAATTCATGTCGAGATACGATTGAAAAATGTCCCAAATAGCTTACAAAATTACAAGATAATAATAACCTTTAAGGGATTTTCAGATTTGCAACTTTTTAGGATCAAATGATCATTTACAAATTTTACTACTCATTTGCACATGACAGGTGAGTACATGCATCTTGTAAGTACTGGATAATAGTTCAAGAATAAATTCATTTAAGATAAGAAAGGTGGTAATTGGCTGAAACGAGATCTATTTTACTTCTTTTTCTTTTTGCCTTTCTCTTTTCCCGACAGTGGCATGCAGTCTACTACTAATAATTAGCATTCCATTCCAAAGAAGTTCCTTCTCTGTTTAAAGTAACACTTTTATATAACGAAAGAAAGTTAAAGAGTTAAAGCACAATCAGTAGAGACTAGAGAGTCGTTTCCCAACAATGTGGATGTCGTGGTGAGACTTGAGAGAGAGAGAGGACCTGGAGGGTACGAATGTTCATTCCCTTTCACTTACTTATTTTTCCTTTACTTTTTCTTTTTCTTTTTAAAGTGATTGTTTTATAAAATGAAAAGCAGAGTGCCAACTAATAAAGAGATTCATTTATCTAAAAATTACAGTGTCGCATTTTCACAAGGTGCATTTAGCAATTTATAGTTTAATTGAGGGCCCTTTTGCTAAATACCGATAAAAAAATTGTTACCCGGCCCCCACCACCCTTCGTCCATTTATAAACTACCTTCGGACATGGCGTCTGAAGAACACAGCCTCCCTCCATCAACTACCTTCCCAGGAGAAAATACAATGTCTCAACATAGCCTTCCTCCATCAGCTACCTTCCCACTAGGAAACACAGCGTCTCAACCCAATCTTCCTATATCAACTACCTTCCCCGGAGGAAACACAAGCCTCCCTCCATCAGATACCTTCCCACTAGGAAACACAGCGTCTCATCAACACAGCCTCCCTCCGTCAACTACCTTCCCAGGAGGAAACACGTCTCGACATAGCCTGCTCCCTCCATCAACTGCCATTCCCGGAGGAAATACAGCGATTCAAGAAAACCCCACTACGTCAACTACCTTCGAAGTAGGCACGGAGCCTGGGCAAGATGATATTGAAACCATCAAGAAAGAAATGTTCAAAGACGCCATGAAAGGCATGTGGAGTAAAGTTGTGGAAGCCTACAAGAAACACCCCATGACCCAAGATCATAAGATCACTAGATCAGGAGAGACAGCTTTACATATAGCGATATTGAACGGCGAAGTAGAGATCGTACAGCAGCTAGTGGAGCACATTAACGAATCGAAGACTCTATGCGAAAAGAATGATAGAGAGAACACCCCCCTCCATTTAGCGGCAGCACTTGGAATGGTGGAGATGTGCACGTACATAGTCGACAAATACTACCGTAAGTACCCTGATAACAAATTGGAAGTGATGGGAGCTCGCAACAAAGACGGTGAAACCCCACTCTTCTTGTCCGCTCTCCATGGCCATAAAGATGCTTTCCTTTGCCTCCATTCGTATTATCCCGAAGGGGATGGTTCGCTCTATCGCAGAAAATCTGATGGGGATACAATTCTTCATGTTGCCATCAAGGGAGAATACTTCGGTGAGTCTCCTGAAATCATACCCTTTTTCACTTTTTCTTCTTTTCTTGGGATATGCCAATGAAAACAGTGACTGCACACTGCACATTGGAAAAAATTTAGATGCAGAGACTTTGGATGCAGTCGATGCAGAGGGGTCTTGTGACCTTAAATGGCTCAATTTTTTGGGCCCACTAACCGCATGGATGTGTACCCCACACATTGGTATATATGCCTACTAAAAATCAGCTTGATTGATATTTTTTACCCGTTGGATTAAGTGTCCAAAAGATACCCAAAAAACATGCTTGAATCTAACGGTTAGAATCAATCCTACAAAAGTGCTAAAATCTATGACTAGATAAAATCAATGTAATTAATATTTCGTATACATATCCACCAAGGGGTGGGGTACACATCCATGCGGTTAGTGGGCCCGAAAAAAATGAGCCATGTAGGTCAACGAGACCCCTCTGTATCGACTGCATCAAAAGTCGTCCGCTTCAAAAAATTTCTCCCACATATAGGTTTAAAATTACTAACAGGCTGATTTTTGGTTTGTAGGTCTACCTAGGGATGGGGCAAACATCCATATATGGTTAGTGTCCTCTAATAGTGTGCCACGTGTCTCATATTATGGTGGGGCAGCAACTTTGCTGACTGGCTCGGATAGCGAAGTTCTACTCATCTTTTATGACAGGCCTCGTGTCACAGTATTAGAGATCCCTGACCGTATGGATGGTTGGCCCAACCCTAGGTTACATGTAAAAAAGCAGTCTGATTAGTGATTTCTATGCTTTGATCGTGTAACCAATAAAAATAAACCATGTTATAGACTCTAATCTGACGGTTAGAAATCAATAGTTTTTGGTATGTAGGTCCACCTAGGGATATGCCAAACATCCATACGGTCAGAGGTCTATAATAGATGTATCAAAATCCGTATGTCTCCCTATATACATATCTATACCATTATTTTTGAACTCGTCCTGTTGTGGTTGATAGATTTGGCCTATCAGATAATTAAGCTACATAAAGAACTAGTTAACTTTAACAACGAGAAGGGCATTTCACCTCTCCATATTCTAGCCAGTAATCCTTCTGCATTCAAAAGTGGAAGTCGCCTCGGACGTTTCGACCTTATTATCTACCATTGTAAGAACCTCTCTCTCTCTCTCTCTCTCTCTCTCTCTCTCTCTCTCTCTCTCTTTTGAATTAGAACTTTAACTATAAACAATCATATCCTGGATATGGTAATTAATTCGTGTTGGGGTTCTTGTTAGGTATATTTGTTGATGAGCTCAAGGAGTGGAAGAACCCAGCTTCGGACAAAAGGAAATCTGGAGAAGGAAAATGCTCTATAGTGCCCGAGAACTACAGAACGTGCCAGAACTTCTTCCTGTTATTTTATTATCTGATAGAGTACTTCTTCGGATTACCGAAGGGTATATTTTCCGACTTACATGAGTGAAATTGATGAATGGTGCTCGCTATCCAATCTGATAAAATTGGGTCTGTAATTGGGAATCGTGATTCGACAAGGGCTAATTTTTGCATGCCCATGGGTGTTGCAGGGTCTAAGAAAAGCAAACAGGACATGGAGAACCCCAAAGTAGAAGTGAAACCTACACCTGCAGGAGGTGAGCATCGATAATCCGTTGCATCTGGTACACATTTTGGGTACCGATCTCAATATCGTGCATTGGTTTCATACATTCACGTCTTGTTTGGAAATCAAAAGAAATGGAGCTAGCCGTGTTCAGTCCTGGTCCACTCAATCTGGCCTGTGTTTGGGCTCCACTTTTTCGGATTTTGCTTTTAAAACAGGACCAGAGTTGGCTCTTTGAAACATTCAACAAGTTCTTAGGACTTCTTAAATGCCTAACCGGGCTAGGCCTTGAACACTTGAGATTTCCAAACAGGCAAAGATAGCCTCCTTACTGAATAAGAGATTTTTCTTTTATTGAACAGGACAAAGCGCTGATGTTAGCAAGGGATCATCTGCAGGTAGGTGTCGAGAGGATTCCAATACATGGAAAATGTGATGCACGTACACCACGTCCGATGGAGTTGAGCCCACTATTAGGTGGTTTCCGTCTATCTCTGTCAAATCATGTTGATTTTGTTTGATGTGATTGATCTCCTTAGATGGACTCCATCAAATGGTGGATCTCAATTCCACTTGTAGGGCCACTATATATGCCTGTGGGAATTGGTTGTTACACCCTTAGGGTGCTTCATTTAGCACAAGCTTGGCTGGTGTTCTGAGTATTGACCTCGAACTGCAATTTTTTGCAAGGCACTTCGGACGACAAAAGCACCAGTGCTAAAGTCAAGGATCAAACATCAAACAAGAAGGATCAAAAGGCAACACCAAATCAATTTCTTCCACCCAACTACATCACGTTCTTGGACTTGTTCAAGCTTGTGATGAAGACCTTGCTTGTTATTCTTGGACTAGGTTTGTAACATTCGATCATAGATGATTTCCATGAATCTTCAATTAATTAGGTTTTTGCGTTAGTTTATTTAATGTCTTCCCTCAGAGAAACCTACGTATTAGTGGGACACATGGACATGGCACTCTCTCGTCCATATAGAGCTCTAATGGAACATATTGTCTTGACTAAATATTTGGCCAAACACAACCTTATATTTTTTTTCGTGTAGGAATATCGAGGATTGAAAAAATCAGAGAGAAGAAAGAAAAACACACATGGGCATTTCAAATCATGGAAGAGCTGGTTGAACTTGCTCTAGATTGGGAACCCGAGGCTGGGCGGGATCCCAAGACGAAAACGAAGGGCGATCCCACACTCCCACCAGATCCCACGGTCTCACCATTACCCTTAGAAAGTAATGTTGATTCTTCCAAGCACAAGAGTTCAGATCCAAACAATTCAAAACACCGTCTGGATAATAAAGGAGAAGGTACTTCCAACGAAAGGTGACCCTATAAAAACCCATAATTTATAGATTACAGTGTGTATAACTATATTTTGACTGATACACAGGGAAGATGGAGACCCCGAAGGTATACACAGAAAAGATGGCGATGACGGACATGACAGAGACAATCCTTAACAACTTCCCTGTTGGGATCCAAGACATGATCTCAGATAGGAAGAACATTGTGCTCTTGGCAGTGGAGAACAGTCAACCCGAGACTGATAAAGGGAAGAAGGATACCCCGATACTAGTCGCTGCGAAAATGGGTGTAGCAGAGATGATAGAGAAAATCCTCAACAAATTTCCTGTGGCAATCCAAGACACGAACTCAGATCGGAAGAACGTTGTGCTCTTGGCAGTGGAGAGCAGGCAACCCCATGTGTACAAGCTCTTAATGAAAAGGAAAATCCTACGGGAGAGTGTGTTTCGTAAATTGGATAAAGACGGGAACAGCGCATTGCACCTAGCTGCGACGTTAGGACAATATAGACCTTGGCTTATACCAGGTGCTGCATTGCAAATGCAGTGGGAAATCAAGTGGTACCAGGTGTGTTCTCCCCTCTTACTATTTTCTCTGTGTCCTTGGCCCCTCGTTATTGGTTCAAGATGGATTTCACTGGATCAGATCGGATCTGAAATTGTGATTGGGTAAGCTATTGGATTGGTTTTGGGTCAACCCTGATCTCATCGGGATCCCGGATTCATTGGCAGCCCTAATTAGGAAGGGCTTAGGGCTGGCTTAGAGGGTACCTAACTTCAAGTCTAATAGTGAGTATAAGTTTATATATATAAATCATTTCTTAGAAACAACCCTATTAGGTGGCCCAACAATCTTGACCATCATGTTGATGGACCTTATTTAAGGTATTCATTGCATGGATCATAGGACACTTTATTTTTGGTATAGATCATAGAACAATACCAACAACATTGCTATGCATTTGCAGCAAATGTGAGGGATTAGGATCAGCATTTTAAAGGACCCGCCTAAGAGATCGATACACTAGTTGAAAAATTGGTCTGAATGGATGATGGTAACCCTATGATCTATAACATCTCCAATCAACTCAATTTTTGGCTCTGATAATCTCCTAGATGGCAGCCATCAAGTGCTGGATCCTACTCAATGCATGTGCATTACGTATTGGTACAACATTTTTTGAATCTATGCGATTGCACCTTGAATTTTTCCCTATTATTAAATTTGCAAGCATGGATTATTAATAGATGATAAACCATGCATTGAATGGTCTTGATCAGTGAGTAACCTACTATGCACATAAGACTTAATGCTATACTTTTAATGATCCAGTTCGTTAAGACCTCCATGCCACCACATTTCTTTGTTCGTCACAACCACAAAGGCATGACTCCAAAGGAAGTCTTCACAAATACACACAAAGATTTGGTTAAGGACGGAGGGGAATGGCTAACCAACACGTCTCAGTCATGCTCGGTCGTTGCTGCACTCATTGCCACAGTGGCCTTCGCCACTGCAGCCACAGTGCCAGGAGGGGTGAAACAGGATACCGGTGCACCAACATTTGAAAATGAGCCGGCATTTGACGTCTTCGCTATCTCTTCACTCGTCGCTCTGTGCTTCTCAGTGACCGCCATGATTATGTTTCTGTCAATTCTCACTTCTAGATATCAAGAGAAGGATTTTGGTAACGATTTGCCGAATAAGCTTATAATGGGGCTTAGCTCCCTCTTCATCTCTATAGCTTCCATGTTAGTTTCATTCTGTGCTGGCCATTTCTTTGTTCTTAAAGATAAGCTGAAATACGCCGCGTACCCAGTGTATGCGGTGACGTGCTTGCCGGTTACATTTTTCGCTGTAGCTCAGTTCCCATTGTATGTTGATCTTATAAGATCTACATTTAAAAATGTGCCCCAACGTAGCTATAAGGTGGTTCCCGTCTAGTTGTTCTTGTTTAACTTTATTTTATTTCTGATTAGTTTGTTCGGTGGGATCTGTGCGTCGAACTGACTTCTTGTTGAAGATTGCGATTGATATGGCTTTGTGGGCTTCTTTTTTTGTGGTTTTCAGTGTTTAAGGTTGAGAGATCGATACAGATGGGTTTGTGGTTTTCCGGTACTGTAGAGACTTGGAAATATATGAATTGTGAAAGTGAATACTTATTACTTGTTACTTGTTAGTGGCATCTCTCTCTCTCTCTAACTCATACTCACACACCACCTGATTAACACAGTTTGACTCGAACTACAGTTCCATGGAAACACAAATTGCGGTGCAGTACGTCCAGGAACTCGCGCCGATTCATTATGTTCTGAGACAAAAGAAAACTCACAATACAATCGTACTCATCTCACGAAAAACTAAGGTATATACAACCGCCAAGACGAAACTCGGGTTTTTTGTATCTCTATGCAAAAATATGGAAACACTCTTAAGGATAAAAAAAAAAACTATATTTAAATTTAATTTAACAAAAAAAACCTTATTTTTTTTGAAATTGTTAAAAGAAACCAAAGAAGCCAAACTATTTAGCGTCTACCTTCCAAAGATCGAAATGCTAGAATTGTCCGCAGTCAGATGCCAAACTGTCTGGCTTTTGGGACTCCTAGACGCTAAATAGTTTGGCATCTAAGATTTGTTAGGATCTTTACTAAGCCCTAAGCCACCATTCCTCCCGAAAAGATATCTTGTCAAGAGAGGGCAAACTTTAGCCTTTATACCACAATCGATGTCACACCGGGGCTCCACAATGCGACCCCGTGACCCCCAACAATGATCGACCTCGCACCCGCTTGCCCATTCCACGATTCGATCCCGTGAGCCTTTTAACTCTAATGGCGATAGACCTCGTACTTACGGACCTATACCGCATCCTTTGGGAAGGCATTATTTAACCCAACAATCCCACCCTCAATAATGCGCTTCCCGTGACTCGATCCCATGACCTTGGCTCTGATACTATTTTTTAGGATCTTTACCAGGCCTTAAGCCGTCATTCCTCCTAAAAAGATATCTTGTCAGGAAATGACAAACTTTAACATTTATACCACGATCGACGTCACACCCTGTGGGGCTGCATGATTCAATCCCGTGACCCACAACGACAATCATCCTCACACCCCAAGGCCCATTCCGCGATTCGATCCTGTGAGTCTTTAATGGCGATCGACCTTGCACTTTAACCTAACAAGACTCTCAAAAGCCAAACAGTTCGACATCTGGGAGTCTCAGAAGCCATACCATTTGGCTTCTAAGATTCTCAGACACCACGTTGTTTGGCAATTGGGAGTCCCAGAAGCCATACCATTTGGCATCTGACCCTTGCTTTCAGATGCTATATGTGGCACTGTATACCAAAAATCGATCAGTTTGATTTATGATTTTCTTCCATTGGATTTAAGCATTCAGTAAAAGGTACATCATGAAAAGTGCTTAAATCCAACAGCTAGAAAATCACCATTCAGGCTGATTTTTGTATTTAGTTCACCAAGGGTTTGTCAAGAAGTGTGAAAACACAATTTTCCATGAAACGATAGTGAAAATTATAATTTAATAATTTATTTTTCAATGAAAGGAAACTTCCTAGACATAGTGGATCTCTCGTGGGTCATGCATGCCTGAGTCTGTTGGGGATGTGTTGGGAGGATGGCCCAAGGTTGCTCTAACTACCAGAGGGAAGTTAATATGGATCGAGGATGGTGTTGTTTGCAGTTATTTGGGGAGTGGTGGGAGAGGAACAGGAGGGTATTTAGGGGGGAGGAGATCGCAGTTCCTGATACCATTTTGAGTATAAAAGCTTTCCTCTTTAACTAGGGTAGCATACACTCGACTGTAATTAAGAGGCACCTTCTTTAGTGATTTTGTTATTGGGTTTGAGTATGTGTTAGATAGTGGCAAGTGAAATATAAAATTTAAAATCTACCATACAACAATAAATTGCTTTGGGCCTAACATATGGTACTAAGTTGCATTGGGTCAATTCTTAACATTCTTTTATTTTTTATTTTTTTTCAAGTTTTTTTCGAAAATAATAGAAACCTGGACGGTTGGATGTTAAACCATCTGGGTCGAACGGGTCTCTGCTGGGTCAACTGGTTGGTTAAACGATTTTGTTTAGAAAATAAGATTTTTTATTTTTAATTGTTCGGTTGACTTCATCCCAAACTAGTTAAGGAACCGAGTCATTGGTTCAATCAGTTGGGCCAGGCAGGGTTTTAGAACATTGGTTTAGACAAAGAGTACATTTTTGCTGCGCAAAACGTAGTTTCAAGGCCACAGCTAAACAGAATCCAACATGTACTTGACAAAACATGTTAAAAAAAATCGAAATCTTTAAAATTAAAATGGAATAGGCCAGCAAGAATTTGGAGAATCTAAAAAGAAGGTAGAAGAGAAAAAGAACGTTGTTTACCCAAAATAAAAAAGAAAAAGCTTGCTCTGTCGGCAAATCAATGCATCGTATCCTTGGACAACATTAGAAAAAACCAAATAAAAGAAGAATCTATCTATACCATGGTTCAAAATCTCGGGATTGGAGACCTGATCGCTGGGCTCCAATCCCGATCCAGATCGATTTGATCCAGAATGAAATCGGCGCATCTCACTCGAGACAATGTGAGACTTCTTTAGGAAACAGTGATCTCGGGCGAGGCTCCGACCATGGGGTTGGGGTAAACAAGGGGCTTCACAAGACGCTCACACAGGTGCAACGCATGCCCCCTAATAACAAATGAAATCAATAAGGGTGGGACAAAACCCAAAACCACTCCCAAGTTTAAAGGAAATTGATAATTAAGTCAGGACATACTGTTGTCCCCAGGTCCAAATCTTTTCGTGGTATTCGAGATTTATATGGGCCAGTGTAAATCTATGAGGATCATCAACGGTCTTTGTTTGTTACACGTGGCTTCTCAGAACGAAAACCAGAAAAGAGAGCATATAGCTAGGTTTATATATGTTAGAGCAGAAAGGGTAGCGTTCTTTCTCTTTTCTCTTTCTCGAGAAGTGGTGACTGTGGCATAGGTTCTCTGTGATCCAATTAGTAGAACATTCTAAAGTAGGCGATTTTATTTACTTTTCTTTTCTTTTGGGATTCCTTCTCTTTTTAAAGTGAGAGTCCGGATTTGGTCACCAACTCCCTTGATCACGAACAGCTCACGAACGTCCATGGCACATTCTTAGATCCCATTAACCGTTTGGGTGTTTGGCCGTCCCTAGGTGGACCTATATACCAAAAATTAGCCTGTAGGTACTCAAATAATGTTTGAATCCCACTGTTAAAGATCAACCCATAAATTAAAAAACTAAAATTAAATGGTTAGAACTAACCAATCAGGATGATGTTTGGTCGGTAGGTCCACTAGGGATGGGCCAAACATCCATACGGTCAATGATCTCTGACAATGTATGAATGTTTAGCCATCCCTAGTTCGACCTGCAGACCAAAATTTAGCCTGATTGGTGATTTCTAGCCATTGATCCGAGTACACAAATAATATTCAAATCTCACAGTTGAAAATCAACAACGAAAAAGACTAAATCCAACTGTTAGAACTCACCAATCAGGCTGATTTTTGTTCTATATGTAGGTCCACCTAGGGATTGACCAAACATCCATGCACACAATGTTTTCTAAGGGCGTGCCACACGTGGCTCAGATTTCTGTAGCAAAAGCGGACTTCATCTAGAAAAGTAATATTTCAAAGCTCCTACTTTTATACTACTATGTGGTGGACAACCGACCATGAGATTTTAGTGGGTTGGTCGTCCATCACTGGAGACCAACTTATAGCTAGTCTCTTGGCCAACTGACCACCACTCCAATAGTATGTCAAAAATTCTCTTAATTTAATCAAGTGGATTTTTGTGTTTGGTCGTGATATCCAAACCCACATCTTTATTTATCGGATTTAATTAGTTATCATGAGCCGAACCCCATGATACAATTTTGGGTGAATTCGGTCACTATGGCTGAAACCCATGATGACTTGATTTTAGGTTGGGCATGATGTCCAAATCCATGTGTTTTAGGTTTTTTGAATTTGAGTATCATGACCAAATTATATGTTGCTGAATTTTAGATTTTATTATTTTGTTACAATAAATTCTCATATTTAATTAATACTTCTTAATTTCTTAATTTTATCAGGTATTGTTGTTGGATTTTTGCATGTTAAATTTTGGTTTTTATTATCATGCAATACCATAAAATATTCATGTTGTTGAAAAATATTTGAAATTGTTATTATATATTGACACCTAATTATGACCCCCTAGAATAGTAAAATTAACATGATAAATAGGTGAAAATATTGTGGCTTGCTCTAAAGGCTAGTTGTGCCAATAAAGTGACTGTTTGAAGATATACTATGTATTTGGTTTTGCTTCTACCCAAAGATGATTTTTTTCAAAATCGATAATGGATACTTAAATTTTGAGAATTCATATTTTATTAAGGTCACGGAGGCACTGTCGTCTATATTGGGGCATTGGTCGGCAAAAAAATGACATTGTTTTGGTATAAATGGAATAGAATTAACGAGTCTGTGTGAAATTAATTATCTAAAGGCCAATTGTCTACCCAAAGGTGAGGCAATGTCAAAAATAAGTCAATGACTAACTAGTCTCGTAGGCAATTTTTTGTTGGTTGTCCTTTCAGCATAAGAATGACCATAGGCCTATGTACAATTTTAGGAATCCAAATGACACTTTAGACTGGATTAAGAATATTAATTCAATGTTTGTACAATTAATTTCATATCTTTGTGTTATATTTTTGGGAAGACGTCTGGTGTGACGATTCTAGTCTTAAGGTTGCATTTCCTCTTTTATTTTTGCTCTCTCAATTGAAAGGACAATTCATTTCCTCATTTTGGATTGAGTCTGATCATGAAGGCTCTTGGGACCTTGGTCTTAGGAGAAACATTTTCGTGGGAGAATGATCAGCTTGATTCTCTATTGGACATGCTGAGGACTCACAGGGTTGTTAACACGAATGACAACTTGTTTTGGGCCCACTCAAAGACAGGGTATTTCTCAGGTAGCTCCTTTTATGACTACTTATCCCCTCAACAACATCAGCACCCACCCTTTTGGCTTGTTGTGTGGAAACCTTTCACTCCATTAAAAATTTATTTTTTTGCCTAGAATGCATGTTAGCAAAAATTGCTCACTATAAACAACTTGAGAGCTAGAAAGTGGTATCTTGTTAATTATTGTGTAATGTGCAAATCAGATGGCGAGTCCACCAATCATCTTCTTGTGCATTGTGACTATGCCACAAGGATGTGGTCATACATTTTTGGGCAGGTGGGGATTTCTTGGGCAATGCCACAAACCATTGAAGTAGTTCTAAGCGGGTGGCCCAAGGTAGCTTTCTCAGGTAGAAAGGAAATTTTGTGGAGGTTAGTGCTTTACGGAGTAATTTGGGGCCTTTGGTTAAAGAGAAATAATAGAACTTTTAAACTCAAGGAAAACACCATTCAAGAGATCCTCATAAACATTAAGGCCCTTCTCTTCTTTTGGGGATCCACATACCAAGAGATGAGAGAAATTTTCTTTAGTGATATGGTGATCTTTAGGTTTGACACCATTTTGAGGAGGGACTAATGTTTTTGTTTTCTTTTGGTGTATGTTCTGTTATCTGCTTCCTTCTCTTTGTACCTTTATTCACTTATGAGATCTTCTCGATCTCCTTTAATGCATTTGACTTATCAAAAAAAAATATTTATTACTTGCATCGTCGTACATGTTCTAGACGCTTCCGCAATTCATCAACGATACTTGATTGGGGTTGAGTCGTTGAATAGCTCTAATTAATCTAAGTGAAGGTCACAAATTACGATTGTTCTACAGTACTTGGATTTTGAGTTGAATTAGAACCTATCCTAGAGTCTCTTGAAACTGCCAAAGCCTATTTTCATAAATGGAAAAAGGCCAATAGGTTCACTCAAAATTATTGGAGCCTCTATGCTTGACACAGTGGGATTTTGATTGTTGAACGGCTAGAGAGTTAATGAAAATGATATATAGGAAAATAGTTCATGGGATCACTGAAGTAGTTACAGTTTACCATGTTGTAGAAATTACTATCCATACGGTTTGATGGACATGGTAGTGTGAGAGAACCATCTTATAAACGTCTCACTTGTTTCATTCCCTAAATGACCTATATGGGTCTGAAGGACAACTTTCTAGTCCACTTGATTGTAAGGTTACTTTCTTTTTCCAATGATATATTTTAGGTTAATTACAATGTCGAAGATTGTAAATGGGATGGGTTAGAGTTCACAAATCAATGTGTGATAAAGGAGGAGAGAGTAAAGGGAACGAAACTTGGTTATGCACACGCTACACTGCATTCTTAGAGTAGGAAAAGCTTTAAGGAAAGGAGTAAATTAAACTTAGGAGTTTTGAGAATAACTCTTAAATAATTTTGAGAACCAACAAAATCCTAAGTTCTAAACTTAGTAGTTCGACAAACGCCTTATAACCAATAGGGTTACTTGAGCAGTAAGGGCATAGTCAGAGGGATTAAGGAAGAGGATATATATTGAGTGTTTCTTCTATTAGAAGAAGGTACGTCACATAAAAAAAGGATTGCTTCAAATTTATAGAATGTTTGAAGAAGAAGGAAGGTAATGATCTAGCCCTAGCTAGTTTATTTTGAGTGTTCCCTTCTTGATGTTTCATATAATATTTGGTGGAATGACATTAGTGACTCTGTGCACATTTAAAACTCCATGCCGGGGTTCACAAGTTGCCGCCTCGGAGTCGAATTCTATCCAAACCTCTTTCCAGCCTTTAGCTATGGCCCATTAGGCTCCTTGGGTAATAGCCTCACATTACGCGATGAAGTTAGTCACCACCCCCACTAAGCACCCCATGACTTTCCCTCCATGATATACACCACTCCATAACCTCAAGGTCCGGGGTTACCCCTTGCCGCCCCTTCCAAATTTAACTTAATGATCTCCATAGGAGGAGCAGACCACAAGCATTTTTTGATAGAAGCTGCTCTACGCGGTTTGGCTCCTATGCCAAAGGTTCTCAACACCACGAGGTCAAGATGGAGTTATGCATGCTATTCATGGACTGGTGGCCTGCTTCTTGGATGTCCATGTGAATCTTCCGAATTGTTAAGCCCACTTGAAAGCCTGCAACTTCCCACTCATCCTTGTTCCTAAGATTCCATATAGCATCCAAGCTAGAAATGACTGCTGAGTTCTAGAGATCTTTGATGATGGGACTTCTATGCTTATTCACCCCAAACTTCCTAAGTGGATTGTGTGGTCCACACTTCATCTAGATTAATATTTAATAAAACCTAGAATAAAATTAACTTGATTGGGTTTAGACAAGAAAATGAAACAAACAAGTTTAGAAAGCGATAGATTTCGTGTACATGTACGTGCAAGTTTAGTGTGTTTAAGAATGGCATGGTTTAAATTAAAATCGGCCATTATAACAAAAATAACGGCCATTATAACAGATTCGCGCCTCCCCGGTTACGTCATGTACCGTTAAAACGCCCAGAAAATAACGGCCTTTATTTTTCAATTATAACGAAAATAACGACCGTTATTTTCTGAAAAAAAATTGTGAAAAATGGCCATTATTTCTGTTATTTTTCCATTTTTGAAAATTTCAATTTCAAATTTAAAAATTTGAATTCCAGCGCCATATTTTCAGTTATTTTCTGTTTTTGCCCCTTTACAATTCATTATAACGGCTGTTATAAAGGAAAAAAACAGTCATGCCCCCGGTCCGTTATAGCGGCCCCCTTTTAAACCTTGTTGTAAGGAAAGGAGAAAAGATTCGCTGGCCCTGGGGACTTCAAACTTTGAAGTCTCCACGCCCAAAATGTCTGACACGTAAACCAATCCCTTAACCCAACCCGCATTAAGCCCTTGGTTAGTGGTTAACAAGGGGTACTTGTCAGATATTTTGGGAGGGGTACTTCAAAGTTTGAAGTCCGGGCCAGAGAATTTTCCCCTAAGGAAATTAAGACCCTACCTTTGCACACCACATATCCATAAACCTAACCAAACTCAGTTAATAATTTAAAACTCGTTATGGGAAGTTTAGAGAAACATGTGTTTAGTGAAGGAATCGTCTTACCACCTAAACACATGTTTCTCTAAAGTTAATCCGAAATTCTAATCCCTTGTTTACTTTAGATGTGCCTGGCGGGAATATAGCAAAGACTTCATTTGCTTCTTTTCTTTTCCTTTCTCTTTTTAAAGTGATCAGTGCCCCCTAAACCCTAATAAAGGCTACATTTGTCTAAATACCTATAATAAAATGGTTTCCCCCATCCTTTTATTCTCTCAAATTCCCAATCTATCAACACAACCTCTCTAGCAGCTCTGCAGCAGACATGGCGACTGAACATATGTAGCTTGTCTCAACAAAGCCTCCCTCCCTCAACTACCTCAGTCACCAAGAGGAGATCATCGACATGGCGCCTGGGCTGAGTAATATGGAGACGTTGAAGAAAAACATGTTCAAAGACGCCATGAAACGCAGTTGGGAGAATGTATTGAAAACCTACCAAGATTACCCCGAGGTCCAAAAGCAAAGGATCACAAGATCACAAGACACAGCTTTACATGTGGCGGTGTTTGATGGGAAAGTAGAGATTGTAACGCAGTTACTAAATATAATTGAGTTGAACAATCTATATATAAAGAATGGGAGAGGGAACACCGCCCTCCATCTAGCGGCGTCACTGGGGATGGTGGACATGTGCAAATGCATAGCCGCGAAAGACCCAAATCTTATCGGAGCTCGCAACAACAATAGTGAGACCCCACTCTTCTTGGCTGCTCTCCATGGCCATAAAGATGTTTTCCTTTGCCTACATTCGCATCTCAATGTTGGGGACTATTCCTTTTGTAGAAGGAATGATGGGGACACCATTCTTCACGTTGCTATCATGGGTGAATACTTCGGTAAGTCTCCTCACTCATCAAACCATACTTTTTTTATTTTTAGGGTCCCGAATAATGCTTGAATTCCACAGTTACAAATCAACCCATGAAAGGACTCAAATCCAACAGCCAGAAATCACCAATTGGGTTGGGCTGACTTTTGGTCTTTAGGTCCAACTAAGGATGGACCAAGCATCTATACAGTCAGTGGTTTTGAGGAAAAATGGAGTCTAAGTGAGGGGTTGATTTTTGGTAAGAATAATTTCCTCATTCTCACAAAAAAATCAACCCATTCCAACATTTCTAAACCCTATGTAAAGCAGATTACAAATTAAAAAAATTTGCACCTTTCAATTAACATTAAATCCACATTTGATAGGGCTAGAAATTTCAGAATAAGTTATTTTTAGTGAGTGAAGAGACGGTCGTAAGGATAAAATGACACAAGGTTTTCTGAAACCTCTATAGCAGTAGTCACAAGAACAGTAGTGGATTATAAGTTGAAAATTTTTGGACCATCCATTTTCACCTTTAACTTTAAGTAGACATTGAATGGAATTTTAAATTTTATATATGGCTGATTTTTTGTGCCCTTAATGTATCTCTATGTATACGTGTGTGTGTGTGTGTGTGTATATATATATATTTATACGTGTATAGATCGAGGAATGCTAGCATGCAAACTCCCTTTTTTTTCGTAAGTAAGAATTATATTAAAATGAAAAAAGGAATGCTACAAAGACATGATCAATGAGAGGTATAGCAAGCAAACCCTTAATGGAATTGCATAGATTCAACCCATATATATATATATATATATATATGATGGGGGGACAACAATTTTGGCGTACCCACATGGAAGATAAATCAATGCAATGGCTGATTTTTGGTGAGGATGATCTCCTTACCATATAGATCACCCCTACAAAAAATCAGCCCATTCGGAAATTTCTAACTCCATCAAGAGTGGTCTTCAAGTTAACGGTAAAAATAGACAATCCATAATTCTTCAACTTCTAAACCAGTGTATGAATGTCAGAAAGATTTGAATTTTTGTGAGGATGATCTCTTCACCATAGAAATAATCCTCGTAAAAAATCATCCAATTCTAAAACTTATAATTTATATATTTGCCCGCGCCAATTTTTTGTTGAAAAATTGTTGTCCCCCGATCCTGACCCTATAGGTAGAGACGTAGCTCAAATTGTTGTAAAATGTTAAAAAATATTCCTACTTTACTCTCATAGGTAGAGACGTAGCTTTATCCCTTTTATTTTGTTAGGGTAATTTAGCACTACCCCCTCCTTTTGCAAAAGTAATTAGTAATACACCGGTTTGTGAGCGAAGCCGATCGTAGCCTACGATATGAGCCACATGTCACACTCTTAGTGGACGCTAACCGTGTAGATGTTTGGTCAATGATTAGGTGGACCTACAAACCAAAAATAAACCGGATCAGTGATTTCTAAGCATTGAATTGAAGTTATTTTCATGGGTTGATTTTAACTGTAGGAATTTGAACATTATTGAGCGTTATGTGGGTACAAAGATCCAACGGTTGTAAATCACTAATCAAGCGATTTTTGGTTTGCAGTCTCTTCTTGTTTAATTTCTTTAGTTACTTTCCTTTTCCTTTTTATTTTTTATTTTCTTTTATTAAAACCCACTAAGCTTATGTCTCTACGAGGGCAAAGTAGGAATACATTTTTAAAAGTTGTTCAAAATAGGCTGATTTGGATTTTAAGTCCATATTTCTAAAAAAAATAGCCCTTTTGGACCCAATAATGAAGAGGTGTAATTTTTCCTTTTCTTTTGGCTTCCACGACCCATATGTCACCCCTGTTTGAAGATGCAGCCCGAAGGTCAAATCACTTTTTTGTTTAAAGTACCTCGTAGAGGACACAAATAATGGATGTAAACTGATGGCCTGGAGGTAATTTTCCCATTTTCTTTTGGTTTCCAAGACACATATGTCACCCGTTTGAAGCTGCGTAGCCTCCGGGTCAGATCACTTTTTTTTTTTTAAGTACCTCGGTATCAAAATTTTGATGCCGAAGTCCCTCAATTTGCCACGTAGTAGACTCTTTCAGGCCCACTGAGTCCATGAATATTTGGCCCATTTCTAGCCATTGAATTTGAACACTTTGTCATCATGGGCTTGGAACCACTTCAGAGGCATGTTCATAAAGCCTATGATGAAAAGTGCTCAAATCCTACGGCTAGAAATCACCAATCATGCTGATTTTTGGTGTGTGGGTCCAACAAGATGTGGGCCAAATATTCATGGAGTCAGTGGGCCCGAAAGAGTCTAATACGTGGCAAATTGAGGGACTTTGGCATCAAAATTTTGACACCGAAGTCGGTAACAAAGAACAGCCCTGATCAATGGATGTAAACTTAGGGCCCTGGACGTAATTTTCCCTTTTCCTTTTGGCTCCCAAGACACATATGTCACCCTTGTTTGAAGATGCAGCCTCGAGGGTCAGATCACCTTTTTTTTTAAAGTACCTCGCAGAGGACATGATCAATGGACGTTTGGTCCATCTCTAAGGGGACCTACATACCAAAGTCTGATTAGTGATTTCTAAGCTTTGGATCTGAACACTCCAAAAGGATTTGAGCACCCCAAATAATGCTCAATATCTATGGTTAAAAATCAACCCATGAACTTGTTTTATACGTATATGTAGAACTACCTCTGAACTCTTGCTGTTGTGCTTATAGATTTGGCCTATCAGATAATTCAACTATATGAAGAACTTGTTACCTATGTGAACGAGAGGGGCCTTTCCCCTCTCCATATTCTAGCCGCTAAGCCTTCTGCATTCAAAAGTGGAAGTCGCCTCGGACAGTTCGACCTTATTATCTACAATTGTAAGAACCCCCATCTATCTCTCTCTCTCTCTCTCTCTCTCTCTCTCTCTCTCTCTACCAAAACTCAAGTAGAAGATGAAATAGTCGGTCTATGCAGCTTACTTGGCTCACGATGTTGGTTGTTGTTAGGTATATTTGTGGATCAGCTCAAGACGGAGCTAACCAGCCGTGATCCGAACCTAGAGAATTCTGGTGAAGGGAACAGTTCTCTGTGTCCCAAGAACGGCGGAACGTGCCTCAACTTCTTCAATCTATTGAAGACGATATTTCTTTTATTAGGTGGGTGACATATATGCATGGTATGCAAGGAAACTGCAGCTGGACCAAACCTTGACCAGCTCCTGTACGCACGTTCCTTACTTTAAAGGGTTTTTTTTCTTAAGTTTTATAATAAAAAAATGAGGGTTTTTATATAAACACAAGAAGTGTATTTTCTGAACGAGGAATGCTAGCAAGCAACACTTAATCGCGTTGCACAGATATGCAACCCCACTAGCATTTCTCTCTCTAAAAACAAGGTATTTTGTACAAAAAGTAGGTTATTAAGTGTTGTAAGGTTTAAATGACCCGTTATAACGGTGTCATAACGTTACCGTTATGACAGTTATATAACATAACGGGTCACATAAGTCACGTCTGAGTGAAAAAACGGTCCAAAATATGTGTAAACCATGATTTTTTGAGAGTACACTTTACACCCACAAGATGTGCGTTGCAGGGTGCGAAGTGCCAACGTATTTTCCGAAAATACAAAATAAAAATAGAAGAAAAAGAAGAAGGTTATCCATTAATGCCGATAATTCTTCCTATGGAGTTGTATTACAACTGAAAAAGTTTTTGATGCGTCAAAGTCTTGATGAGTCGATGAGTGGCCCTCTAAATATGCCAAAAACCCAATTTTTTGGGCCCACTCACTTCATAGATGTTTAAGCCACCCCTTGGTGAATATATAAACCCAAAATTATTCAGATTGGTTATATCTAGCCATTAGATTAGATTTAGCACTTTTTAATGAGTGATTTTAACCATTAGATTCAAGCATTTTAGCCAAACATCCATATATGCAGTGAGTTACCCAATAAAGTATGCTACATGGCATTTTAGAGCACACTCATCCAGATTTTTGACTAGTCAAAAAATGGCTCCGCAAGTACTTGACATAAAGAAAAAGGGTGCACATAAAATTTACTCCTTAAGATGGAACGAGTTTTAACATTGAAGTGTAGGTCAGCCATAATAACGTAACAACCATCAGAATGTTTTTTTTTTTTTAATTTGTATGGTCGTGTGTTCTGCAGTGGGGAAACATAACACAAGTGGCCAGCGACCAGACATGGAGAACCCCGGAGGTGAGCATCATTCATGGCATATATTTAGTTCAGGCATATATTTTTTCTTTATGTACGTAGAGATTTGAAAACCAATCTTTTCTCTCATCTCCGCTTAGCACCGATCTTTTAAACACCCCAGATCGATCACCTAAATCTCCTTTGATTCAGAAGGAAGCTTTAAACTTCTACAATGAATGGAAAATAGTGAATTAGGCTATGAGATGGAATCTAGTGGGTATAGAGAGAGAAGAGAGTAGTTGTCGAATCCTAGTCTAAGACAAAATCCCATAAGTTTTCTCTGGTTTCCAAGCCAAGTTAATTGCATTTATTTCTTATTGTATATCCACATGTAAGGCCAGTGTGTGTGATCGAAGGCGTAGCTTGTTACATCCTAACAAGTTTACTGACCTCAAGCTACAATTTTTGGTAAGGAACCTTGGAAGATAGAAGTCTTAGTCACAAGCAGTCAAAAAAGAAGGATCAAAAGCCAAACCAACAACAATTGCTTCCACCTAACTACATCACCTGCTTCGACTTCTTCAAGCTTGTGATGAAGGCGTTGCTTGTTTTTCTTGGAAAAGGTTTGTACGTACCACTCAAGCATAATTGATTTCTATGAACCTTCAATTAATTAGGTTTTTACATGGTTTATTTAGCGTTTTCCCACGAAGAAATCTATGTAGAAGAAGTGAAGCTTTGATAATTTGAGATTATCTAGTTGAGTGCACACATCTAAAACAAATTTGATGTCACATTAGAGCATCTCCAACCCTACCCTAAAGTTTATCCTATTTTAGGGTAACCTACTTTAGGGTAGGATTTAGGGTGAGATTCTAAAAACTCCCCCCCCCCCCCCCCCCTTCTTTCTATTAATTCCACTCAATATTCTCTCCATCTTTTCACTTTATATCACCTATGCCCCTCTTGTATAATTTTTGTCATTTTCCCTCTTTTTTATTGGTTTTTATATTTAGGGAATGGTAAAGATTAAGGTGGATCATTAGAGAGCTTTCAAAATTTTATGTAAGGGAGAATCTTTCCTACCCCATATACTTTAAGTGTTTAGGGTAGGATAGGGTTGGAGATACGTACTCTTAGGAGATTAAAGTCAATCTCCTAGAACTATTTCCCCAAAATACACCTAACTTTCCATATAAAACATCTTTTTTCGAAAATACCACTGGAAGTGTTTACACAAAGTACTCACACTTAACCTACAAAACTACAAAAATAACCCTAAAGTGGGCTGATGCCCTCTTTCCTGTCTAGAATATCAAGTTTGACTGGGAGCCAATTTTCCAATGTTATACATTTGTTTTACCATGTGTAGGACTTTCGAGGATTCGAAAAATCCGAGAGAAGAAAGAGAAACACACATGGGCACTTCGAATCATGGAAGAACTAGTTGAACGTACTTCTGATTGGGAGTACGACGGTGGACGGGATCCCAAGATGTCTCCATTGCATGTAGATGACGAAACTTATTTGGGCCCACTTCCCGACAATTATTCAGAAATCAGCGAACAAACTACAGAAAGGGATCCAGATAAGAAAGAAGAAGGTACTTCCAATAAAATTGATTCCAGTAATCCATGAAAAACCCTCAAGAAATATGTTAAAAACAAAAGAATATATAAATAGCCTAAAGACATACACAAGCACAGCACACAATATATATGGTTCACCCACAAAGGGGCTACATCCACGGGCAATCCTGTGAGGATAAAATCCTCTATAAAGATGGTAAATGATAAGATTCCCAACACTGTTGCTTTCCAAGCAAGTAGGTACCCAAAAAAATTTGGGTTTATAGGGTCTTGTAGGAAGAAGTAAAGAAAAAAACTTAGAGAAGAAAAACTTATCAACTCCACTCATACTCTTATGCTCTCGTAGATCATACCAGTCTCTTTTCCTTTTGATATACCTTTAGTTAACTTGCTTTTCTCAAAATACCCCTCATGAAAAGAGACCATATCAAATACGAACTAAGAGAGATTTTTTATTACATACCCAACAAACATATCCATCCCATTCTATCTTTGATATTTGACCTACTTACACAATTTGGAAAAGATAACATACCCTCCTCCACTTCTTAACCTAGTTCATTGTCTATGACCATTATTAACTTAAATTAACCAACAACTTTTTTAAATGATCGAAAATGCTACTTTCTTCAACCTTAGATCATAAGAATATGTGGATTTGTGTTGAAACTTTAATCTCAAATCAAACGACTGTGGTGGTCAGCTATCCACGAGACTCAGGTAGTCTGGCTACCCATCACTAGCGACCAACTTACTAGAGTCTCATGTTGGCCGACTACTGTTTCAGTATGCAATTTAAAAATCCATCGAAAGTAAGAAATGTTTAAAACAACTCATTTGTGTTATTTTCCTACTATTTAAAACAACTCATTTGTAATATTCTTCTTCTTTCGAAACCTTTCTTATTTATTTAAATATCATTTCGTTGTATTCATAACTTCTCCTTAAAATCTGATGGTACACCATCATCCAACTTAAATTATTTTTCTTTAATTACACATTATGTTTCTAAAAAAAACATAAAAGACACAATTTTGGAATTAAAATTGCTCACTGAAATGGTGGTTGATCAGCCGTGAGACTCTAGTAGATTGGTCACTGGTGATGGGCAGCCACCCTACTAGAGTCTCGTGACTGACCGCCACAGCCATTTGATTTGAGAGCAGGGTTTCATTCCCAACCACATGTTCTTGTGATCTAAGGTTGAAAAAAGAGATAATTTTGTTCCCTTCCAAAAATATTTTGTTAGTCAATTTAAGTCAATGACGATCATAGAGGGTCATCGGGGTATGTCAGATTTTCACGGGAGAATGTCAAATTTCAAAGATAACATGGGGCTATGTCAAAAATTTCCTTCTATTTTTCATGTGGAAATTGATTAAAAGCTCTTTATAAGCCGCTAATACAAATCCAATGTTTTAAAAATTAGTCAAAAGCCCACGTCGAGAATTTGATTTTGCAATATGCCATTGAGGTGCACCATTCAATAGTTCACCCCTGATAACATCTCTTAGGCAAACAAAAACGAATTGTCAGTTGTTCTGAACCATTCTATTTATGGAAATCTAATAATTTACCAAGAATTAAATTTTGATAGCATGCCATCGAATAATGAAGGATAAGTGACCATGTTACCATTCACAAGTATAACTATATTTTTGACTAATATAGGGAAGAGCGAGACCCCAATGCTAATCACAGCGAAGACAGCAGTGGCTGAAATGACAGAGAAAATCCTCGAAAAATTTCCTGTGGGAATCCAAGAGATGGCAGTGGATGACAAGCAACCCAATACTGATATATGGAAGGAGACCCCGATACTAGTCGCAGCAAAAATGGGGGTGACAGAGATGATAGAGAAAATCCTCGACAAATTTCCTGTGGCAATCGAAGACATGAACTCAGATGGGAAGAATGTTGTGCTCTTGGCAGTGGAGAACAGGCAACCCCATGTGTACCAACTTTTACTGAAGGAGAAAATCCTGCAAGAGAGTGTGTTTCATACAGTGGATAATGATGGGAATAGCGCATTGCACATAGCAGCGACGTTAGGACAGTATAGGCCTTGGCTTATACCAGGTGCTGCGTTGCAAATGCAATGGGAAATCAAGTGGTACAAGGTATGTACTCCCTCTCCCTATTTTCCGTGTGTATGGTTGACCCCCCCACATTATTGGTTTAAGATGGGTTATTCCATACTTATAACCATGGATCAAAATACTAGTTTCTTTTAAAACCCGAAAACACGACCCCACTCCAAATAAACTCAATGACTCGTGAGTCGCCTCAACGATTCAAAGAATTATTAAAATATCACTAATTAAAATTATACTCCAAATCTCAATGAGTCAGTTTTCAAACTACAGAAAATAACTAATTACCTTAAACCATGCATGTTTGGGTAGAGGTAGGCTTTTAAAGGATCGGATCCCCCCAATGAGCCAATCTGACCTGATCTGATAACAGTGAGTTTGGATCTAAAAAATTTCATCCAATAGGCTATTGGATCAGTCTTCAATCATCCATGATCCGATCTGATAATAAGATCTAATGTACATATATAATATGTAAACAATAATATATATGTATATGTGTTTACATCTATTCTACTTATTAACGCACGAAGGCCCTTCTTGCGTGCTTCGCGCTATATTGTTAATGATATATTATATCAATGAAATATATGTATTTAAAATCGATCTCTTACCATTTTTACTTAAGAATTTGGAACTTTTGTGTTCTTTTATTCAAATTTAATATGTAAATCAATTCTGGATTAACCCTGATTCAATCCAGATCAGATCCATTGGCAGCCCTAATTATTAGAGAGGGTTTGACATAGTGGAAGCGTGAAGTTAATCATTAAATCTTGCAAGGGAGAAGATTATCATCTTCAATCGTAGAAAAGCCTTGAATTTACAAATAGAAAGGAACAATAGAATTCTAAAGAAAATCTTCCAATTGCAATTCTTAGCCTCGAATCGATCCATGAACTATTCCGTAACCCCTTCTACATCAGGGTTAGAGTTGGGTTAGAAGATACCTAACTTTAATTCTTAGTCACTAAAATTCATATAAACAAATTTTGAAAAACCATCCTATTAGGTGGCCCAACAATCCTGACCATCCAATTGATGGATCTATTGTAACATATTCCGTTGGATTTTTTTAATGATCAGAAGACCCCAAGTGTCCAATTAAAAAAGAATTCTTTTGTAAAGGGAAAGTCTAAGGTCTCCATTGCGTTGATGACAGAATTGAACGCTCTACCAACAACATTGCTATGCATGTGCAGCAAATATGAGGAATTCAGATCACTTAGGTGCCGTTTGGTAAATTAAGTTATCAGATTTAGAAGTTTAAAGTGTTTAAGGTCTAATAGTTTAATGACTTGTGTCTGAATTGGATTGTTTGGTAAAGGTCTTAAGTTTTAAAATTAACTCAAGGGCATTGTTGATATTTTAAAATATTTATTAGGACACTTTCGTAAGTTTTTAAAAGAGAAAGCTTTAAGAAAGGGGCATTGTGGGTATGAAAGAGAAAATCTTAGAATCCATTTTGGAGATGCTTTTTGCCGAAACCACTTACTGCATTAAGTCACCCCAACTCACTTTTTGCTACTGTCTTAATTTCAGTGATTTAGGTGTTAAGTGCTGAAATTAAGTTGTTACTCAATACACCACTTAATCACCGAAATCACTGAATTTCAGCCCATTCAAACTTAAGATCTGATAAAAAGTTTTACCAAACGCCTGCACCTTAGTCACTAAAGTGAAAATTGAGCGGAACCGATGATGGTAAGTGTATGATCTATACCATCACCAATCAGCTCAATTTTTGGCTATGATAAGCTCTTAGGTGGGACCCCATCCCTCCTATTTACTGTCCAAACAGCGATCATTGATAGATGATAAGGATCATCCAAATGGGTCAATAACTGGACTATGATCCATCAATTGGATGGGCCTGATGAGCATGAGTAGCAGTAGGTCCAACTGTACATAGAGATATGCAGGTAAGACTTACATATATATCTTATACTTTTAATGATCCAGTTCGTTAAGAAGTCGATGCCAAGAAATTTCTTTGCTCGTTACAATAAGAAGAACAAGACCCCAAAGGAAGTGTTCATAGATACACACAAAGGGTTGGTTAATGACGGAGGGAAATGGCTAACCAACACGTCCGAGTCATGCTCGGTCGTTGCTGCACTCATTGCCACAGTGGCCTTCGCCACTGCAGCCAGCGTGCCTGGAGGGCTGGACCAGAATACGGGGAAACCATTGCTCGAAAAGGAGCCGGCATTCAACGTCTTCGCGATCTCTTCACTTGTCGCTCTGTGCTTCTCAGTGACCGCTGTTATCATGTTTCTATCAGTTCTCACATCTAGACACCAAGAAAAGGATTTTCGTAACGACTTGCCGAATAAGCTTATACTGGGTCTCACCTCCCTCTTCATCTCTATAACTTCTATGTTGGTCTCCTTCTGTGCTGGCCAATTCTTTGTTCTTAAAGATGAGCTAAGAAACGTCACGTACCCACTGTACGCTGTGACGTGCTTCCCGATTACCATTTTTGCTGTAGCGCAGTTCCCTTTGTATGTTGATCTTGTAAGGGCTACTTTTAGAGATGTGCCCCAACGAAGCTATAAGGTGATTCCCACATAGTTATTTTCGCTGTACTTTATTTTCTGTTTTTGGTTTGTTGGGTTGGGTGGGGCTTGAAGGTTGAGACTGATACGTGTTTGTGGGCTTTTAGTGTTTCTTTATAGTGGTTTAATTTCAGTGTTGAAAGTTGAGAGATTGAGATGTATTTCTAATTTTCTGGTTTTCTGGTATTGCTGAGATTTGGAAATTTGTGAATTGTGAACAGTGTTTGAAAACTTGAAAACTCGACTCGACTCGAAAGTCTACCGAGTTGAGTTAACTCGAAGACTCGAACTCGACCCAAAGTAACCCGACTCGAGTGATATACTAATATTATATACATATATTAACATTAATATATAAATATCATATTTTTATAAGCATAATTATTTGATTGAGTTTGTGTTGACAAAGCGTTCCATAAATTTATTTGGTGGCTCGATTATGATTAACATAAAAACAACACACCAAGTTCCATGTTTATTCGATTCGAGTTTACTTTCAGTCAACTCAAAATTCAGCCGAGTCGAGTCAATTCGACTGAGTTTCGAGTTGACTCGACAACAATTAATTTAATAAGATTCCCCTTACACTTTCAAACTTTAGGGTTACCCCCCTTGACCTAGTTTAACCCTCATTTGATGACTAATGTTAAAATGTGACATGCATTATTCTTGAAATCCACAGCCGAGAACACGATTCCCAAGAGGGGGCACAAAAAAGGGGGGCTCTGGAGCCTGACCCCAGAAATGGCTCTAAATCTAGGTTTAGCCAATCCCAATCGACAATTATGTTGACAAATATTAGATGTGAGTTTTTAGAGTAGAACTTTGATGACAATGCACAATATGAGCAACATGGCACACTCTTAGAGGTCTCTGACCGTATGGATTTTTTCCAATCCTTAGGTAGACCTACAAACCAAAAATCAGCCTGATTAATGATTTCAAACCTTTGGATCTTTGTACCTCAAATAATATGTTTAAATTTCAACGGTTAGAATCAACCCATGAAAATAACACAAATCCAATGCCTAGAAATCACTAATCAGACTGATTTTTGGTTTGTACATCCACCTAGGGATTGGCCAATCATCCATACGGTCAGATTCCTCTAAGAGTGTCCCATGTGGGTCCCTAAAGGCTTGCATGAAGTCGTACGCAGTGATCTCGAATCTAACTTGTGGAAGGCATTTTCGTAAATTAACCAAATTGAAACACAATTTGTTGGGTGCTTTTAACAGATCAGGGTGCACTCACAATTCGTGGGGTGCCAGTGCAACTAAAATTTCCCTTAAACAATAGGAAAATGACTCTTTCATCCCCCATGTCTTCCCCAGCAGTTCTCCCCTCCCCAATACAAATAATTTCCCAATAACTGTTTGTCATTTGATTATCAAATATATATTTGCATACAAATATTTTCCTGTAATCTATAGACAAGATACTAAGCAGGTGCTAAGGTCGAAATATTTCTCTAAACAAGTTTTCTAATAACTTTTAGTGAAAATTACCTTCAGGGCCGTAAGTCAAGACAACCGCCTCTTCATTAATGGGTCTAAAAAAGGCTTCAATTTTTGAAATATGGAGTTATAACCCCAATTACCCTATTTCCAGCAACTTCAACAACTCTATTCCTACTTTACCCTTATAGGAAGAGGCGTAGCTTTATCCCTTTTTATTAGGAGAGGGTAATTTAGTACAACCCCTCATTTTGCAAAAGTAATTGATAGTACCCTTAATTGGTGAGTTCTAACCATTTGGAATTGAGTCTTTTCATGGGTGAATTTCAATCGTGGATTCAAGCATTGTTTTCGGTTCTCATATCCAAGGGCTATAAATCTCCAATCAAGTTGATTTTTATTTTCTGTAGATGGAGAATATCTTCGCTCACACCATGCTGTGAGCGAAGACGATCACAGCCCACAATACGAACCACGTGGCACATTCTTAGTGGACGCTGACCGTATGGATGTTTGGCCAGTGCCTCGGTGCACCTGCAAAACAAAAAATAATCAGCCTGATTAGTGATTTCTAAGTGTTAGATTGAACGAAGTTCGGCATTATTGAGTGTTATTTGGATGCAAAGATCCAAAGGTTGTAAATCATTAATCAGGCTGATTTTTGGTTTGCAGGTCCGCCGAGGCACCGGCCAAACATCCATACGGTCAGCGCCCTCTAAGAGTATGCCACGTGGCTTGTATTGTGGTCTCTCCCTCCTCTGTTTCTTTTTTACTTTCCCATTTATTTTTTGATATTTTTTTTATTAAAACCTACTAAGCCACATCTCTTCCCATGAGGGTAAAGTAGGAATGAAGTTGCTGAAAATAGGCTGATTGGGGTTATAAGTCCATATTTCAAAAACAGAAGCCATTTTTAGACCCACCCAATAATGAAGAGGTGGTTGTCTTGGACCGTAAGTTTAGACTGACGGCCGTGGAGGTAATTTTCCCCAACTTTTATTTATGTGTCATGACTTTTAACTATTTTACTAATGATTATAAAATTTAATAATTAATTTAATGACTTACCATAGTGACTTGCGTGTCCTCGAGTTGACACAACTCAATTGCCTTCCGATCGAGTTGAGTAGAGTTTTAAAACATTGGTACAAAAAGTAGATTTATACTGGGCTCTCTGTCCCCTTTCGGTTGTGCCCCCTTTCGGGAGTTTTGTTCTCGGCCGTAGATCCCGAGAATCCAACGGTGGTTGCTAGCCGCATCACATTTTTCACTTTGGGCAGCGCTAACAACCTCTGTTGTATTCTCGAAATCCCCAGCCGAGAACACGACTCCTGAGAGGAGGCACAAAAAGGGGGGGCTCTGGAGCCCGACCCTAAAAATGGCTCTGAACCTATGTTTAGCCAATCTTAATTGATCAGCCAAGTCCGAGTCAACTCGTAATTTTCTAATCTTAGTCATTTTCTAAAAGTCTTCAATCTTCCCATGTAATATTTTAGGAAATTTTTAGAGAAGACCTGAGAAAATCCACGACAAGGTCAAATCCATTGGAAGGGACACCCCCTGGGGTTATCTCAGGTCCACTTCAATACAATTGGGCTTATGGGACGATTAAGTCAACAAGTTTGACCAATCTAGATGATCTGTTAGGTGAACTTTCTCCTTAATTAAGATGGATCATAAACTGGGTCCCCCACTGTGTGCATATATTGTACAAAAATTAAAGAAAAAAGGGTCTGATATTGATGTAGGAACAAAAGGGTCCCCATCGTGTACAGCGCGAGGACGGTTGATCTTCGTCCTATATGCAGGTGTATGGACCATTCGACAGGTCCAACACAGGAACATTACTGTGTGCCTAGAACTATCCAAACACACTGCCCCGTTAAAGCCCGGACCTTGGAAGTGTGACCACTGGTCTATGCAACAAAGTCTGAACAAGAGATGGTTGATGTCACTCAAATCACATTGGCTGATCTACTAGCTGGGGCCATCCTACCCTTTGCCCGTAATGTATTCTATTTAAGGGATAGTAAGTATTAGACAAGGTTAGAAAAACTTTGAAGTCCACACCCAAAATGCCTTGTGGCACTCACTTTTTGGGCCACTAACCCATGAATGATAGGCCCATTCCTTAGTGGATTCATGAAATTTTTATTTGGGTGATTTCTAGCCAGAGGCAGGATTTTGCTCAAGAGTGGGCAAAGTGGCAAGTGACAGTCAATTATAGATGATGATATTGTGAGTAAAACTTCGATGACGAGGCCCAATATGAGCCACATGGCACATTCTTAGAGGATTCTAACCGTATGGATGTTTGGCCAGTCCCTAGGTGGGACCACAAACGAAAAATCAGCCCGATTAGTGATTTCTAGGTGTTGTATTGGAATTATTTTCATGGGTTGATTTTAACCGTAAGAATTTGAGCATTATTGACCATTATTTGAGGTACAAAGATCCAAAGCTTTGAAATCATTAATCAAGCTGATTTTTGGTTTGTAGGTCACCTAGGGATTGGCCAAACATCCATGCGGTCAGAGTCCTATTAGAACGCACCAAGTGACTCATATTGCGCCTGTCATCAGTGTTTTACTCTGATATTTGTATCAATTTTTTTGAGTAAATCTGCGATAGACATCTTCAACGTTGATGACAAACCACAAATGGGCCACGCGCACTCTTAGAGACCACTGACTGTATGGATGTTTGGCCCATCCCCACGTGGATCTATAGACCAAAAGACCAGTCTGATTACTAATTTCTAACCACTAAATTGAACTCTTTTTCATAGAAAATCTTTAACCGTTGGATTTGAACATTATTTGAGGTAATTATATCCAAAGGTTTGGAATCATTAATGAGGCCGATTTTTGGTTTTTAGGTCCACCTAGGGATGGGATTAATATCCATAAGGTAAATGGTCTCTAAGATTGTTGAACGTAGCAAATAATGTGGTCCACCTAAGAGTGGGCCAAACATTGAAGTTAAGGGTGGGCAATGTAGAGTGTTGCACGGCCCTTAAACTGGAGACCACTCAAGGAGTGGGGAGAAATTCAAAGTTGAGGGTGGGCAGTTTGATTTGAGCATTTTATTGGGTACACAAATCGAACAGTTTGATTCATGCAATCCGTCTCTTCCAACACATTTGTTTCAATACATTTTTTGAGGTATGCAATCATCAACAGGCTGATTTTTGGTGTGTAGGTCAACTAAGTGGTACATTTTGGCTCAATGAGCCCAAGAGTGTCATGTAGCATTCACTAGCTGAACACCATGTTTTGTACAGTAAACTATAGATGGTCTCAACTTCTACAGTCATTGAACTGAGGGTACGTTATGCTTTCTTTGAGTACCGCGAGCTCTGAAGACTTTTTGGGCACCTTTGATCGGGGTTGCGGTGGAGCTCGTTACCTTTGGATTGCATGTATGCTGAATGTCACCCTAGCTACGAGTAATTATGTCACCCAGAATCTCTCCACCCTCTGCGAAAGAAGTACTCTCATACCTATCTCTCCTCCTGCTAAGAATACATCAATGTAGCCACAAATATCAGTTCATCCTCCCTTTCTAAAAGCACAATGTAGAATCCTCAAAAGTTCAGCAGACTCAACTCTGACCTTCAAGATTCATGGTAAGCATTAGGCATAAAGACACTAGTAAACAACTTTCAACCAAGGAAATAAATTTTGGCTTCGAGATTTATTTCGATCAGCCCGGAAATTGAAAAATGTGAAAATAATATATTTTTCACAGAAATGAGGGAAATAATACGAAAATGATGAAAATATTGTAGAATATTTTATGGAAAGTTTAACCCAAGGCCGGCTCAACCACAAGGCTAGTAAGGCGGTCGCCTTGGGCCCCATGTGAGAGAAGGCCCCAGCCCAGGTGAGAGAAGGCCCCAGTTCACTAACTGCATGGATGTTTAGCCCACCCCTTGTTGGACATACATACCAAAAATTAACCTAATTGGTCATCTCTAGCCATAGATTTTAGTACATTTTAGGATTTGATTCTAGCCATTAGATTCAAGCATGCTTTTTGAGTGGTAAATCCAATTGCTAGAAATCATCAATCAAGCTGATTTATAGTGTTTTTATCCATCAATATGTGGGTTGAACATCCACACAGTCATTAGGCACAAAAAATGATCTATGTAGGGTCGTGAGAGTCCTCTGCATGGACTGCAACGTAAGTCATGTTCATCTAAATTTTTTCAATAGCTTTTGATTATCATTAATAGTTGTTAAATAAGATTTTCTACCATATATAGAATTAAAAATTTTAATTAATCCCCCCCCCCCCCCAAAAAAAAATCAGTCCATTCTGAAATTTCTAACCCCATCCAATGTGGTTTTCAAGTTAAACATTAAAAATAAACGGTCCAGAATTCTTCAACTTCTAAACTAGTCTACAGATATCGGAATGATTTGAATTTTTGTGAGGATGATCTCCTCACCTTAGAGATCATCCTCACCAAAAATCATCCGTTGATTCATCTTCTAAGTGGGTCCACCAAATGGTTGTCAAAAAATGGTGGTCCCCCATCCTGATCCTATATTAATATATTAAATATTAGGGAATTTTTGACATACCACCCCCCCCCCCCCCCCCCCCCCCCCCCCCCCCACGATTTGAAAAAGCTGACATACCCCCCTATGACTCGGTCCACTGTCATTTGACCAGTGTTGACCCGAGTTGGCTACAAAATTTTGTACTAAATGACGAAAGTGCCCTTCTCTTCAACTTTAGAACCAGGGTTTGGGTTTAGACCAAAACCCAAACCCCAAATCAAATATGAAAAGAGGAGATTAAAATAAAAATTAAAATCCATGTAGGTAAACTTGAGATTTTTTTCTTTGATGAATTAAACGAATATTGAAAAGAAAAAATACCCCCAAACAAAATAGATAAAGCTCATGAAAGAATATTTTAAAATTGAGAAAACCCATCTTTCCAAGATCCACGTCTCAAAAGCTTAAAATATAAATTACTTTGTTTTGTTTTAATTTTCATTTATGTTAATGAAAATTTTAAAACTAAAATTTTTTGCTATTTTTTTTTTCTTTTTTTTAACCTTGGGTTTTAAATTATTGCCGGAGTGGTGGCCGACTGACCATGAGACTCTGGTGGGATGGTCGCCGGTGATGGGCGGCCAACCCATTGGAATCCTTTGGTTGGGGATTTTTCTCAAACCCTTGTGTCAAAGGTTGAAGACAATGGCATTTTTACCATTTAATAAAAAATTTGGTAGTCAACTCAGGTCAACATTGGTCAAATGACCGTGGACCGGGTCATAGGGGGGTATGTCAAATTTTAAAGATAACATGGGGGGTATGTCAAAAATTCCCTAAATATTAAAAGGCCTCATATGGAGTTTTCGCCCTAGGCCTCAACTTGCATTGAGATGGCCCTAGTTTAGAGTGAGAGACGCAACATTGAGAGGAGAAATCTAGTCTGCATATACGTTTGCAGACTTAAAAGGATTCAAACATTGTATCGTTGAATGTTCCTTGAAAAACATGTTTTCGATTTATAAAATAAGGTATTTTTGAAATCATTGAAATAACACGTTTTTCAATGGACATCCAACAGTGGTGGCAATGTTTGCATAATTTTAAGTCTGCAAAGGTATGCAAACTAGATTTGTCCTCGTTCGGAATAGTAGGGTGTAGACGTACAATCGTGTCAGCTTTGTTTCAGTCAACTTTTTCTAGTATGCCCAAAAAGTTAAAGGTAAACTCATAAATTGATAATTTTTTGATATTTAAAAAATGTTGTTGACTTTTGTAGTAATAAAAAGTGAAAATGTTAATTATTTGAAAATTTTTCATAAATAAAAATAGGTGATCTCTTAAGTTACGCCACCAAGCACAATGCGTACAAACATATTTCTTCGTCCCCACGAAGAAACTAAGGATCAAAGTCAAGGTGTTCCAGAAGTAAATCGCATGCGCACTACACATCGTATGTAGAACTTTGCTGACCGACTACAATGTGAGCCTCGTGGCATGTTCTTAGAGATTTGTGGCTGTATGGATGTTTAGCCCTATATGGACATACAGACCGGAAATTAGCCTAATCAGTCATTTCTAAGCGTTGGACTGGAGTCATTTTCATAGGTTCATTTTTAACCATATAATTTGAGCAATATTGACCACTGGGAGCGGTACTTGCGTTGCACTTGAGTGATTCTAGGGGCCTCATCAACCGTACGGCACACTTTTAGAGACCACTGACCGTACGGATTTGGCCCATCCCTAGATGGGACTGACATTCCAAAATTCAACCTGATTAGTAATTTCAATCCGTTGAATTAGAGACTTCCATGGCTTAATTTATTTTTAACCTTGGATTTTGAACATTATTTGGGGTATTGATCAGATCCAAGGGATTGAAATCACTTATCAGACTGCTATTTGCTATGTAGGTCCAAAGTAGAGATCTCCATTGGAGATGATGTAATCAGGCTGAATTTTGGTTTATATCTTACCTAAGGATTGGCCAAACATCTATACGGTCAGTGTTCTCTAAGAGTACCACGTGGCTCATATTTTGGCCGGTCAGCAAAGTTCTCTTCCAATGAAAAAAGTAAATAGGTACATTGATAGATTGATAGATTGATAACAGGGGTCCAATCAATGCCACCTGGTTCACCGGCAACACCAACAACACAATCAAATCAAATCAAATCACTTAAAATCAAACCCTAAAGATTTAAAGTAAAGTAAGACCTACCTCTCTCTCCCCTGGGTCGTAAGTAAGCAGGGAGTCGTGAGTGAACTGACCTGGATTCGAATCTCTTGCTAGGTCTGGTTCAGGGGACAAATAAAAGTGAACCAACAAGTTCACTAATGTTCTGGCCGTGCATCTCGAGAATCCAACGGTGGTTAATAGTTCTGAGCTGGCGTTCACTTTTGCAAAAGCAAAACCACTTTTACAAGAGTAAAACCACCGTTGGATTCTCGAAATTCACGCCCCAAACATTACTGACCTTTTGTTGGCCCCCCGAGCCTGACCCGAGTTCAGCATGTCATCTTCTATGCCAGCTGCCTCACCTAACCCATAAAAGGTTGAAATTTAAAAATGGAAAAACTTCAGTTGCCGTGAATGGACGGTTTAACAGGGTTCGGGCCCACTCGCCCCTGAATGTTTGGCCCACACATTGGTGGATCTACACACCAAAAATCAGTGTGATTAGTGATTTTCTAGCCATAGGATTCAAGCACTTTTCCAACACGGGCTTCATGAACATGCCTATGGGTTGGTTCCAAGCCCATGATGAAAAAGCACTCGAATCTAACGGCTAGAAATCACAAATCACACTGATTTTTTGTGTGGGCCGAACATTCTTAGAGTCAGTGAGCTGGAAAGAATGTGCCACGTGGCAATTTTACAGAGAAGTGAAAAATCTTTGCCCGAGCAAACTTGAGTCTTTGCCCTCCCATATCCATCACGTGGAACACCCTTATGGGATTATTGTGACCCATGAATGAATGGCTGGCCTCTTGATGGGCCTCAATGCCAAAAATTAGCCTGGTTGGTGATCTCAAGCTATTCAAAATGACGCCCCATGAAACAGACTCGACTCCAATGGCTAGAAATCACAAGTCAGAGTATTTTATGTGTGTAGGTCCAAAGGGGGTGAAAACTTCAAGTAAAAATTATTAATTTTACCTATAGTGATCGAGTGAAAACTTCAAGTAAAAAGTGCTCTTAATATTAGGAATTTTTTTAATTTGATGCTCCCACAATCTCGATCCCGCTCCAGGCTCTCATCACTTAGGTCTCATGAATCATATCTTCGTCAATTACAAAATATCCAAAATCTTCCCAACATAATTAGGTCAATTTTATGATTAGTAACATCGAAAGTGTTGAAGCAATAAATCTTTTTGTGATTTACTAAGAAAGGATTTAGGGGAACTGTCAGCTGGTTTTAGAACATGCACCTCGGGGTGGAAATTTTTCACCTCTAATTTGCAGATAAAAGTCTAATTTTCACCTCAAGATCCAAAAGATGTATAATTGGCGTTCCTGAAATGTCTTTTAAGCTGTTTTGAATTGAAGTTTGTTCTTGCCTCAAAAACAATTTCAAGAAAAGCAAAATATTGAGTATAGGCTAGGTTAATTAGGGATATAGAAGATTTGGTAAGGATCCTCGTCTGCTCCACGGACTCCCCTCCTTCCTCCTACCTTGGCCTCCCCTTGGTGCTCCATATAAAGCTAGAGTATACAAAGGAGACTTGCAGATGGAAAGGAAAGTACCTCTCCAAAAGTAGCGAAGATGACTCTCATCAAAAGTATTTTTTTTTATGAAAGGCCATCTATAATGTTAAGGAGTGGGTTTTGGATAAGATTAGACCGATGCTAGATGATGAGAGTAGAATTAGATTTTGGGAAGACTCATGGTGTGGGGATACTCATTTTAAGGAAGCTTTTCCTCAATTGTATTCTCTTTTACAACAAAAAAAGGCAATTCATTTTCTCCTTTTAGAATGAGTACGTCAAGAAGGTCCATGAGACTTAGATCTCAAGAGAAACCCCTTTGAATGGAAAAGTGAACTAGTTGTAATTTTGATGGAATCTTTGAGATATCGCATTATTTCAAATACTGGGGAGGATTACCTATCTTGGACTCACTCCAAATTTGGACGTTTCTCAGTAATCTCCTTTTATGATTCAATAACTCATTCCTTTCATGCTCAATTATTGTGTTATGTGAAAGTCTAATGACCTATAAACCATCTTTTATGGTATTGTGACTTTGTCAAACAAATTTAATCTCATTTTTTAAATCAAGTGGACCTGGTTTGGGTTATGTCACAATCCATTGGGACTTTGTTGCGAGATTGACCTAAACTTACTCTTTCAGATATAGGAAAAATCGTATAGAGAATAGTGCCATTTGCAATTATGTGGGGTCTATGGGTGGAGAAAAATGTGAGTATTCAGAGACAAGGAAAACTCTTTTCAAGATACTCTCATTAGTATCAAGGCATTCTCATTTAGCTGAGAAAACATGTATCCTGAGATGGGAGGCATTTATATATTCTGGTGACATAGTTTTAAGGTTGGATGTTCTCACGAGGAGAGAGTAGTAGGACTCAGTGTTTTTTGTTTGCTTTTTTTGAGATCTTCTCGATTTCCAATTTTAATATACGAGGATGTTTGCATACCAAATTAATATGTTTGATTCAAAGGGCTACGACGGTGTTTGGGTCATTTGAAAAGAGCACAACTGGATGTGCTTAGTTTGTTATTAAAACTAATATACAATGTAGCTAGTACGTTGTTTTGTGGAATGTAACTATTATATTTTTGGATGGTCTGCTATGGTTATTATGGTCATCAAAAACTCAAGGATGTCTAGCGCCGAAGAGTTAATGGCATCAATAGTAAACAACATTGACCATGGTCAAAAGAGAGACAAATATATTAAAAAAAAAAAACATTGAGTAATTTGCAAATTGCATTGATGAAGTAAGGAGGATCCGTAAACTAAAATAAGGTACAAAGGAAAAAAAAAAAAAATAGTTGTAGAAAAATCAATCACATGGCTAAATCAAAACCTGCTTAAAAGTTAAGGCTGCGTTTTTTTACCACCAATGCGTCAGGTTGCATCAAGTTGTACACATTCAATCTACACCAATGCATATTCAGCGTATATGCAAACATGATATTCTTATTCATCACCCCACACCGGATTTGACCTTGATGCACTGACCCATGGAAAGTGAGATCTAACCTAGCGTGCGGTACATGATATGTTGATCACATGATATGTGGACCCAAATGATCTTTGGACTATATATACAACATGTGCGACGTCCCACATAACATGGGACCTCAGTATACTAACACCTAACACGTGGAGCCCACTTAGAATGTAAGGTCGACCTGATGGTGGATTACATGACACGTGGGACCCACATGGCATATGAAATCCACATATTAATATTTCAATGATATGATACATGGGTCCCACATGAGTACCCACATACTATGAGACATTGAGTGTGGGGGGCTTACCAAGCATATGTGATTAACTTGATACACTTCGGGCCTCACAAGTCAGCCATATGTCTGATTTTAAAACATTATGCGTCAAACTCAATACATGTACCCACATACTATGAGACATTGATTATTGGGGGTTTACATAGCATATGTGATCAACTTGATACACTTTGGGGCTCACGAATGAGCGATATGTCTGATTTTAGAATATTATTCATCATTGTTCGTGGAAATGCTTCACATTCAAAAATGGGCAACTTTACTTTTGCATGTGCGGGTATTGTCGGAAAACGGGAATGTGCACTAAACAAACTCAGCCTAAAAGTTAAAAGTTAAAACTCATCCATTAAACTAAAAAGTGGGATCAAGGATTAAATTCATTTTCATTTTCATGCAGAATTATTCACTCACATACACAGTCACAAAACAGTAGGAAACTAAGAGAAAAATAAAAATTATTTTCTCTAAAATAAGCTCATCTTAATTACAGTCTTTACATCCACTCTCTCTCCTAATAATTGCACAAACCACGGAGACAATATCCTTCATCTTCAAGTAAAAAAAATAAAATAAAATCCCATAAACCAGAAAAAAGAGAGAGACCCCGGCAACAAACTCAGTGAAAAATTGCATTCCTCATGTTTCCTGTTTCTTCCCAAGAAAATCCATATATACATAGAACTAGAAGACAACATATAAGAACCAGAGATACAAAAAGATATAGATAAAAAAGGGAGATGGAGAGATGAGTTTTCTTCCCTTCTTTTCCCTTTCTTTCTTTGTTTTCCTGTTTAAGGCAAGAAGAGCTTATTGCCACATTTGCAACGCCAAGCTTCTGGGTAGTACTCGAGAGGCATGCTCCGACCAGGATGTATCGGCACGTGCACAGCCTTGCAAGGCGAACACCTCCCACACTTGGATCGGCAAGTGGGTGGAGACGATCCCGGCCCCACGAGTCTCCTCCGAGTCAGAACTCGCTCCAACGCCTCCGACCCACTACACCTTTTCGTCTCATCTCTTCCCCGCCTCACTCCTGTCACTCCCACTAACCCGCTACCTAGAATAACAAAAATCACACACAAAGACAGATCGAGTTGTTAGACTCAGTGCTTTCAATTACTGAGTTTTAATTTAATATGCTTTCTTTACTTACCGAGTTGCAGAGTTGGAAAGAGAGTGGTAGCCGAGGCGGAAGCCAAGAAGAGAAGAGCAAAGGCACTTGCAGTAGATAGCCTTCGATGGTGGTGGTGATGGTGGCGTAGAACGCCCATGGCCAAGCTAAAAAGGCTGCGCACGTTAGCGGGAGAGATACGGGGGGTAGGAATAGGATTAAAAGCTCTGAGGAGATTGGGATTGAGGAAGCAACGCTATTATTGCGATAGCGTGTGAATCTAAGTCTAAGTCAAAGAACAGAGACAGATCTGCATCTCAAGAAGATTGTCCTCCCTAGATACAAACCGTTGGATGATCCTCGGCATGCGTTACTTACCAATCTCAAGTTATCAACAGTCAGCACCCTAGGGAGGACGTTTAGATCAGTATGACAGCAATGAGTAAAACTTCGATGACAGGGCAGCAGATCACGGCACCTGGATTATGTACGGTTGGACCACCTCGGCCTCACCGCACACGTATACACGGTGAGTGTTTTGGCAAAAAGCACTAAAGTACTCACCTGGGTACGTGTGTGGTGAGGCCGAGGTGACCCGTCCGTACAAAATCCAGGTGTCGTGATCTGCTGCCCTGTCATCTCCTTCGATGACAGGGCCCGGTCATCAAAGTTTTATCCGACAGGAGTATTTTCCCGGCGAGGCGCCTACCACATATGTGGCATTAAAAGAAAAATAAAGTCCTTGAAATTGTCAACTATTACGATATTGCCATTACATTCTGTATCGAGAAAACATGAAAATTTGAGGAAATAATGGTACGAGTCTTCGAGCCATACAAACAGGGAATGGGGTTGCGAAGTAATATTCCCAAAAATGGGGGGATGTTCCGGTGCCTATTGCACGTGTGAGTTCGTACATATGAGGGAGTGGTTTCTGAATCGTACGGGACGTACAGCCGAGTCAAGGGGAGTAGAGCTTTGCTAACCGCCGCCGGTCAGCAAAGTTACTGACCGCTCAAAATATGAGCCACGTTGCACTTGCTTAGCGGACGCAGTCAGCAAAGTCGCTCATAATGTGAGCCACGTTGCACTTGCTTAAAGGAGTAAAACTATGATGACAGGCCCTGTCATCAAGGCCGATGACAGAGTACAATATTAACCACGTGGCATACTCTTATAGGTCTAAAAATCAGCCGGATTAGTGATTTCTAGGCGTTGGATTGGACTTATTTTCATGGGTTGATTTTAACCATGGTTTTAAAAACGGCCGTTTAAACGGTAACACCCTAAGCCCGTTTCTGTTTAAACCCGTTTTATTGGTTTAAAAGAAAACGGCCGTTTTTTTGTTTTAACGGCCGTTACAATCGTTTAAACAGCCGTTTAATTTTGAAAAATTTTGTGAAAAAAACGGCCGTTAAAACCGTTTAATTCCGTTAAAATCCGTTTAATTTCGTTTAAATCCGTTAAATTCCATTTTTTTTTTAAATTTTCAAATTTCAAAATTTGAATTTCAGCGCCACTTTTTCCGTTTAAATCCATTTTTTTCCATTTTTGCCCCTGACCGTTCCAATTCGTTTTAACGGCCATTTAAACGGTTTAAACGGTAACGCCCCCAGTCTGTTTAACCGTTAAAACGGCCTCCTTTAAACCTTGATTTTAACCATAGGAATTTGAGCATTATTTGAGGTACGATCCAAAGGTTAGAAATCACTAATCAAGCTGATTTTTGGTCTAGGGATTGTCTAAACATCCATACGGTCAGAGTTGGATATTGCAACCTGCAGTCATCAAAGTTAAGCAGCGTACTCTTGAGGACGCTGACCGTGTGGATGTTTGGCCAATCCCTACAGACCAAAAATAATCAGTGTGATAAATGCTTTCAAAGCTCTGGATCTTTGTAAACCAAATAATGGTCAATAATGCTCAAATTTCACGGTTAAAATCAATTCATGAAAATGACTCCAATCCAACGCTTAAAAATCATTAATTAAGCTAAATTTTGGTCTGTATGTCCATTTAGAGTTGGGCCGAACATCCATGGGGTTAGTGTCCTCTAATAATGTGCCACATACCTCATATTGTGGGTGGGCGGTTAGCAAAGTTCTACTCGTTGAAGATGGGAGCCAAGAGTAAATCTTTGATGACGGAGCAAGGACCACATATGAGCCACTTGGGACGGTCTTAGAGACCACTGACCATATGGATGTTTGATCCATAGGTGGACCGACAGGACAAAAGAAGCCTGGTTCCTGATTTTTAACCGTTTGATTTGAGTCTTTTTCATGATTCATCTTTAACCCTGGGATTCGCGGTTATTTGGGGCACTCGATCCGAAAGTTAGAATTCACTAATCAAGCTGCTTTTGGTTTGTAGATCTACCTTGGGATGAACATCCATACGGATACGGTCAGTGGCCTCTCAGAGTGTGATCATACTGTCGTCCGTCATCAAAGATTTATTCAGCAACCACCATTATTGAACTCTCTTTCGAGCCCACTGACACGAAGAATGTTTGGTCAACAGCTTGGGGGACTCATAGTCTTATAGACCATACACCAGTTTTATCATGTGGCACTCTTCAAAACTATTGATCGTTTGAATGTTTGACCGATCCCTCCTTGGACCAACGGCAAAAATCAACTGGATTTGTCGATTTATAGCCGTTGCAATTGAGTCCTTTTCAAGGGTTAGTTTAGTGGGATTCGACCATTATTTGGGGACTCAGATCCAACGAATATAAATCATCAATCATTTTGATTTTTGGTCAATAAGTCCACCTAGTGATGGGCCGTTGATTTCGACCCATTGGATTTGAGCATTTTTTCGGCGTAGTTTGGAACCTAGCCATAGGCCTATTAATGAAGCCCATGATAAGAGAAGTCCTCAAATCAAATTGATAGAAATCAGCCAATCATACTGATGTTTGGTATGTAGGTCCCCCTCCAAAAACGACATATGAAATGCTCTTTTGGCCCACAAATCCATGGATGTATGGTTCACCTTTTCTCTATAACTGAGACCAACACACAAATTTCAAAGAATGGCCAAAGTTTTAATTTAACATACGATCGATATTGTAAGGAGATTTCTTCACCTCAAGATCTTGAGGTCGACTCTGAAGAGAAAAGTTGAACTCTTGCTTTCTTCATTAATTGGGCATAGAGTGATACCAACAAAGACATCGATGTTAAAGTAAGAGGAGAAAGATAAAGTTGCAAGTGAATCGACTAGAGATTCAATGATCATACCTTTACTCGTTATGTTAATTTATTAATTTAAAGGGATGTCCAATTCATCGAAGGACTGGAAATGTGTTCGAGGCTTTCTATTCTTCAGATGAATTGGACGAAAGAATATCTCTAATCATAGCATGCCAAGTCGAAGGGAAGGGAGTCCAATTTTGAAAATGATTAGATCCTCTTTCTGTAATTTATAATTGATTAGTGTTTTAGTAATTTATGGTATCGGCATTGACCCTTTTCCATACATCGGTTAAGAAGACTAATCAACATGTCAAGAATTAAAAAGGTTACTTGTTCGGCACTCAAAGATTAAAAGGTTTTCTTGTGTGGAAAGTTAATTTAAAACTTGTCTCTTTTGTAAATGTAGGTCATCTAGTTTGCTGTGATTTGACCAAGATCTATGGGGATTTGACCCAATACCTGACCCGACCCGCTATCCATGGGTCATATGACTCACAATCTGTTGTTCGACCCATAAACCCAAGGTCAAGGCATCACGGTTCAAAGATTAAAATGGGTCACAAAATATTACATCAAATGAGTCCAATCATGATGAATTATATTATATATCATCATAATTGCCAAGAGTCAACACTAAGTCAAATTTAGTCAAATTATATTACCATAAGTAAGCGTAAACCTAAAAAGACATTCAAAATTTTTCAAATTGAAAATAGAACCAATTGACTTGTAAAAATCATAACTTGTTCGTTTTAAATGGAAAGTGGGTGATTCAAAAAGCTAAACTTAAGCCCTGTTTGATAGGCCAAAAAGCTAAACTTAAGCCCTGTTTGATAGGCCACCGCAGCGGACAAATAAAATAATTGTGCTGGTGAATTAGATTTTCGCTGCTTTTGGACAGCAATTTTCTCGTCAAAATAATTATTCGGACCCACAAATTTCCCCGCCGAGGCGTGCAAATGTTTTATCACCCCCCTAGTTAAATAATTTCATGCCATTTTTAGCCTTGGGGAGCAAAAAAAATTTCCCATTGGAAAATCGACGCCACAATCGAGGGGGTATAAAAAGGCTCTTTTGAGTAGGGTTTTGGAACCCTAGCTCGAGCTTTCCTCCCTTCGCTAATTCCCGGTCGCTGGTCCTCCTTTAACTGTCGGTCTCCTGTCCTCCAGTCGATGGTCCTCCATTCACCGTTGGTTGCTCATTCTCCGTTTGTTGTTCTCTTCAATCCAAGTAAGATCGATGGTGACGCCTCCATTAATCTTGGCTCTATATCTTCGTCTCTAACGTCTTCGTGATCTTCGTCTTTGTTAGGTCCAGGTAAGGGCACCCCTGCAATCGTGCAAGAACTGCAAAAGGTACTCTTCTGATTTGTTCTTCTTCCAACAATGTTCTTCTTCTTGTTGTCATCTTTCAAACTCAGTGTGAAAAAAGTCTCTCTTTTCTGCAATTTTAAGAGGATGAATGCTTCCAAGTTCATTAATCTCTTATTAGCAATTTTTTTTACTCTCTTCTATTTTATGAACTTTTAGTGGTAATTACGCCCCAATATTGCACACCGCAAGCTTCTACGTACCCCTGTCAACAACCAGAACTCTACAATTACCACTCTCCTCAGGAAACTCGCGAACGAGAACATTGTCCTCATAGATTACTACAGGTCCAGAGAAAACTTGATGCCACCCATAAATCTGAAAAACCGACTCTAGTGCCCGGAGCTCACCACTTGGGATTAGTTGCAGGTTAGCATCACAAACTTCAACAATTGCCCAGGCTCACAAGTTTTTGTTTTTCCAAAGTTGAAGAAAGGGAGATTTTTGTCTTTTAAAAAACATTGTAAGTGAGTCAATATCGATCTTAAACGGTGGACCGGATCACAAGGGGATAATTCAACTTTTTCAAACTGTACGGGCATGTCAAATTTCGAAGACAACATGGGGGTACGTATGTCAAAAACTCCCTTAACTGGTAAGATATTTTAGGTAAGAGGATGTGGATTGCTAAATTTGGAGTAAACCTTCGATGACACCTGCAGTTAGCGCTTACTGCGGCCAATATGAGCCATGTAGCACATTCTTAATAGGACACTAACTGTATGGATGTTTGGCCAATCACTAGGTGGACCTACAAACCAAAAAAAACATAATCGATCGGTGATTTCTAAACGTTGTATTGAAGTTATTTTCATGGGTTGATTTTAACCATAGGAAGTTGAGCATTATTTGGGTACAAAGATCCAAAGGTTTTAAATCATTAATTACTTTGATTTTTGGTTTGTAAGTCCACAAAGTGATTGGCCAAACATCCATAAGGTCAGTATCCTCTTAAGAATGTGCCAAGTGGCTCATATTGGCTGCAGTCTGCTGCGTCGCTGACTGAAAGTGTGTCATCAAAAGGTTATTCCTAAATTTGAAGCAAGTACGGTAACATCATCATTACTTGGAAGACTGAGATGGACCCTCACTTCTTTATAAATAGAGTAGGACTTTGCTCGCGAGCGATGGTCAACAAAGTTGTTGACTGACCACAATGACTCATGTGGCACACTCTAGGAGGATGCTGACCGTACCGTATGGATATTGGGGATCTAAAAATCAAAAATCAGTCTGATTAGTCATTTCAAACCTTTGGATCTTTGTACCCCAACTAATGGTCAATAATGCTTAAATATCACAACTAAAAATCAACTCATGAAAAAGACTCCAATCTAGGGGTGTCAACGGGTCGGTTCTGGTTCGGTTCCTAAGGTGACCAGAACCGGAACAAACAGTACCGGTTCTTATCGGTTCGGGTACTTATCGGTTCCGGTTCTTAAAGTGATGGTACCAGAACCGGAACCGATTATGTAGTTTTTGTTGGTTCCGGTTCCGGTTTCGGATATAACGGTCCAATCTTGGTAATATGAGAATTTTTACACTATATTTATATATTGGTTCCGGTTCTTATCGGTTTCGGTTCCATATTAGAGTACCGGAACAGTAACCATTAGTTTCCGGTTCGATTTCGGTTCCGATTCTTTTTAATTGGTTCCCAAAAATGTGGTACCGGAACTAGTGTTTTCGGTTCTGGTTCCAGTTCGGTTCCGGTTAAATCGGGTAAAATTGACACCCCTACTCCAATCCAATAGGCCGGTTAATTTATTGTCTTTAAGACCATCTAGGTTTGGGCCAAACATCCATACCGGTCAGAAATCTTAAAGAATATGCCATGTGGCTCATTTTGTGGTCATCAACAACTTTGCTGATGAGTGCGTCAGCAAAGTTCTACCTCACCTGCAGTTGTCACAATTAAAGGCCTCTCTACTTTCAAACGCAAAACCTTCCTTTATTAGATGCCCCTTCACAGTTCATGTTGTGCACGCCCATGAGGGACAATAGTATAAGTCATGTAGCATATTCTTAGAGACCACCGACCTTATAGATGTTTTTCCCATCCCTAGGTAGACCTATATATCAAATATGAATCTAATTAGTGATTTAAAACCTTTAGATCCGAGTGCCCCAAATATTGCTTGAAATCTATGGTTAAAAATCAACCCATGAACAAATCCAATCAAATCCTTAAAAACCACTAACCGCTTAAAGAGCAAAATCTTCCTCATCAACGTTGATGGGCGACAACAGTGTAAGCCACTTGGCAAGCTTTTAGAGACTATTGACCGTATGGATGTTTGGTCCATCCATATGTAATTATGTATACCAACAATTTCTTGATTAGTGATTTTTAACCTTTTGGATACGAGTATCCCAAATACTACTCGAAATCCACGGTTATAAATAAACCATGGAAAAGACTCTAATCCAACGGATATATACAAATTACTAGTCAGGTTGAATTTGGTATGTAAGTTCAGTTAGCGATGGGCCAAACATCCATACGGCCAGTTGTCTCTAAGAGACCACGTGGTTCATACAGTGGTGTTGACCTTGATGAAGTCCCTATAATCACTCACGTGCCGCCCCCTAGAAAATAATAAATTGAATAGATACATATTAAAAATTTCCACGTCCTACCCTTACCCACTTGCATTGATGCTCACAACGGTTTTGGTGCTCACTAATTATGAGTTTACTTTTTGCTAAAGGCAGGTGGTTGCAAAGGTCTGTTGATCGACGGTGACAGTTATCCCATCAAGTAGATTTTTTGACTTCGGAGGTAACAATGCTATGGTGGATCTCTTCGGGCCCTACACGAGTGCCACTTGTATGGATACACAAGCACGAGAATAGACGATACCCTTCAAGATTAAATCTGATCATTATTCTTACCTGTGTTTTACGGCCATATTAGCAATTGCTGTCCCCACATATGGGTGTATGTTATTTTGATGCTCCGATTTAATATTAGATCCACATGAATTTTGAAAGGGTCGCTCAACCGGCATCCACTTCTTTAAGCCCGGCACCCCACTTGACCAAAACACCACTCCCTTCAGCCGTGCACCCACCCCCTTCCCCGTCCCTTCTCCTTCTCTCTCCCTCTCTCTCTCTCTCTCTACTATAACTCTTCTTCTCTCTCTCTCTATCCTCTCTCTCTCTCTCTCTCTCTCTCACTCTCCCCCCTCTCTCTACTGTAACTCCCCTCTCTCTCTCTGAGCTTTTAGCCACCACAACGCTGAATTGTCGTGGGGACTATGTAGACCACGGCCAGCCTGACCGTGGGCTACATAGCCCCCACGGTAGTGCAGTACCATGGAGGCTAAGAGAGAGAGAGAAGGAAGATGGTAGGAGAAGGGGTGGGTGCCCGGCTGAAGGGAGGGGTGTTTTGGTCCAAGTGGGGTGCCCAGCTTAAAGACGTGGGTGCCCGTAGAGCGATCCATTTTGAAATTCAAAAACGTCCAACAACAAACAGAATAACCATCGTGTGAGTAAATCTTTGATGACAGACTTCCGTCATCAACCCATGACGGTGGTTTTAAGGTTTAAAGGAGGCCGTTTTAACGGACTAGGGGCGTTATCGTTAAAATGGATTGAAAATGAAAAAAAATTTGGAAAACAGATTTTAACTATTTTAACAGAAAAAGTGGGGCTGAAATTCAAATCTTTAAATTTGAAAAAATTTTAAAAATAGAATTTAACAACCGTTTTTTTCACAAAATTTTTCAGAATTTAACAGCTGTTATAAAGATTTTAACGGCCATTAAAACAAAAAAAATGGCCGTTAAATTCCATTTGTTTAAATTTTTCAAATTTCAAAATTTGAATTTCAACTCCACTTTTTCCGTTAAAATCTATTAAATTCCATTTTCCAAAATTGTTTCATTCTTGTACTTATATCGCTTTATTGATTTGCTTTTGTAACTTACAAAGGGATGCTTCATTGCAGGGACTGTTTGCTTCACTATTCAATGGTGGACAACATGCCATGATACTCCGGTAGGTTGGTCGGTGATGGGCGGCCAACGTACTGGAAGGGGGGGGGGGCAAAAAAAAAATTAAATTTTAAGGGGGGGCAAAACAAACAAAACCGGTGCTTCAGCAAAGTCAAAGAAAAAAATATAAGATTTTTTAAAGTTGGGGGGGAACTACCCCCCGGCCCCTTCCAGGATCCGCCACTGGCTGGGTATTGATTGCGGGTTGGGTTTTTTATCCAAACCCTTATTCCAAGGTTGTAGAAAGGGATGTTTTCATCGTTAAACCAAAAGTCTGCTAGTCAACTGGGGTCAATGGTGGTAAAATAACAGTAGACCGGGTCATAGGGGGGAGGGCAAAACAAGGTATTGTCGGGGGTAAAAAAAAAAAATTTTACGGGGGGCAAAACAAACAAAAAGGGTACTTTAGCAAAGTAAAAGAAAAAAAATATAAGATTTTTTAAAGTTGAGGGGGGCAACTACCCGCCGACCCCATCCAGGATCCGCCACTGGTTGGGATTTGATTACGGGTTGGGTTTTTTTATCCAAACCCTTATTCCAAGGTTGTAGAAAGGGGTGTTTTCATACTTAAACCAAAAGTCTGCTGGTCAACTGGGGTCAACGGTGGTAAAATAATAGTAGACCGGGTCATAGGAGGGTATGTCAACTTTTTCAAATTGTGGGGGCATATGTCGAATTTTAAAGATAAGATGGGGGTATGTCAAAAATTTTATTTTTTTAAAAAAATTCCCATTATTTCCATTATTTTTTGTTAGGGGGTATTGGCACCTACCTTTTTACCCTCTACGCCCACTAAAAAATAGGGTATTTTAGTAACACCCCCTAAAATTTGAAAACAATTTGTAATACCCCCTTATACTTTCAAACTTTAGGATTACCCCCTTGACCTACTTTAACCATCATTTGACTAATGTTAAAACGTGACATGCATTGTGCACATGTTAATGCACTTATGAAAGGACCATAATATTGCAAATACAATGCTAAAAATGTGTGATTCAAGTCCGTTTTAATTGAAGTCAACCATTGTTAAAGGTCAAGAGGGGTGGGGATCCTAAAGTTTGAAAGTATAAGGGGTATTACAAATTACTTTCAAATTTCAGGGTGGTGTTACTAAAGTACCCAAAATATAACTTTGAGAAGAATCCTTTTCTCTCTACACTCACCATCTTAACCCAAAAAATCAAAAATTGAGAAGAGAATCTCACGTTGAGAAGAAAACGAAGTTGCCAAGAGACTGCACCACCACCGTCTCTCTCTCTCTCTGTTTTGGATCACCGAGACAGCCATAACAACCTCGGCGGCCAGAGGCCGAGATAGGCATGGCACACTCACCACACATGAAAATGACTCCAATTCAAGCTTAGAAATCAGTAATGAGGACAAACATCCATACGGTCAGAAATCCTAAGAAAATGCCACGTGGCTGCTATTGTGGTCGGTTAACAACTTTTCTGATCGACGACGGTCAGCAAAGTGCTACTCACCGTGAAAATTGTATAAAATTTCGACAATGAACACCAGTTTCCCCCTTTAATTGCCTCGACCTAACTCCCAACTATCTCAAGAATAAAACTTTGATGACAGCGCCCTGTCATCAAGGCCAATGACAGGGTACAGTATGAGCCACGTGGAACACTCTTAGAGGACTCTGACCGTATGGATGTTTGTCCAATCATTAGAAGGACCTAAAAGCCAAAACTCTGCCTGATTAGTGATTTTTAGGCGTTGGATTGGAATTATTTTCATGGGTTGATTTTAACCGTGGGAAATTTTAGCATTATTGACCATTATTTGAGGTACAAAGATCCAAATGTTTGAAATCACAAATCAAGCTGATTTTATGTTTATAGGTCCATCTAAGGATTGGAAAAACATCCATAGGGTCGAAATCCTCTACGAATATGCCACGTGGCTCCTATTACACCCTGTCATCGGCCTTGATGACAGGGCCCTGTCATCAAAGTCTTACTCCTATCTCAACTCTCAAGTCCTCATTACATATACAGATCCTGTCTCTCTCTCTCCGTGTGACTCTGCCCGTAAACCCCGGCGAGGATGTCAGACGTCAAAAGCCGAGTAACCGTGCACTCAAAACTAACGGTCGTCTCCGTCAATCCGGTCCGACCTGGGAAGACTTACCCGCTGTCCGTACTCGACCACGCGATGGGCCTCCACACACTCCACATTATCTTCTACTACCGGTACGAGTCCGACTGGTTGCACAGGGAGGGCTCCTCCGATCTCAACCGACTGAGGGAGTCTTTAGCGGACATCCTTTCGTATTACCCGCCGGTTACAGGTCGATTAAAGAGGGGAGAGGATGGGAACTGGGAGGTGAAGTGTAACGATGCCGGGGTAAGGGTTTTGAAGGCCAAGGTCAACACGACCCTCGACGAATGGCTGAGATCTGCCGACAGTCCTGAGGAGAGGGATCTGACGGTTTGGGAGGAGATGCCGGAGGAGGACCCTAACTTCTGGTCGCCGTTCCGTATCCAGGTGCTTCCTACTCCCTTCTTCTCAGTCATTGAGTAAAACTTCTATCACAAGAAATTGTAAATCACACAAGCCAATGAGTTCTCGGCACGTACACAAGTGCTTTGCAACGTACCCATTGCTTTTGCTTTTTAGGTGTACGTGCCGAGAACTCATTGGCTGTGCTTGTGTGATTTGCAATCCCATTGTGACAGAAGTTTTACTCCTCAGTCATTTACTCCTCTCGCTTTCTCTTCAGTCTTTCTCAGGCAACGTTAATGAAGGACCACAGTATGAGCCACGTGGCATAATCTTGGAGAAAACTGACCGTCTGAATTTCTGCACATCCCTAGGTGTACCACACATCAAAATTAGTCTGCTTAATGGTTTCTAACCTTTCCCGAGTAAAACGTCTGTCGCAGCCTTGTGACAGATGCTTCTGTCACAACACACAAACGAGCCACGTGGCACATTCTTAGTGGACGATTACTGTATGGATGTTTGGCAAGTCTCTCGGTGGACCTCTTAACCAAAAATCAGCCTGATACGTGATTTATAAGCGATTCGATTGAAGTTATTTTCATGGGTTGATTTTAACGGTAGAATTTGAGCATCATTGAGCGTTATTTGAGTGCCAAGATCCAAAGGTTGTAAATCACTAATCAGTCTGCTTTTTGGTTATAGGTCCACCGAGGAACTGGTCAAACATCCATACGGTCAGCGTCCACTAATAGTGTGCCACGTGGCTCGTATTTTGCGTTGTGACAGAACTGTCACAATGCTGTGACAGAAGCTTCGGTCACAAGTTCACAACCCACAATACGCGTCACGTATCACATTATTAGAGGGCTCTGACCGTATAGATGTTTGGCCAGTCCCTCGGTGGACCTGCAAAGTGCAGACTAAACATCAGCCTGATTAGTGATTTCTCAGCGTTGGAATGAAGTTATTTTCATGGGTTGATTTTAACCGTAGGAATTTGAGTACAAAGATCCAAAGGTTGTAAATCACTAATGAGGCTGATTTTTTGGTTTTCAGGTCCACCGAGGGACTGGCCAAGCATCCATACCGTCAGCGCCCTATAATAGTGTGCCACGTGGCTCGTATTATGTGTTGTGACTGACTTCGGTCACACCTTGTGACAAGTTTTAGAGTAAACCTTCGCTCACACCCCGTCACAGCACAGTATGAGTCACGTGGCATACTCTTAGAGAGAGCTGACCGTACGGAGTTTGGCCACTCACTAGGTGGACCCTCAAATAAAAAATCAGCCTGATTAGTGATTTACAACCTTTGGATCTTTGCACCCAAATAACGCTCAATAATGCTCAAATACCTGCCGTTAAATCAACCAATGAAAATAACTTCAATCCAATGCTTAGAAATCACTGGTCAGGCTGATTTTGATTTTCAGGTCAACCTGGTGAGTGGCAAGACATCCATACAGCCATCACCCTCTAAGAGTGTGCCACGTGGCTCATACAGTGTGCTGTGATCGGCTTCGCTGTACGAGGCTCATATTGGGTTAACTCGAAGTGTTACTCTGGAAAAAAAAAAAGAGCAAGACTTGCCTGACCACCGGTCGTCAGGTTACCTGACCACCAACAATATAAGCCACGTGGAAATTAATTAGAGGACACTAACCGTATAAATGTTTGACTAATCTGTAAATGTATCTACAAATCAAAAATCAGCCTGATCAGAGATTTTAAACCGTTGGATCTTTATACGGAAATAATGGCCAATAATGCTCAAATTCCTACGGTTAAAATCAACCACCGAAAATGACTTCAACTAATGCTTAGAAATCACTGATTAGGTTGATTTTGGGTTTGTAGGTCCAGTTAGGGATTGGCCAAACATCTATACGGTCAGTGTCCTCAAATAATTTCCACGTAGCTTATATTGTGGGTGGTCAGGTAGGAGTAAAACTTGTGTCACAAGATGTAACGGAAGCCGCTCACAGCATTCAATACGAGCCACGTGGCATACTATTAGAGGACGATAACCGTATGGATGTTTGGCCAGTCCCTCGGTGGACTGGTACACAACAAATCAGCCTGATTAGTGATTCTAACCGATTCGGTTGAAGTTATTTTCATGGGTTGATTTTAACGGTAGGAATCTGAGCATTATTGAGCGTTATTTGGGTGCAAAAATCCAAAGGTTGTAAATCACTACTCAGGCTGATTTTTGGTTTGTAGGTCCACTAAGGACTGGCCAAACATCCATACGGTCAGCGCCCTGTGATCATGTGCCACGTGGCTCGTATTGAGTGCTGTGACCGGCTTCCGTCACATCTTGTGAGACAAGTTTTACTCTTACTCGTCAGGTAGCAGTCTTGCTCAAAACGACATCCATAGATTCCATACTGTCAGGAATCTGGAAGAATATGCCACGTGGCTACTTTTAAATTGGTCAGTAACTTTGCTAACCGGCGCCGGTCAGCAAAGTTCTACTGTGTAATTTGACAACAATGCTTTAAAAAAGGGTCGGGCTCCCTTGACAGATCTAAAAATAGCAAATAAAATGGCAGACACAATATAAGCCCGGTGACACACTGTTACAGGACTATGACCGTACGGATGCTTGTCCTGTCCCATGGTGGACCTACAAACCAAAAATCAGCTCGATGAGGAAAACTTCTATCACACGAAGTTGTGAATCACACAATCACAAGCCAATGAGTTCTCGGCACGTACATTTGCTTTTGCAACGTACCCATGTGCTTTTGCTTTCAGGTATACGTGCCGACAACTCATTGGCTGTGATTGTGTGATTTGCAATTCGATTGTGACAGAAGTTTTACTCTGATTAGTGATTTATAGGCTTTTGGATTGGACTTATTTTCATGGGCTGATCTCAACTGTGCGCATTTGAGCAGTATTTGAGGTACCATGATGCCACACTTATAAATCACTAATCAGGCTGATTTTTCATTTGTAGGTCCACCATGGGATAGGACAAACATCCCTAGAGAACCACAAACCAAAAAACAGCTTGATTAGTGATTTTAAACCTTTGGATCTTTGTACCTCAAATACTGCTCAAATTCCCACAGTTGAGATCAACCTATGAAAATAAGTCCAATCCGAAACCCAGAAATCACTAATCAGGCAGATTTTTTAATTTGTAGGTCCACTTAGGGATTGGCTGCATACTTAATAGTATGCAAACATTGTATCCACCGAATGCTCATTGAAAAACGTGTTTTTAATTTATAAAATAATATTTTTTGAAAACATTGAAATAACACATTTGTCAAGGTAATCCAACAGTACAGACAATGTTTAAGTATGCAAATGGTTGCATACTAGATGTAACAAGGCGTATACTTGAGATCTTTTCAATTGCGAAGCACATTTTTGTTACTCACCGCTGCCATCTGGACCCACCGACTGCATGGATGTTTAGCCCCAAACCAAAAATCAGCTTGTTTGATGATTTTTAGCCGTTGATTTTAGTACTCAAAAATGGTTGAATTCAACCGCTATAAGCACACCTTAAAACGTACTAAAACCTAATAGTTAGAGATTATCGATCAGGTTGATTTTTGGTGTGTATATCCACCAAGGGGAGGGATAAACATCTATGTGGTCAGTGGGCCCATATCACAGCGGTGAGTAACAAAAATCACGCTTCTGAATTTGAAAAAGATTCACGCATACCTTGTTACATATTTTTCCTAAAAAAAAAATCAAATTTAAAGATGGGTTACGATATAACAAGAAGAGTTATAGCAATTTTTGTTACCGACCCCCTGCCATCTCGACCACCCGGACCTCATGGATGTTTAGCCAAAGGTTGAAAAGGGGTTGTCATAACGGTACAACGGACTGGGGCATTACAGTTGTTTCCGTTATAATGGATTGTAATGCACGGGCAAAAATGGAAATAAAGGAAAATAACAGAAAACTTTGGATCGACTGTGAAAAATTGAGGTATTACATTTTTTTTTTTTAACTTAGGTTCTCCAACACCAACACATTGCAGATGTTGCATGGTAGTTGTTTTTGAAGGTTTGTATTCTCCCTGTTGCATGCAGATGAACGACTTTGAAGGAGCAGGTCTAGCCATCGGCTTAAGTTGCCCACACATGCATGCAGACCCCACCTGTGCCACCCTACTGATGAAGTCATGGTCAGAGTCGCACCGCCACGTCTCCATTGAACATCCTCCATTCTTCCACCCACCTGGGCTCCGTGGTCGAACAAATCCCAACGCTAAAACTAAATCCGTCGAGTACTATGCAGCCAAGTCGAAAACCGAACCCCCCTCATCTGTGAAAATGTCAACAGCTACCTTCCGGTTCTCAGACAAAATGATCAAGAAAAGCCTCTCGGATATTCACACCCACTGCCCTGATGCCACTCCCTTCGACATGATTGCTGCACTCTTCTGGTCAAGTGTAACACGTGCGAAGACCCATTCACACGACCAAGCGTGCACGCTTTCCATATGTGTCGAATTTAGAAAGCTAATGCACGCTACTCTTCCACATGGGTACTTTGGTAATGCTCTACATTTTTCTACAGTTTCATCTGACGTGGCCAAGATAGAGGAAGGCGGGTTAGACTACGTGGCACAGCTCATACATGGCCATGTGTCGAACCTCAATGAAGAGGATTTTTGGTCAACTATCGACTGGTTTGAATCACAAAAAGAGGAGGGAGGGAAGTTTGCACCACCATTTAGAATGTACGGGCCGGAGCTAACATGCGCCAACATGGAGACATGTTTGCTTACGCAGCGGTGCTCGAGAAGGATACGAAGCCAGTGCACGTGTCATATCACGTGGGAAATGTGGAGGGTGAAGGATTGATTTTAGTGCTCCCATCACCGGAAGAGGGTTTTGGACGGACGGTAATGGTGACATTGCCAGAGGATCAGACAACTAAGTTATGTGAAGATCCAGCTATCTTGCGCCTGGAGCCCACTATGCTCGTTAGTGGGAAGCGGGTAATGTGAAAACCTTGGCTGTGACATTGCAAAGATGAATGTCGTTTTAAGATTTATCCGCGATCGAATGTCGTTTTAAGCACAGATTGATAGTTTTTTTTTTGTTTGGTTGTGTTTGATCTGTTTGAGGATTTTAAAGAAATTCTTGAAATCCAGGTTTAAGTATGTCCCTTGTAATGTCATAACAGACATGTAACGTTACGATTATGTCCGTTATAACGGGTCAGATCATGGTAAAGAAATCGTCAAAATAAATTTATTTTAAATACGGGATAACGACCAAAATAACATTGGTTATAATATGAAGTCTGTTTTTTCAGTTACAAATGCTGTTTTGTTATATAGATGAAACGGTCTTAGAGCCTTACCGTTAACCATACTTTAAATTCATAATTCTTGAAATTAATTTGGATCTGTTTGAATCTCCATCATTTACAATTTTGATTAGATGATGATAGGTGCCAAAGGACATGTGCTGACATTTTGATGAAGTTCAATTCTGAGTCCATTTTGCTCACGGAAGTCTTTGAGCACGAAGCTAACGGACATTCATATGGGCCACGTGGTACTCTTAGAGACCACTGACCGTATGGATGCTTGGCCCATTGCTAGGTGGACCCCAAACATCAGCCTGATTGGTGAGTTCTAACCGTTCCATCTGAGTACGCAAATAAAGCACGAATCCTATAACCCGACGCTGGGGCGGAGAATGACTACAGGACCTCAGGAAGCAGGAGGTCCTGAGTTCGACTCTCACTTGGGCCAACCCCTGGGGATTTACCAGGGTTTTACGTGGCGGCACGTGTGGAAGGGGTATACCCGTGCACCTTGAGGGACTAGTCGGGCGCTCTAAGAGGCCTGGATACCCTCGGTTTCAAAAGCTTGAATCCCACGGTTAAATTCAACTCCATGAAAAAGATTATTAAAATCCAAAGTTTTATTATGTGATACTGGTGGGCAGCACGTGATAAGTGATTGTAGGGGCATTTTGGAAGATTAGTTTGGAGGGGCGGATCTGTAAATTGTGGCAACTCAAGGCACAATTAGAAAATTAAAAGTATGAACTTGTGCACATGGTTTTAGAAAGGGTAGCTCTACGGGCACCCACCTTTTTCGGCTGGGCACCAACATTTGATGCCCACCCACATTAAAATCCAAAAAAAATTCTGACTTTGGTCTCCTGGCCATGGGTGTCATGGTGGCCACGGTAGTTCCAGGCAGTGGAGGCATAAAAAAAAAAAAAAAAAAAAATGCGGTGCTCCAAACCACCACTCCACCACCACCACTCTACCACCACCACTCCCACACCACCACCAACTCCACCATCACCTCCACCATCACCACTCCAACACCACCACAAACATGGTGGCTGGGGTGCCCGGCTTACCTACAGCGGAGAGAGAGAGAGAGAGAGATGCACCTACGGCGACAGCATCATCCTCCTCCTCCTCTCCTCTTCTTTTTCTTCTTCTCTTTTTTTTTTTTCAGTGTGGGTGCCCAAACAAAACAGTAAAGGATTGGAAAGGGTAATTTGGTCATCAAAAATTGGTTTTTTTTGTGGGTGCCCGACTTAAAGAGGTGTGTTCCCCTAGAGCTACCCTTTTAGAAAACGGCCGTTTAAATAATAACACCCCAAGCCCCATTTCCATTTACACACGTTTTGACGCTTTGAATTTAACGGCCATTTTTTTGTTTTAACGGCCGTTAAATTCATTTAAACGGCCATTAAAATGTGAAAAATTTTGTGAAAAAAAAAACGGCCGTTAAATCTGTTAAATTCCATTTTTTCTTTATTTGAAATTTGAAATTTTGAATTTCAGAGCCACTTTTTTCCATTTTTTCCGTTAAAATCCTTAAATTCTGTTTTTTTCCTATTTTTACCCATTTTTAGTATGCAAATCCGCCAAAGAGTGGGCTAAACATCCATACAGTTTGTGGGCCCAAAAAATGCACTATCTAGGGACACGAGAGTCCTTTGCATCGACTGCATCTAATTTTTTTCCCTTGCAATGAAAATGTTGTGTGCAATATATCGTTTGCTGCCTTTATGTGGATTCAAGAAGTTTCTGTAATTTTGGTTGGAGATGGTAATCTTCTTCCTTCGCGATTGACTTCACACGTTCCGCTACCGTCACATGTGTAAGTACAACACATTTAAAAGGAAAAGCCTTTTTGATCTCAATATCCGCAACATATGAAGCCCACATAAAGTCCTGACCCGATTTCTAACCCTACCCAACCAACTCTATTAGGACTATACCATGAATAGAAATTTTGTGCACCGAGACACTTGGTCTTAAATGAGACGGAGACGAACCTGAATGGTTGGGTTGAGATGGGTACGGCAATCTCGGATACCCATTAACACCTGTAAGTTGAGAGCGAAATAATGTACTCCCAACTATTTAAACAAGGGTCGGGATCATAGTTAGCAATTCGTCATACGGCAAAGATTCGAAACGAGAAAAGTTGAGTTTAATTCGATTTCAGGATATAAAAATTCGGTCAGTGTTGAAATATTGTATTCGTTTACGCTCAAAAAGCCTGAATTTTACAATTTTTTTTAATTTTATGATGTCGTTTAATACGTTTTTATTTTAAAAAAAATACAAAAGTTGTGTATTAAACGCGAATAATATGCGTTTTATTCCTATAATCTTAAAATTCGTGATTTTTTTCTGATTTTTTATTTTAGACGGCCGTATTAACGTTTCTTAAAAAAAAGACGGAAAATTTGGGTATGAAACGTGAATAATACGCGAATTTACTAGCTATATAGGGTTGGGATCAGGTGACCAACAAGTTCACGCTTGTTCTCGATCGTGTATCCCGAGAATCTAACGGTGGTTAATAATGCTGAGCTGCCAATTACTATTGCAAAAAAAAAAAAAAAAAAAAGCAAAACCACTTTAACAAAAATAAAACCACCGTTGGATTCTTAGGATCCATGGCCGAGAATAAACGTGAACTTGTTGGTTCACTTTGGTTGGTCCCCTGATCCCAACCCTTACAAAAGCAAGCCTGGCAGAGGCACATGCCTTTGCATTCCAGCCCTAAATGCCTAAAGTATTATTGTTGGGTCAGGCTCAACGGACGCATATTTTCACACACAATTTTGGTGTACCCACATGGAAGATAAATCAATGGCAGATTTTTTTTTTCGGTGAGGATGATCTCCTCACCATATAGATCACCCCAACAAAAAATCAGCCCATTCTGAAATTTCTTACATCATCAAATGTGGGTTTCAAGTTAACGGTAAAAAATGGATGGTCCAAAGTTCTTCACCTTGTAAACCATGCTATGAATATCAGAATGATTTGAAATTTTGTGAGGGTGATCTCCTCACCATAGAGACCATCCTCACCATAAATCATCCCATTCCAAAACTTCTAATTTATATATTGCCCCACCCCGCAGATTTTTTTTTGTGAAATTGTGTGTGAAAATATGTGTCCGCTGAGCCTGACCCATGTCGTCTCCACTTAAACTTTAAATTTTTTAATGAAAATTTTTTGGAAGAAAACTAAAACACATTTGGTCTCCCCTTTCCTGGCTCTGCCACTGCTTAGTTGTAGGATCAAAGAGAATCGGGGTAAATGGACGGGCTCATGAGTGGTTTTGGGCCTGATTTTGAACTATGGGCCATGGTTCAAGCCTATTCAAAATTTAATAAAATCCAAGCCAGGTCTAACCCATTTACACCCTAATCCTAACCCATCTACCTTACCAAAAAAACTAAAAACCCAAAAGTTTTAAGCCTCAAAGGTTCACGGCGTTAAGGAGAAAAAAATCAACTGTCCTTGAAAAGATAGAGATCACTAATGAGGATGATTTTCGGTATAGAATTATGTATCAAAATTTGATAGAGTCCCTCAAAGTGCCATGTGGCACTCTTTTGGGCCAATTTATGAATGTTTGGTCACACCTTGGCAGACATGCACACCAATTGATTGGTAATTCTAGCCATTGGATTTGTATACTTTTCATCATGGCTTCATGAATTGTCTCAAACCCATTCATGAGCCAATGGACCTGAAAGAATGTGCCATGTGTCCCGATGAAGGACTTCTGATACAGAATGTGTATCATAGATTTTCTCCAACATTGTCCATGGGTCAGTGGGCTCTAGAAGAATGTGTGACATGGCGTTTTAGAGGGGAAAACATCAAACATTCAGCAATTCTAAATCAAGTCATTTCATGTTGGTGGATGTGCAGGAAATAGACCTAAAGTCATTTCACGTTTGTTTGTTTTCTCTCCAAGTGATTGAGAAAATGAGTCGTATGTAAAGGATTGGGATTGTAAATTTTATCTTTTGTTTACTATTTATATGATTAGTATTTTTGTCACGAAGTTGTCAAGGAAAAATTGTAAGGAATATCTCCATATTTTATTTGACATAATTCTGCGTGACATAAAATACCTTGTAATCGATCATACATATGTGAGGCCTTGAGTATGTCGTGGTACGCATGATTCATTGACTGCTTGAAGACTAAAAGATGAAGACCGAAGACTCGGAAAATTAAAGAATGATTCATCTGAAGACTCGTCGTTTGTTCACTTATAAACGTGCTCACACAATTAGGAAGGTAAGTGACTTAGTGGCCGCTTAGTTATATGTTATTTAATCGTAAAATATACAAAAACCTAAGTTACAGAACAAGACCTCATTTAAGGGACATAAATGTCATTAAAAAACTAAATGTGGGAAGTCCTATCGATTGGACTATGCAGTACAATCGATTAGACTTGTCCAATCGATTTTATCATATCTACAATCGATGGATAGAACTTTTGAGAAGTCCAATCGATTGGACTTAGAGATCCAATATTGGACACCTAGTCCAATCGATCGGACTGACGAAGGAAAATTTCAAATCATACTCAAAATTCATTTTCTCTACTCTCTCACCTCTTGTTAACCCTTGGGTCTCAGCTTTCATTATATAAAGCTATCCCCTGGCTATTATAACATACACATAATTCACTAAGAAAAAGCCTCTCAAAGCTTTACTGCCTCATTCATCTTGAGAGCTGAGCCTCCGAAGAGAAAAACCTAGGTTAGTCATTACTTATCCCATTTAGGTTTTTCCTTTCCATGATCATTGCTTGAAGTTTTCACTTCACCAAAAGCTTGATTGAACATCTGCTTAGGTTACCCATTATAAATCTAACTTAGGAAGCTAGAGAGTATCATGTGTGTCTCAATCCACATTGAATTGTATTCGAGGAGTCGGGTGTATCGAATCCTTCGCTTCCAAGATTAGACTAGATAGTGTAAATAAGATCGGGGTGTACCGATCAAAGGGTAGGTTTGGGGTGTACCAAACTGAATAGTGTTGAGGAGAATCATGGCAAGAAAAGTGCTCGTGGACTTGCGTGTGGTAGCCAGAGGATGTGGACGCATTGACAGTTGGCCTTGGGTTGTATGCTACAGTAAACGGTGTTGCGTAAGTAACCTGTGTGACTCATAACCTTTTATTAGTGATATTTTGACATTTGGACTGGGGACATGGTCCCGTGGTTTTCTCTTGTGAAAGATTTTCACGTAAAAATCGTATGTGTATATGGTTGATTCATTTTCCGCTATTATTTTTGTGAGATTAATATAAACGAATCAGAATTAAATATATCTTCGATATTCTTAAACTGAGTTGATAAAATTAATCGTTTTAATAAAATCAATCATATTTAGGATTTGTGCATGCAGTTTTAGTACCTTATACCTGGACCAATAATTGATTATATTGTTTACAATTAGATTAAAATTTTAAATGCCTATTCACCCCCATTTAGGTCCCGTTGATACATAGACCAGGTTATTTCATTTTTTGTTTCCTTCAAAGCAACCTTGTCTTCGGCAATTTCATGATACATTTATGCATGGTCTAACTAGATGGTAATTCTCAAGTCGAAATTGTTTGGAAGGGGTTTTCTTCACTTTAACAAGCACCCAATTCTAACAAAACTTGCAAATGGTGTGAATTTTTCGCATAGAATTGAAATGCAAAATTGCAGATTTAAGAACAATGTTGAGTCATTTTCAATGCCACGATCTGAATCATAAATCATCGGATTCTATTAATGATAGGTCTTAGAGACCTCTCTTGATAACACAACATTCTCTCCTTATCAAATTCAACTACTTATGTGCCAAATCTTAGGGTTCTTGAAGTTCCAAACTCTAAAAGGGTATTACCCACCCGCATCGTCCACTGGCCCTCTCGGCTTGCCAACAAACCAACAAAATGGATTCGTCGTTCTTTTTTCTTTAATCCACTCAACATCTCTGCCTCCAAAACAAACCTAGAGATCAACAAACCAAAATGGAAAAACAAACAAATAGCAAAGTCATGTACAAAGATGTAGCGTCTATTTGGTTTGCCATTTTTGCTCTTAAAAATTATCGTTTTATTTTTTTGCCCCAAAAAATGGATTCCTAACAGTCTCCTAAGCTTTTAATAGTAAGTTCACAGTTTTGAATTACTAGAATGATAAGGAGAAGCTTACATAAAGTTTGAACTATAGCTAAAGAGACCACTACTATAGATTGTCTGTTTCAAATCTTGAGAAGCTTCCAATACAGAATTTCTTAAAGATTCGTTTGTCATTTTGCAGGTTTATTAATCGGCCAGGGGATTGTATAGCAAAGAGCGGTATCAAAATCAAGACATGAAATGGGAATCGAGAAAATTGTAGGAGAAGAAGTAGAAAAGAGTTAGGAAGGGTCGACGAGAGATCCTTTCCAAACACAAAACTGTATTCTCTTTTGTATGGCAAAGACAATGGTGTTTTTGTCATTTTAAAATGTTTTTAAGGATAAAATTATAAAGAAAACTTTAAGTTCCCTGTTGTCCACAAACATAAATCGCAGAAATCGTTTTGAAACGGCTTCTGCATTCTACTTATTTCGACTTATTACAGTTTTAAAAAGTTATTTCTTCTTTTTTACCAAACACCACAAAACAGTTTTTCGCGATCCAAAACTGCAAAAGGCCAACTTATTGCTTCTTTTCTGCAATGCCTAAGGCAGCCTTAGTAAAGAGATGAAGGTTTATTCCAAATTTTTTTCAATTTTGGTCGTTATTACATCAACCCCTAGAAATTCCTTTGAATTACTAAGACCCCCTCTGAAATGTCCAACCTTATTGATTTTCATAGTGAATGAAAAGATATCATTAGCTTACGCTCTGACCCAAGTAGCATGGGGCACGTGAAATCCCATCTGAATTAGCATGGACCAGCTTGCAAAGCTAAGGGCCTGTTTGGATCGTCATTTTTAGACCTGAAAAAAGTCTTTTTTCACCAAAAAAGATGATCATTTTTTCAAAATAAGGATGATCATTTTTTCAAAATAAGGATGATCATTTTTTTTAAAAGTATTTATTCTATAAAAGCACTTTTAAGCCAAAAATCCTTTTTTATTTAAAAAAAAAAAAAAAAAGAGCTGAAAAACATTTTTCAAGTCAAATAATACTTTTTAAAATTTTGCTAGCTCAAGGAACATAATAAACAAAGAAACCCTACTCACACCCCTCCCCATCTAAGAGAAGATAATTAAAGACATTTTGCATAAGATGATTCAAATGACCTTTTTAAGAAAAAACACATTTTCAAAATATATTTTTAGAGAAGTCATTTTTTTAAAATAAAGTATTTTTGAAAAATGACAATCCAAATGGGGTTTTTAAAATAAAGTATTTTTGAAAAATGACAATCCAAATGGGGCCTAAATACTCCTAGGTGGTCAATAATGAAGCCTCAATATTTGTATAGAGCAAATGTGATAAGCATCAATGCCCACATTAACCCTTTGTTAAAGGCCAAACTGTCCTCATTTCTCATTGCTACCTCGCGATATCAACCATTCATAAATGAAAAACATGAAAATGGTAATATGTGGTAACCACATAAACTCAGTGCGCAATATACATGTCATAAATGCAAGTCATCACCTAACTTCTTCAGCCTATATATCTTCTTTATCTTTGTCCCCAATAGACAATGGAAACAACCTCTCAACATCCAACTCGTAGACCTCACAAAAAATATTTGATGTCGAGGTCGGACATCAAATACAATGTTTTTCTTTTGGGAAATTTTGACCCCCCTACCCATAATTTGAAAAAGCTGACTTACCACCCTATGACCTGGTCTACCATTTGTGATTGTTGTTGACTCGGTTTGACTAACAGATATTTTATCAAAGGATGAAATTGCCCCCCTCTTCAACCTTGAAACAAAGGTTTGTGCCAAAACCCTAACCTCAAATCCAATTGCTGTAGCTGACGGCTGGCCATGAGATTCCAATGGGTTGACCGCCCATCATCGATGATCAACCCACCAGACTCTCATGAAAGTGCAGTATCAGTATAAAGGTAAAAGTCAAAATGGATATTCCTCACTCGACTTGTTCATAAAACAACTCAAATTCAGATTATGTCATGTAAAAAAGTTGCTTTTGAGAAGCTAAAAAGTTACTTCAAAATGAAGCGAATTTTTTTTTCTTTTTGAACAAGTGGCAGTAGAACCAAATTGTTTTTATTTTATTTAAACACACGTTGAATTGATTTTTAAGTGAAACTTTTGAATTTCTTATTTGCCCCTCTAATCCTTCACAACAAATTATAAACGGAAAATTTCTAAAAAGAAAAAAAACTTTAATCTATTTACAAAAACAAAAATAAAATTGTGGCAATCCCAAAAAAAGTAACTAAACACCCTTTGAAAGGGCGTTTCTCCATGACAAAAATAAAAGGTGAAAAGATTGACTGAAAAAGTTGAAAAGGCTGACAAACGCCCTTTTAAAGGGCGTCTGCACTTGGCAGACGCCCTTTAAAAGGGCGTTTCCCATATAAGAGTAAAATTTTTTGTCCCAATACGAGCCACGTGGTACACTCTTAGTGGACGTTGACCGTATGGATGTTTGATTAGTCCCTTGATGGACCTGCAGTCCAAAAATCAGCTTGATTAGTAATTTACAACCTTTGGATCTTTGCACTCAAATAATGCTCAAATTCTTACGATTAAAATCAACCCATGAAAATAACTTCAATCCAACGCTTATAAACTACTAATCATGTTTCTTTTTTGGTGTGTAGGTCCACCTAGTGATTTGCCAAACATCCATACGGTCATCGTTCGATAAGAGTGTGCCATGTGGCTTGTATTGGGACAAAAGTTTTACTCCTCTATGGGCAAACGCCCTTTTAAACGGCGTCTGTCAGGTAGACACCCTTTAAAAGGGCGTTTGTCAGCCTTTTCAGCTTTTGTCCGGAGAAACAGTCAGTCCTTTCAACTTTTATATCTGTCAGGGAGAAACGCCCTTTGATTACTCTTCTTGGGAATGTCAAAAACTTATTTTTATTTTTGTAAATAAATTAAAGTTTATTTTCTTTTTAGAAATTTTCCGAATTATAAATGACCATTTCAACATTTGTTAATGGTAAATTTATCTATCTAAATCTTTCATACAAATTATAAATGATCACTTCATCCTTCCATACTAGATAAGCAACACAACTTTTGATTTCAGTTCCTCCTTTTAAAAAAAGCAACTTTTAAAAGAAGTTACTTCTACAACGTTGCCAAACAAGCCTTTAATAGTTAAAAGGAATGTTTAAAAGTAACATTAATGTGTACATTTTCTTAATATAGACCCCACTAAAAGATGACACTATCGCACGTGAAACTTTTGTAATACCATGTTTGCCCCTATAATTTTTCAAGACAAATTATAAATGCCCACTTCAAACTTTTTGTCATTCTAAACAAATTTTTTATTTTAGATCCTTGCTTTTAAAAAACAACTTTAAAAAGAAGCTACTTCTTGCTTTTATTACATTGACAAACGGGCCCTTATAAATAGTTGAATGAATGTTTAAAAGTAACATTGATGTGTACATTTTATTAATTTTGGGCATTACTGAAAGAAGGGCAATGTTAATATGGTCCTTAAGATGACACTATATAACATGTAACTTTTGTAATACCACATTTACCCCAATTATTCTCCCAAAATAAACGACCAATTCCCTCATTCTTTCCCATAAAAAAAGATATGTTTACTCGTGTTAATTTGGCATTTAAACCTTTAAACATTTCAAACACACCACACAACTCTCCATCTGCCAAGATATCTCTCTCCAATATATTTAAATTTCACTTTCTTTCATCTTCTTCTTCGCCTCTCTCTCTCTCTCTCTCTCTAAAATCCTCAAGTCTACTATCAGCATCACCTAAACAAATCACGCCACTCTTTATCAGTAATCCTGACGGAGACAGGATAGGCAAGTTACGGTGAAACAAAAGAAGTGGATGCAATGTAAATTGACGCCAAGATTTACATTAATGGCTTCGTATGACATGTACGTGGTCAGGTCTTGGAACACAACTGCGAAGAGATGGAGTGACAACGACATGTATATTCGAGTTGTTCGACATATATAAACTTGATTTAGGTAGTTATAAATGGCTATTTTGAAAATATAGAAATTAACTAGTTCAATATTTTTTTTAAATATGGATAAAATAACATGGTAAGTAATTTTAGTGATTATGAAGAGAATCTATTAAAATAATATTTAATGGCATAAAAAGTAATTAAGTAGTTAGTCAACGATATTTCTTCAATAACTAATGAGTTTTTAGAAACCAAACTATTTGATTTAATAATGAATGACTACGAAGAAGGAGCATTTACTATTTTTTTATTTATTAATTTGTAGAAAGGCATTTAATGGATTAATAGGTCGTTTACTTAAAAAAAAAACATGAATGGAGTAGTAGATGGTAGGTGAACGTCGTGTGGTGGTGTGATATCAAGTTTAGGCTTTAAAATAGTAATAGATATATTAGGTGACACTCCGGTCATTCCCCCATCAATTATTTGAAAGTGGTGAGTGCACTGTGATTGCGTTGGCATTGGCGTCCCCTCCTCTTTAAAACTGACCAACCCCACTTCCGAGTAAAATTTTGATGACTGGTCCTCTCATCCAGACCAATGACAGAGCGTAATATGAGCCACGTGGTACATTATTAGAGGACTCTAACCGTATGGATGTTTGGCCAATCTCTAGGTTGATCCATAAAAGAAAAATCATCCCTATTAGTGATTTATAGGCATTGTATTGGAATTATTTTCATGGATTGATTTTAGCCGTGAGAATTTGAGCATTATTGACTATTATTTGAGGTACAAAGATCCAAAGGTTTGAAATCACTAATCGAGCTGATTTTTGGTTTGTGGGTCCACTTAGGATTGGAAAAACATCCATACGGTCAGAATCCTATAAGAGTATGCCACATGGCTCATATCTCATATTGCGCCCCATGACAGTGCATGCTAACAAAGTTTCATTCTCCCACTTCCCAAATTTGGTACTAGTGTTCTTTAAGTTTTTTACTGCTACGCCTTGCATTTCTTTAGAAAGTGAATAATTTCCTAATCATGTCCAACCCACTAACTCTCCTTACTTCTCATTTTAATCATCTTCAACAATCTCTACCGTCCACAGATGGCCATCCTTCTCGTACCCGGCCAATATCACTACCTGACCACGGGTGGTCAGGCAAGTCGTCCTCCACCCAATATCACTCACATATAATCTTAACCGTCGATCAACTGATTGAAATACTGATTTGAAATAGAAACAGGGGCTATCATAATACGATAGCCCGGATGAGAACGAAAAGGTGTTAAGAAATTTTGTCATTTAAACTCGAGATTTTCCCGAGAAATTGACTGCGAAAATAACGGCGATTGCAGGTGTGGAGGAGGAGCATGTGCTTTTCCAATAAGGGAAATGATAGAAACACTGTAACTACGAGGTTTTTTAAATTTGAATGGTGGTCTTCGGGATTCGTGCGATAGTCTTCGAGATCCGTGTGACGGGATCACGATGAACATCAGATGTCTGGGACTTCGGACCTTTGAACGTCATGATACATTCTAACATTGCCTTGGTAAGAACACACACACACACACACACACACACACACTCTCTCTCTCTCTCTCTCTCTCTCTCTTCTTCCATTTCTGAATAATTTTTCTTTTTTAATTTCTTTTACTCTTTAAACGACAGTGTAGCTTCACGCTCTCGCTTTCTCTGTCGAACAGAAAGAAAGAAAGAAAGAAAAAGAGGAAACACAACTCCTTTTACCAAACACAAAGAAAGTGAAAGTCGGAGATTTTCTTTGGATTCCTTCTTCTCTTTGATCTCATCAATTGTTGTAAGTTTTATGATTTGGGTTTGGGATTTCAGGCAAAGAGAAATGAGTTTGACTTGATTCCATCTCGGCTTATTTGGATTGCTTCTTTATGAATTCAACAAGGTAGGTAGGTGGGTGGTCTTTTTTACATTCTCTCTCTTGTTGTTTGTATGGTGTCTTTTTTTTTTGGAGATTCGGTTGGTTTGATTTCGATTTGGTGGTGTTTTTGGTAGAGATCTTGCCAAATCCTTTGGTGGGTCTTTGAGTTTCTGCTGATTTATTGCCTCTTTATGCTGTAGAGAGTTAGTTTGAGATTCATTCATGTTTTTTTTATGCCTCTTTATGCTGTAGAATTGATAGAACTTAGATTTAGAGACTGTGATTACGTAAAGTTTATTTTTTTTTGTGATTGGAAGAAACACATATCTTTTTCTTCCTTAATGTATTGAGTGTTAGGGACAAACCCGTAAAGAGATTTGGATTTTGGAGTGAAGGGTTCTCCTCTTTTTTCTTAAAAGAAAAGGGATTTGCCCATTTTTTGTTGCTTGGTGGGGTTGGAAAATTCAAGTTAAAGGTTTGTTATTTTGTGAGTCAAAGGGGATCCCTTTTTTTTTTTTTCATTTTCTTATGTCAATTTTGTTGTTTTGAGTGTTGGAGAGAAACCCAGTTGGAGATTGTGGAGATCTCTGGACTTTTTTCATCTTTTATGTCCCATGAGGAATCTCTTCCTGTCAGAATCCTGCAAAGAAACCCAACTCCATGCTCTCAATCCACAGTCATGGCTTCAAGTTGAGAGAGGGAAGCTCTCCAAATTCTCCTCACACTCCTCTTCTTCCATGTAAGTAATCCTTCCTTCTTTCCTTTTTCCTGAACTGGGTTTGATTTCTTTTTATGAAAATTGAATTCTTTTTTTCTTTTCTTTTTTGTAGAGAATCTCTCATCAAGGTCCCTGAACCGGCCATTCTCCCGTTTTTTAAGCCCATCGATTATGTACAAGTTCTAGCTCAAATTCACGAAGAACTCGAGTCTTGTCCTCCCCATGAGAGGTCGAACCTTTACTTGATACAGTTTCAGGTCTTTAGGGGCCTCGGGGAAGTCAAATTGTGGCGGAGGAGCCTTTGTTCAGCTTGGCAGAATGCAAGCACTGTTCACCAGAAACTCGTCTTTGGGGCATGGTTGAAGTATGAGAAGCAAGGAGAGGAACTCATCTCTGACTTGCTTGTCTCTTGTGGGAAATGCACGCAAGAGTTTGGGCCGTTTGACATTGCCTCTCAGCTTCCCACTGATTTAAACATCCATTCGCCTGAAACTTTCGAGTTGATCAAGAATCACGTTTCCAATATTGTCTTCTTCCATATTGGAGATGAGAAAGTAGCCTGTGATAGGCAGAAGATTGGGGGCCTTTCAGCTCCGTTTCATGCCATGCTTAATGGGTGTTTCACAGAATCATTTCGGGAAGACATAGATTTGTCCAAAAATGGTATCTCCCCATCGGGCATGAGGGCAATCAGTGGGTTCAGCCAGACAGGCAGTTTAAAAGAAATCCCTCCAGATGTTTTGCTGGAAATCTTAATATTCGCAAACAAATTTTGCTGTGAGAGGCTCAGAGATGCTTGTGACAGGAAACTCGCATCTTTGGTTTCCTCAAGACAAGATGCGGTGGACCTCATGGAATACGCACTCGAAGAGAACTGCCCTGTCCTTGCTGCCTCATGTTTGCAAGTGTTCCTGCATGAACTTCCTGACTGTTTGAACGATGAGCGGGTGGTAAAGATATTTGGAAATGCTAATAAACAGCAGAGGTTGATCATGGTTGGGCCCTTCTCGTTCTCACTCTACTGTTTGTTAAGTGAGGTCGCCATGACCTCTGATCCCCGGTCAGATATAACAGCTTGCTTCCTGGAATGTTTAGTTGAATCTGCCACAACTAGTAGGCAGAGACAGTTGGCCTTTCATCAACTTGGATGTGCGAGGCTTCTGAGGAAAGAGTATGATGAAGCAGAACGGCTCTTCGAGGCAGCTGTTTTTGCAGGCCATGTTTATTCTGTCGCTGGCTTGGCTAGGCTGGGTTTCATAAAGGGCCAGAAACTTTGGTCTTATGAGAAGCTCAGCTCTGTGATTTCTTCCTATAACCCCCTTGGATGGATGTATCAGGAGAGGTCACTGTGCTGTGAAGGAGACACAAAGTGGGAAGATCTGCAGAAGGCCACAGAATTGGACCCTACGCTTAAGTACCCGTACATGTACCGGGCCGCATCCTTGATGAAGCAGCAAAATGTGCAAGCTGCTCTGGCTGAAATCAATCGGGTTCTTGGGTTCAAACTTGCATTGGAATGCTTGGAACTCCGATTCTGTTTCTATCTGGCACTTGAGGACTACCGATCCGCCTTATGTGATGTTCAGGCAATGCTCACATTGTCTCCTGAATATAGGATGTTTGAGGGACGGGTGGCTGCTTCCCAATTCCGCACTCTTGTGCGCGAGCATGTTGAAATTTGGACAACCGCTGACTGTTGGCTGCAACTATATGATCGGTGGTCTTCAGTTGATGATATTGGGTCCCTCTCAATTATCTACCAGATGCTCGAGTCTGACTTAGCGAAAGGTGTGCTATACTTCAGACAGTCTTTGCTTCTCCTAAGGTATATTCCAGTATCTTGTGAGCCCATGTTTTAATCTATTCTAGTTGGTAAGGTCATATTTGTGTCAGGGCAGATAGAAACCCCACACTGTTTCTTGATCAGGTTGAACTGTCCTGAATCGGCCATGCGAAGCCTACAACTGGCACGCCAACATGCTGCAAGTGAACATGAACGTCTCGTTTATGAGGGTTGGATTCTATACGATACAGGTCATTGTGAGGAAGGGCTACAGAAAGCGGAGGAGTCAATCAACCTTAAGAGATCATTTGAGGCCTTTTTTCTGAAAGCCTACGCTATGGCAGACTCTAATCTTGATCCTTCATGCTCCTCAACCGTTGTGTCACTTCTCGAAGATGCTTTGAAGTGCCCTTCAGACAGGCTTCGCAAGGGACAGGTATGACTTTTTCTTTGATCCCACTTCTTCCCACATAGTCTTCTGAAACTTGCATGCACTGAGCTGCTTGACCTACCAAATAGATTTTTAATCAGTATCATTATGCTCGACTTTAAAATAGCTGAAGAGCATAGACAGAGATCGTCTATGAAGTATAATGTATTCTATAGGAAATCTATACTGCTATCAATCACTTTTAAGATTTCTTTTCTTTTGGTAATTATGCTTTAAAGGTTTCTTTGACTATGTTTAATAACCAGAAAGAAAAATATTTTTCATTACAATGTTATCAAAATCAAATCAGATTGTAAAATTGTAAGGAGTAGGATTCAAATTGTATTGGGATTCAAATCGTTGGGTCGTAAGATTCATAAAGTTTTTCTTTATGAGTTAAAAAATATGAAATAATATCCAGAGAACAAAAAGAATATATAATATGTATTACTTCTCTATAACCCATCATATAATGACAAGTTTTCTACAATCACTTACAAATAATGACAAAACCAATCTATTAGCAATCTTGATGTGTTCTATAGAGACAATGTTCTGAACTCATGGTTATATAAAAATATTTTTTCACTAAAGAAAAAATCAAAACCATGTATTGTCAATGCATCGTTGAATTAAACAAGTTTCCATCATTCATAAACTATGTAACAATGACACAGGCACGTGTATCAGTGTCCAACATAGTTGAAAAATCCCGGTATCTGATAGATGCTAACCTAGAGAGGTAATTTAAAAATTTCTAGATGCTTTTAACCTAGACACATATTTCTGGTCACAGTCCAAGGGATCTAATCGCATGTAGTAACAAATAGGTTATTTAAAATTTTCTAGATGCTTTTAACCTAAACACATATTTCTAGTCACAGTCCAAGGGATCTAATCGCATGTAGTAACAATCCTAGTTATGATTGATTTTACTTTATAGTGATTATCTCAATCGACTCAGATTTAATATATCAAGATATATTATCTCTGATTCGTTTGATCAAAACAAAACAATATCAAGTGTGGAAATAAATCAATCACACACAACACACGATTTTTACGATGAAATCCCACAATGGGAAAAACTCGGGACTACGTACAGATGTGAAACGTATCACTATGTAAAGTTACCGGTACAGAAGTTACTCATGCACAACATTACTCGCAACCTTCAACTTGAATCGCTCAAGCCCTCTGCCGTTGCTATTTGTGCTTTCTCGTACACCACGCACCGAATCCAAGAAGCGCCTTTACGAGATCACATTTTCACGACTTCAGTCCAGTCCAACTCTGAACCTACCCTTCGACTAGTCTAACACTGGTCTTATTTCTACAATTCGATCCAACCTCGAACTATAACGATGTGGTCAAACCCTGAAACGTAATGAATCGGTCCAACCCCGATCCTCTTCAATCAATCCGGTCCAACTCCGAATTGAACTGATTCGGTTTATCCCCGAATCACACTACAAACTCAATAGAATTGAGTGTAAAGAACCATGTGGTTTCTAAAGTCTCTAAGTATAGATTTGAATCAAGGATACTTAGGTAGAGATTGATCTAGCTTGGATAATAACCATGGAAAATAACCCTCAAGCTTAGATTATTCAAGAAATACTCAAATAATAGAAAATAGAGTTTCAAGGCTTTTTTTGAATCTTGGAGGCTCTCAATGCCTAGGGTGGTTAGGTTTTCGAACCTATAATCATGTATTTATAGCAATAACAAAGCCTCTGAAATTAGCAAGACTTGGAGTCGAATTGGGAAACTTTTTCCGAAGTTTTAAAACATTCCCGATTTAGTCCAATCGATTGGACCTAGAGCTCTAATCGATGGGACAACTCCAATTGATTGGACCAAAGCTCCAATCAATTGGACTGTGTCTAGACAGCCCAAACAGCCTCTAGTTGTCCTCGGGTTGAAAATTTCTTAGTCCAATCAATTAGGAAAGTGCTCCAATCGATTGGGCATGTCCAGAAACCTCCAGAAACATATCTTTAGCTGTGGGAACTCTCTCAGAACTAGAAAATTTAGACCAAAGTTTAGTTAATTTTAGCCACCTATGTTCTATGGTCTCTAAGTCACTTACCAACCTGTAAGTGTGATAATCGGATAATCTGACGAAGCTTCATGTCTTCAGATGAATCAGTCTTCAATCTTCTGAGGAATTAGTATTCAATCAGGTAGTTTTCAGGCAGTACTTGAGTAATGCAACCACAACACACTCCAAGGCCTAACTCACACACACTAGGAAGGTTACGAACATGTGTTTTGTCATATAGGATTAGCCAACACTAAAATCTAAACCTTACAATAGTCATGAGATGTCTGGCATGATACTTTTAAGAAGTCTGAAATGCAAACACATCCATACACATGGAGCTATCCAACAACATAATAAATATAAGTAGATTTATAAAAGGGAAAACTATCAAACAACTGTGGCTGTGTTTAACAACTTAGAAAATGTATTGTATGGAGGATGGAACACACCAATCCTCTTTTAAAAATCATTTTTGTACATTTATCTAAAGGGGTTCATACATTTGATTCTAATCATTTTGGTTAAGATTTGATTTGAATCGTAGGATTCTAATCGAAAATCATAGGATTTTAATAACACTGCTATTCAATTAACAACCTGCAAGTTGTGATGACAACTAGCCTGTTCTATGAGTATTCATGTCTGTAATTAAGTATAGCTTAATATGATGACGAAGGGAGTAACTTAGACACGAACAAGCAATGATTCTTTTTCTTTTTCTTTTTTCTTTTTCTTTTTTTTTCTATTTTTACTATATTAGTCAGCTGTATACTTGCACTACATTAAAAGAACCAAAATGCAAAAAAACGAAACCTAGGGATATAAACCAGTAAAAATGGAAGGAGCGGAAGAGCACAGAGAAGTATAAATAAATAAATATAAGATTATGACCATATTTCATTGTCTGAAAAAGTGCTTAGATCTCCTGAATAAGTTGTATCTTTTCTTGACATCTGTTCCTCATTCATCTTCTCCATTCCACCACTCTCCTTGGTAAGGAGCACCTTTTTTCTGTCCCACTTCGGCATGAAAATGCTGATATCTCAGGCTAAATACTAAAAGAAGTACAAGTTTCATGTGAGAAAGTAAAAAAATAAAAAAAGATGGAAAGAATATGTAATATTTTAAAAAATTGAATAAAGAATTTGCAAAAGTTTACAAAATAAGTTGACAAATGGGTTATTAGTTATGTTAGGTGGTTCTGGTAAAATCCTTCAATTTGGTCGAGGTCCTTCTAAAACACAATGGCTTAATGACAAAAATATTTATTTTTTGAGGAAATGAATCTATCTTTACCAACTCTATATTTAGAACCAACACTCTTGGTGCCTAAGTTTGGCTAGGAACTTGATTGCAACCAGAAGGGTTTGTTTTGGCCGGATTGGGGCCTCTTTAGAGTCAACGAAGCATACAAGAGAATTTATAAGTGTTGAGTGGCAAGCCTTGCCTATCTTGAATTATGGAATTATTCTTTTCTAGTTGAGGTTTAGTACTTTGGCCTCCCCAGTGCATGCTCAGTTTTTGGCTAAAAAGAAGACAAATATCCATTAAGTTAGTTGTCCAGTGTAGCCAAGGCACCGAAAAAGTTGGAAAAGTTTCACCATTCTCATAAAAACCATTTTTTTTATTAGTTTTAGGCCTCATTGATGCTTGGTAGTTGGTTGATTGGAAGAAAATTTAATTTGAAGAAACAAAACCTTTTTGATGTGCAAATTGACCAGTTCAATCCCGATCGCAAAACTTCAGTGTATCCAAGGGGAGTTCATTAGGTGAAAGTCGGACCTTGATGTCTTACCACCCAATTGTTTACAAAAGCAATTCTTCCAAATTCTACCTAAATGAAAGATTTAAGCTTTTATCTTCTCCCTAAGTACGCTGCACTAAAAGTGTTCATTCGTACAAGAAAAAAGCTTCACCCAGTCATGATAGAGCAAATTTTGTTGTGAGTTTGTTCTTACTTTACATGTTTGAAGGTAAAGATGTTGAATATGATTCTTTTTTCTTTTTTCTTTTTTGTCAGTTAAAAGTTGAAAAGTAAAGAGGGGGACTTATTTTCAAGTTCTTGGAGGCTAGGACTTTTTAATAAGGATCTCCACATGAAACTATGAAAGTCCTGTAAAAAATGAACAAAAAGAAAATTAACATGGAGTTCCCTAAAGCTTAATACTTTGAAAAATTCAAAGATAAATTATGGCAATCTCAAGGCGTTGGCCATGTTAGCTGTGTCCAAACATCATCAGCTTTTATTACCCATCAACAAGGTATTAACTTTGTTCCCACTAGGCCGCTTTTCACTCATACTCATCTGTGAAGTTTGCAATAAGTTGTGCCCATTATTTAACTTCACATGTCAAGTTGAAATCGTCATTTAGTAATCACACAAACATATTCAAGCTTGATTTTCACATCCTCGGCATTCACCTTCTCGAACAGCCCTTCGGGTGCTTGATCGGCTTTAGTGACGACGGCCAATGTCCTCTCCGTACTTATCAACACTCTGAGACATCCTAATTGATTCGCACATGGGAAAATCAACGGTGGCAGATAAGACATTGAGAATTATACTCTTATTGGGGCTTATGTACTCCATAATGATTTTTGAAATCTACTTGTAGATATCGTGAGGTTGTCCGTGAACGGGGACTCGACTAATCCCGGGCAAATCCACCATGGTAAGATTGGGCACGCTTTTCTTTCTCACGACCAGGATGATTGCGTTATCAGAGATTCCTTTAGTGTTTCTTGCGATCTCATCCGTAGCGACAATAATGGTGATCTTAGCTTTGGACGTTGGGACAATCTTGCCTTGGTACTCCAAGTGCAGCTCGGGCTCGGCAATGGAGTAGTTACTCCATTGCAAGCTCATTATAAGTGGGAATCTGGTGCAGATGCCCTGGCTACTTGGCAAGCTTATTCCAGTGAGGGACTCCAGAACACTTGACTTCCCGCTGGATTGGTCTCCTACGAACACGGTGCTGGATTGGTCTTCTTTAGTCTCCTTTAATTCTCTTAAGCGGTCGACCGTGTCACGGAGTTGGCTAATGCGATCATTGTACAATGTACGCTGATTGACGCAGGAGAATGAATCTTAGTTCTTAAGAGAGAACAACGGAGAAGTGAAGTGAATGAAATTGAGAAACAAACTCGCTTTGAAGTTTGAAGAACACAATATATACCGATGAAGAGAGTGAAACAAGAGAAAGATACTAATTTATAGAATGAAACAAGAGAGAGCACTTTTAAAGAGACCAATGAAATTCTGACACGTAAGGAATCTAACATGGTGATTTGTATCCATTTGATCTGAATGCCCTCGAATCCAATGATTAAAATCACCCTATGAAAAATGCACAAATCCAATAGCTATAGATTACTAAGAGCATTATCTCCAATACCTATCCATAGATCACTGCAAAAAAGTTGATTCGTTTATATTCATCATTCGTATGAATAGTTCAAAGTCTTGTTTCGTCTCGGTTGAGATGTCTTGTTTCAGTAGGATACCAATAAGATACATAGGTAATAATATTGTTTCATGCCAAAATCCTAATTTAAGTACTAAAACTGGTTTAGTACATTATTTTCATGGTATATTTATCTTCTACAACACATTTAAATGCTAAAAAACTTTGTAGCTTAATTAAATATTACAAAATAGTCTAATTTTATTGAGACATACTGTTTTTACATTGTCTCATTTTTTCTTAGTCGAGACGTCTCATTCGGCCAGCTTATCAAGGCAATGAGACAGAACGATATTTTAAACCTTTTTCATGTGGCACAATGACTGTTCCTTAATCTTGGTGACATCATCATCATGGGTTATCACAATACCTTCTTTGTTCCTCTTAGCTTGGAAAAGAATTTGACACTTGCAACATACTCATCATTTCACATATAGGGGGTGTTGGAGGAGCAAGTTTCTAAATTTCTTTCTTTGTTGGTTGGCTGAATAAAAATCAAGTGAGGGTATTGATTGTTATGTCCAGTCTATCTTGCATTCAGTTTCTTTTGCTATCTGTATTTCGCTCCATATAGACCCTACAACTTTGTGGGGCCCAAGACCCCCGAGAAGGGGCAGGGGGGAAAAAGGTTGTTATTGAGCCTAGTGTGGGTATGGCAGCAGTGCCCCAAAGGTTAACACAAGAAGTTTTGTCATTAAGAAGGTGGTGTCCAAGTATAGAGCCCCAAAATCCGAAACAATGGTATAATTGTCATTTGAAAAATGCTGAGTTTCCAATCTTGGTTGAAGTATTAGAATATTTGGATCAGTGGATGCAAGGTTCTAAACTTTGACTTCGCCTTAAACTTCGGACAGTTAAAATTCGGAATTAATTTGGGGAAGTTCAATTCGATTTGAGAATTTCTGTAAAAATTCACTAACTTAGAGAAGTTGGAGAATTTTTGCCAAAAGGAGTGAAATGATATTAATCTTGCTTTGGTTGCACTAAATGGTTGTTTTTATGATATAATGAGTTGTAAGTGTTTTATTATGCTTGTTATATCACATCCTTAAAAATCAGTGTGTTTTACCAATGTTTTGGCAAAAATTCTCCAAATTTCTCTAAGTTTATGTTTACTTCGAATTAATTCAGCGAATTTTTGTACTGAAAAAGCTAAACTGCGAGAAATTAGCCGAATTTTCACTGTTTAATTCTAATTAAGCGAATTAATTCGGCGAATTTCGGTCGAATTTCGCCGAATTTTGTGGAATTATTAAAACCATGAGTGGATGTAGCTTCTTAATGAAGTGGGGACTAGAGAGTAAAAAATTTCCCTGAATAATATATTTGGAACCAACCCCGTATATGCATAGGGGATCAAAAAGGCTGGATTTTTCATTGTCGTTGTCAGAACCTTATCCAACTATTTGGGGTTTGCAACATGAATCATGTTCCTCCAATTCTATCTACAATCATATCTTCTGATAATGCAGGCGTCTTCAAATCTTTTCCCACTACATCAATTTACGTTCTCTTTGGCCTACTCACCCGTTTGGAACCTTCGACCTGCACAAGGGGGTTTTCCCCTATCATATATAAGAAATTTCAATCAAAGTATCTGATATAATAAGGAATATTAGTTAGCAGTGATCTGTCCCTATCATATGGAAATTGAAGAACTGCCATTTGCAAGGGACACTGCTTTGAACTTGAGTGATCATAACTAGAGAATTTAGAAAAGTTATGTGCATTGGTTACTCCAGTTGATGTTTCCACAAGGAATTTATCTTTTTCACCCGTATAGTTCTTTTGATTGGCTTTTTATGTTCTCTACTGCAACTTGCTGACTGGAATCAAGGCCAAGAAACTGGAGACTTGATTTTGGCTTGAATTTATCTCAAGTTACATCTCGGTCTAGTATTTCTGGTCCTTTTTTTTTTTATCCCAGTAAGTGTTCAATGAAGAATTGGAAATTTGAGTCTACTAGGTGAATCAACTTGATTGAAAAATGAATTGGCTGAATCCAGGTCAATTTGTTGAGATTTTAATGAGGAAATTCTGATCAAAGAATGTCTCGTGTATGAACATTTGATTGAAGTATTATATGATGGACCTCAGTTCCATTATCTTAAATAAATCACATTCATATCAATCGCTACCATTCAGCTGGTGGGCCACCTCTTGAATGGGTCATAGCCCAAAAATCACTGACCAGAGGATCTTAACCTTCTAAAAGGTACTGTTGACAAAAAATCTCAATAACTGTGTAGTTAGAATTTGTAAGTGCTAACTTTTTATCTCTGCCACATCGTAGGGGTTGCCACCAATTTAACAGTTTAGATTCATGAACTTGTGGGCCACGTTGCAGTAGGGGGTGTACCATCTTGCATTTTCCTTTTGCTTGTGCTTGCGGCTCAATATAATTAACAGTTACTGACAGAATCAGATTTCCAACACTCATTATAGTTATTTTATCCTTAAACCTATCAGGCCCTGAACAATCTTGGCAGTGTGTATGTTGACTGTGGAAAGCTAGACTTGGCAGCTGATTGCTACATCAATGCCCTTAAGATCCGGCACACCCGGGCTCACCAGGGCCTTGCACGGGTCCATTTCCTCAGAAATGATCGGAACGCTGCATACCAGGAAATGACGAAGTTGATCGAGAAGGCCCAAAACAATGCATCAGCGTACGAGAAGAGATCAGAGTACTGTGATCGTGAACTCACAAAGGCGGATCTGGAGATGGTCAGCCAATTAGATCCTCTCCGTGTATATCCTTACAGATACCGAGCGGCAGGTTAGATTCTTTTCCTTCACTTTCCTTTTTAATGTAACTTCGGACACTAACAATGCATATGACATGGAAAATCAAATTAGGTCTACCTTTAAATCTAAAGACACCTCTTATAGATCGTAAGACAAAGTCTGTACAGAGTATAGGCAGGACGTAGGATCCAATGATCCACAATGCATCTGATATATAATTTATCATAAACCTTTTATGCGATAATCAGCCCAATTATATGTATCTGATCTGTAGAATTTTTGGATATTGTTCTATGTTATTTTTTTTCACATTCCTAAAGAACATGAGCAAAGTGATTATGCTCATCCGATTGAGTTAATACCTCTTAGGCGAGAGTGCGAGACCCATAGGATGGTTCCCATGCATGCCACTTGTATGGCTATTCTATTTATGAACAGATTCTCGACAAAAACCTTCAATTTTTTTTTTTAGCTGACATCGAAGTTGGTTTTGGTTGGAGCAGTGTTGATGGACAGCCACAAGGAAAAGGAGGCAATCGCGGAGCTGTCAAGGGCAATAGCATTCAGAGCTGACGTCCACCTTTTACATTTGCGAGCAGCATTCCATGAGCATGTCGGGGATGTCTCAGGTGCCCTCCGTGACTGCCGAGCTGCTCTCTCTGTCGACCCAAACCATCAAGAAATGCTGGAGCTTCACAGCCGGGTAAACAGCCAAGAGCCATGAAAAATATAGAGAAGAAAAGGAAAAAAAAAAGAAAGAAAAGAATGTACACTAGTTTTTGGTATAGAGCCATATCATTTTTTTTTTTCAGTCCCCTGTAATTTATGTTTTTAGATTTCCAGTTATTTAATTTATATATTTGAGAGCTTGCTCTCCTCCTTTGTTTATGCGGTTGTTCCTTGGGTCAAGTTTGCGCCTTACCAGTTCGGTTTTTATCAGACAGTCCTAGGCAAAAGGACATTCAAGACATCTCCATTGCACAACACATTCCCATAAAAACTGGTCAAACCCAACTTAAATTCAACCCTGGTTACTTATCGTCAGTATACACTTACTATAGTATCATCGTCCTTAGGTTTAGACCATAGTTAGCGATTTGGCACACTGCAAAGATTCGAAATGGGAAAAGTTCGACTTTAATTCGGTTTCAGGATAATATTATAAAAAACTGCGTCATTGTTTAGCCTGAAATTTTTACCAATTTTTTCATTTTGTACGACCGTGTTAAACATGAATAATCCACGTTTTATTCGTTTACTCTTAAAATTCAGGATTTTTTCTGATTTTTTATTTTATATGGCCGTATTAAATATTTCTTAAAAAAGATGATAAATCTGTGTATTAAAAGCAAATAATACACAAATTTACTAACAGTGGTTTAGACAATTGGATGTTCTTCGAGATGCGTGGTGGGGATCTCGATGACCATCAAGACTCTAAACCTAGGTATGGAAATAGGGTCGATGGCGACTAGAGATAATGGTAGCATTGCCATTAGAAAAAATAAAAAAAAGTGGCAATCCAATGGGGAGCTCTCTATCAAGGCAAGCGATAGGAGCCTCTCGCGTCTCATTTCATTGGATAAATTGTATCACGAATCCCCTTCCGAGGAGTCCTAGGCAATTTACATCCAATTAAGACCCTAGAGGCCCTTGTTGCCGTTGGATGGATCACTGATCGGAGGGTTTGTAGATCACTGTCCTAAGAAAACTTCTTTGGCTGGAGTATAGTTAGGAAATCTCAGATTATTCGCGAATAATAATCCAACTGTACGAATTTAAAAAAAAAAAAAAAAAACAGAATAACGTTCTAATATTCCCGAATTTTTGAACATGGTTGAATTACGAACTTTTCTGAATTATTCTCAGATCATTCAGTTTTGAACATGAAAAATCATTTTATAAGAAAAATATAGTCCATATTTTTTTTCCATTTTATTTAAATTATTTTTTCGAATTTTGAAAGTTGTCAATAATTTTAAAAAACCGTGGGCTGGTCCCACTGGATTGTAGGAGGAAAAAAGGAAAAAAGCATTGACCTCATGAACCGGGGCCTTTCGTGTGTTGACGGTTGCCCAACTTCTTACACCAAACTGACAAAAATAACCTTTCAAATTTCGGTCGTCAGGTTCACAGATACAATTAACCTGGACGGATATTAGCACTGATCGTTTAAAAATAGAAGGGTTATATAGTCATTCTACCCTTATTGTTGACTATTATAATTCAACAATTCAATTCATATATCATGAAATGATGAAGCCACAAGCACACTTCGGTCCATTCCATTGGCCTCTTCTCTAATTTACGCCACCAGGAATCGAATCTCCTATCTCCTCCACTCTCGTTCCTATTTAAAGGCCTTTCGCGTTGCCCTCAAACGTTCTTAGCTATCGAACCAGAGATGGAGGCCTCATGCAAGGTATTCCCTCTTCCTTTGTCCAAATCCTTTTTGCTAAACTGTGCCGGTAGCTACCAAGCTCCTATTTTTTTTTTTTTTTTTTTCTATTTTTTTTCATTATCGATGTTGTAACCCCTGCTTTAGAACCCCCGAAACCCTAGAACAGTTCATGATTGAAAAATCAATGTTTCTTGTAAAATTTCAATTCGATAACGCCTCTGTTTTGTGTTATTTCTTAGATTTTTTAATTTCAATTCTCATCTGAGATGGCTCTATGGTTCTTTAGAAATATACAAAAATTGTGTGTCGGCTTGCTCTTGTTGAACGCAGTACAGCAAATACCAGTTGATTCAGAAACATGGCCGATCTGGGTCGATTCGATTTTCGAGTCGGAGACTCGTTGGTTGGGTCGCACCTGAAACTTGACTTCCGTTATAACTTAAACTTAACGTGTTTTCCCTGATCGATTGATGAAGAAAAAAAAGATGATTTTTTGCCTCTTTTTTGATCAAATCGTCAAAAGTGTAGAGAAGACAATTTGGGTTCTTTGGCTTCTAAGATGTTTGGTTGAAAATTAAAAAATGCATTTTATTCATGTCTGCATAGATTTTTTATTAGTAGAATAGCTTATAGTCTTCAAGGGAATATCAGCACAGTAGGTTTATGTTCAAATGCAGCAAATAAATGATCCCATTGTTCATGACAATGGTATTCATGATGAATATAAGAAAATTTCTCTCAATTCTTTGATTCACAATCAAAAGATGGAGGAAGGTTTGCTTTAGATCGAGCTATGGAGGTTATCTCGAACATAGTTTAGTTGTTGATTTTAAAGGGGTTAGTGGAAGAGGCTTTCTTTTTTATGCCAAGACGCGGGCGGGAGATTGATAGTGTGATGACCTTCATGGAGTATGATCGTATGGAAAACCCTTGACAAGGTGTAAACACATGCAAGATGTTTATGATCGTATTGAAGACCCTTGTATGTTGCTTTGGTGGGCAAATCTTTGTTCACTGGAACAGCAGTTCTACACCTGGATTTTTTTCCGGTCATATTGTATTCTGTACTCTTCAAAAAATTGCAAAAAAGAAAAAAAAAACTATAGTGCAGTTGTTTGATGTTTTTTTGAACTTTTTATTTTCCCCAGGATGGTAGGGAGGAAGTCATCCAGGCATGGTACATGGATGATAGTAATGAAGACCAGAGACTTCCCCATCACCGTGATCCCAAGGAATTTGTGTCCTTGGATCAACTTGCTGGTATGCATTATTCTGGCAAAATACTTTTACAATATCAACTCATAATATTTAAAATTCTAAACTATATTGCCAATTACAATTATGTTAACCTTGCAGAGCTAGGAGTGCTCAGCTGGCGTTTAGATGCAGATAACTATGAAACTGATGAGGAATTGAAGAAGATTCGTGAAACCCGAGGATATTCCTATATGGTTTGTTATGTGCTTCATTTGTTTATCGTTTTATCTATACTTCTGTGTTCGTGAAGGAAACAAAAAATTTGTGCCCGTGAAACTATACCCTGTAGTTCACTTGCACAAAAGCATTGTAAATTTAAAATGGCAACATGGTATTTTCTGTAGGATTTTTGCGAGGTTTGCCCTGAAAAACTGCCAAATTATGAGGAGAAGATAAAAAGCTTTTTTGAAGAACATCTCCACACCGATGAGGAAATTCGCTACTGTGTCGCAGGAAGTGGTAGGACTATTACTGTTTTGGTTGTGTTTTAATACTTGTGCCATTGAATTCAGGTTTTCTTATTTCTATTTTATGATGAAGGGTATTTTGATGTGAGAGACCGAAATGAGCACTGGATCCGTGTATTGGTGAAGAAAGGGGGCATGATCGTCCTACCCGCTGGAATTTATCACCGTTTTACACTGGATGGCAACAACTACATTAAGGTATTGCCATTTTGCTTACATTTCTTAACTAAAACACACTTATATATGCAAAAACTACTTCTAGCTTGTATGCCTGATGGCACAAAAGAGTGGATGATGTTATATTGAGGAAGCAGAAAGAAATAATTGTTGATAGTAATCTTACTCATTGGTTCTATAAAGAATGAGTTGGAAGGCCATTTTATAGTTGACAAAAGCCTTGGCTGGCTTTGAATGGCTTCCTGGCTAATTACTGGGTTAACTAAATGTTCATATTTTTTGTGTATCTAGCTATTTATTTATTTGCTATATACAAGAACCAAAATGGCACTGCAACTGGTGGATTTTGACGTACCGAAATGACCAAAAATGGCAATCTCTTTAGCATTACTGCTCAATAAATGAGGATTTTCTTGTCTCAATTTTTTTGGGGTGTTTTGGTTGCCTTTTAAATATCTGTCAAATTTCATAAAAATTGAAGATGGATCAAAGTACACTCGCCTAATGCAAAACTAAGCAGACTACTAAACAAAACTTTCTCCCTTTTTAAGAAGTCGCAAACTTTTTCTCACTAGGTGGGACGTTAGATTGAATTCACGTTAATGCTGTTTTTGTTTCTTGGGGCATTGATTCTACACTGTTGAGTGTCCAAAAATATCTTTTTGCATGTGCGAGACTGGGTGTGTCTGCTTTCTTTCTTAAAAGCTTACATGTTTCTACGTGACATATACTTGTAGGCCATGCGACTCTTTATTGGTGATCCAGTATGGACTCCATTCAATCGCCCTCATGATGATCTTCCTGCTAGGTAATGTTCTTGTACTTACTGCATTTATGGCCAGTTTGGATTTTTAGGGGCTTCCTTCATATTCTTAGAAATGGGTCTATATATGCAGGAAAGAGTATGTCAAAGCTTTCGTGAAGCAGGAAGTGTCCAACCATGCTGTTGATGCTACTGCATGAAATCTGTTTTGACTTCCCAGCTGTTGAAGAAGTGTTGCGGATTTAATAAATATATATCTAAATTGCGTGTGGCTTAGTGTGCTTTACAGGCTTGCTTGGGCATGATATTAACTGGTACAAACTTTATACAAATAGAAGTACTCTACTTGTTTGTGTTGTTTACTGGTATGATTTGTTTTTTACTTCTTGGATGAGCTAAATGTTATAATTTGCACTCTGCTCACATTCGGATCTACCTGGATGTGATAAATTTCGTGGTTTCTTTTGGTCTGGTGGTAAAGCAAACATGCATTGTAGAACTCATTTCGCCCACCACAACCATCCAGTACATGAGCCATCTTATCTCTTTGATCGTACTATTTGGCTGGCCGGCTACCTGAATTGGCCCTAGCGGTGATCTAACCATCCAGTAATATGAATCTTAGGGTGAGCAACAAAATGAAAAACAGAAACACAAAAAAAGGATTGCTTGTTTTGTTCTTTCAGATCAAAGGAATGGTTAAGCCAATGCTCTCTTTTAGTGGGTTCATTTTCGTTTGCTCGTTTGTTCTTATCCCTGTAGTTTAATTCTGGTTATATAACTGTCGCATATCTTGCATAGAGTGAACACCCAACCTCGACCGATACAAGTTTGAGAATACCCGCAAATCAGACTCAGGTGGGGATGCTGCTGCATTATATGAACTAGGGGAATGCCGCTCCATGTGCACCTTACACGTGGCACACTTGTAGAGATCACTGACCGTATCGATGTTTGGCCCATCCCCCATCCCTACGAGTACCTACATGCAAAAAATCAGCTTGATTAGTGATTTTTAAGGATTTGATTGGAGTCGATTTCATGGGGTAATTTGTAACTGTAGATTTTGAGCATTATTTGGGGTACTCAGATCCGAAAGGCTTGAAATCACTAATCAGGCTAATATTTGGTATATAGGTCAGCCTAGGGATGGGAGATGGTCAATGGTCTCAAAGAGTGTCACGTGGCTTATACTATTGGCGTGCTGGACAGTTTAGCATTTAATGAGGGAAGGTTTTGCCTTTAAATAGAGAGGCCTTTAGTTGTCACAAATGTGGGTGGCAAGTGGCAACCCGGGTTCATGATAGTATAGATTGGCTTCATCCCCGTCTAACTTGGCAGTGTTATCGTCTCTAGGATGATACTGCAGTGCACCTCCTGAATGTTCAAACTATTGAATGTTCTTTGAAATTATTGTGGTGGTCTGTTGGGCAGGAAGTAGTCTGGTTTGTTTATGCTATTAGCTGTATGTTCTGTTATCTTTGTACTTTGAGATCTTCTCCATCTCTCTTCTTCAATATGTTTTCACTTATCAAAATAAATAAATAAATAAATAAAATTGTAAACAGGTTGTCAAGTGTTGAAAGCCTCAGCCCTTTGAGATGGAAACTTGCTATCCACACACCAAATATTGTCAGATGGCACATTATTTGGGCCCACTGGTACCATGAATGCTTGCCTAATACTCTGGGAGCATCTAGCCATAAAAAAAGCAGCCTGATTGATGATCCATAGCCATTGATTTAGAATTATTTGATCATGGGCCTCATTGTCAGGCGCATGAGTAGGGTTCCAAGCCCACGGGTAGAGTAGTGAGTGCAAGTTTCCCCCCATTTGAGATGGGGCACTGATCTTCATGTAGCCTAATAGCTTGCTGCCTCCCGACGGTTTTTTCAGTCCCAAACTGTAAAGAGAACAATCTATATAACAAAACAGGACGGTTGTCTCCCCCTCTTATCTGGTTTCATAAAGGATGGCCGAGATCTTATCACACCAACTGGACGGTGGATCTCAGTCACTCACACCCAATTTTTACAAACGCTTTGTCGATGAGTGCCGTGGGCATGGGTCACCTATTAGTCTATATAACAAAACAGGGAAGTTGTCTCCCCACTTATCTTATCCTGCTTCATAAGATAAATAGTGGTTGAGATCAAATCCATCCATCTAATGTGGACGGTTAGATTTCAGCCACTCAATCCCCCTCATTTGACTTTGTGTGCAACAGATTGAAAATTTGAAAATTTGAATTTAGCGCCTTTATTATTTTCGTTATTTTCTCATTTTTGCCCCCGTGCTTTACAGTAACGCCCCCAGTCCGTTATACCGTTTGAGTGCCGATGGCACCCAATTTTTGCAAACGCTTTTGTCGGAGAGTGCCATGGGCACGGGTCATTTACTATCTATATAACAAAACAGGGAAGTTGTCTCCCCACTTATACCCCCTCTTATATGTTTCAACAAAGAAGGGCCAAGATCTTATCTCCAAAATAAACAATGGATCTCAGCCACTCACACCCGATTTTGGCAAATGCTTTGTTGGAGAGTGTCGTGGGCACGGGCCACCCACTATCTATATAACAAGTGAAAGTGGTTGTCTTACTCCCCCTCTTATCTTATAGGGCTTCAATAATGAGTGGCTGAGATCCACTTTGCTTCATATCGATGGCTGAGATTAACTCCCACCCGATTTTGACAAACACTTTGTCGGAAATTACTGCGGGCACGGGCCGCTCATGCATATAACAAGACAACTCAGTTGTATTCTCTTATCTTATCCATCGATCTAATGTGGACGGTTAGATTTCAGCCACTCAATCCGCCTCATTTGACCTCAATTTATTTAGAATTTGAATTTCAACACCGTTATTTTTTGTTATTTCTATTATTTTCCCATTTCTCCCTCTGTGCGTTACAATCCGTTATAACAGCTGTTATAATAGAAAAAAACGGTAATACCCCCGTCCGTTGTACCGTTTGAGTGCCGAAGGCACCAATTTTTGCAAACGCTTTTGTCGAAGAGTGCCGTGGGCACAGGCCATTTACTATTCTATATAGCAAAACACATTGATTGTCTCCTTACTTATACCTCCTCTATAAGCATCAACAAAGAAGAGCCGAGATCTAATCCTCCCCAAATGGACAGTGGATCTCCACCACTCACTTGATTTTGGCAAATTCTTTGTCGAGGAGTGCCGATGGCGATGGCACAGGGCACCCACTAATCTATATAACAAAACAGAGAAGTCACTTATCCCACCTCATATCGGCTTCACAAAGGATGGCCGAAATCTTATCACCCCAAATGGATAGTGGATCTAAGCCACTCACACCCAATTTTGGCAAACACTTTGTCGGAGAGTGCCAGGCAACTACTAGTTCTTTACAAATAAAGGAAACATCCATATGGCTAGTGGTCTCTAAAATTCTGCCACGTGGTTCATACTGTGGTGATGTCCGTACTCAAAGTCCTACTCTCTTCTATAGATTCAAAGCATGCGTGAGATCTCTCATGATGTGAAAGGTTTGAAGGCCTCTCAAAAGCTTTGGCCTTTATTCCATTTTTGGGAAGTTAGGTAGGGCTTTGGGCCTTCTGGTAGGGCTGCATGCCTATATATGTAAAAGAAGATTAAAAAAAAGAACATGCTATCTCAATGTTTGGATTGTTCAATATATGGGCGCTATTAAAGGGCATTGGATGTTGGCTCCCCCCTGCAGCTGGATGGATGGATCAGGCCTTGTCTCATTCCTCTCGTATGGCAAGTCTTGGTTTTGTCATCAGTAATTCTTCGTCCAACATTGTACTAGCAGGCGGTCATCCCGCAAGCGCATGTGACGCGAAGGAGGCAGAGGCAGAGGCGAAAGCTATGTAGATTGGGTTTCGTACTGCTAGGGACGCTCATCTGGATCATATTTTAGTGATTTCCAATGCAAAACGGGTCGTGGAGGCTCTCAGGGAAGGATCATCGGACTTGGGCTGGTTTTCTTTAGTTCTTTGTGATACATTTTGGAGGTTGCTTTTCTTTTGACAATATTTCCTTTTCTTTCTCTGGACGTGTATCAAAGACGGTCCCTCATATTATTGCTCAACGGGCTAAACTTTTCTCTCATCTATCCTGAATCGCTATCCTTAGCCCCGTCAAAGGATCAGAATGGACCTCTTGATGTGGGGTAGGGTGTATTTTTTTTTTTTTTTTGGCGGTGAGTAACAAAATAGTGCTTCCGCATTTGAAAAAGTTTCAAGGCATACCTTGTCACATCTTTTTCCTTTTTTTAATGATCGAGGATGTTACTTTTGACCTCTTCCAACTAGCATTTGACATAAATGTCCCTACCATTTTATATTTGACTTTTGAAAGGACTAAGTAAAGGCAGTTTTACAATAGGGTCATTTTTGTCAAACACTGTCAAATATTGATTGGTCTGTAGGTCCATCCAAGGATGGGTCAAATATGAAACATCAATACCGTCGGTGGTCTATAAGAATATGCCACGTGTCCCTCATAAAAAACACAAGAACTACGTGTCCCTCATAGTCCAGTCTGTCGGCTATGCTCCCTCACCAAGTGGTGGCCCTTGGATTTAACACTATGAACTACCGAAATTAATTTAATTGTATGGAGGTGGAGTACAACTTAGGATGATAGACATGTATTACATCATATGATAACTCTCTTTCTCTCCCACAACAACTGAGATTTGATTAAAAGAATATTTTAATATGGGTCGCTTAACAAGATATTTTCTTTTCGTCCCCACCGACAAAACTTGATATCCACCCTTGACATGAGTAAAACTTGGCTAACGGGCGACAGACACTGACCGCCCTCAGTATTCATCACGTGGCACATTTTTAAAACACATTGACCGTATGGATGTTTGGTTAATCCCTAGGTGGACCTACAAACCAAAAAACGACATGATTTGTGATTTCTAAACGTCGGATTAGATTCATTTCAATGGGTTGATTTTAATTGTAGGAATTTGAGCATGGTTCGAGTTCAAGGGACCCCCATTTCTGACCCCCTTTTTTCACCCCCATCTTGGCGTACCCATGTAGAAGATGAATCAATGGCTGATTTTTGGTGGGGATGGTAACCTCACAGTATAGATCACCCCAACAAAAAATCAGCCCATTCTGAAATTTCAAACACCATCAAATGTGGTTTTACAGTTACACGGTAAAAATCGACGGTCCATAATGCTTCAGCTTCTAAACCAGTCTATGAATATCAGAATGATTTGAATTTTTGTGAGGATGATCGCCTCACCATAGAGATCATCCTCATCAAAAATCAGCCATTGATTCATCTTCTATGTGGGTACGCCAAGATGGGCGTCAAAAAAGGGGGTTAGAAATGGGGGTCCCTTGGGCCCGACCCTTTGAGCATTATTGACCATTATTTGGAATACAAGATGGAAAGGTTTGAAATCACTAATCGGGCTGATTTTGGGTTTGTAGGTCCACCTAGGGAGTAAAACTTCTATAATAGCATTCTGACATTACAATGAAAATCACAGGCTACGTGGTACACTCTTTAGTGGACACTGACGGTATGGATGTTTGGCGAGTCCCTCAGTGGATCTCTAAACCAAAAATCAGCCTGATTAGTGATTTACAGCCTTCGGATCTTTGCACCCGAATTCAATAATGCTCGAATTCCTACCGTTAAAATCAACCCATGAAAGTAACTTCAATCGAATCGCTTAGGAATCACTAAGCAGGCTGATTTTTGGTTTACAGGTCCACCGAGGGACTGGCCAAACATCCATACGGTCATCGTACACTAAGAGTGTGCCACGTGGCCTGTAATTTTTATTGTGACCGAAGCATCTGTCAAAGGCTGTGATAGAAGTTTTACTCCTTTAAAGGAGGCCGTTTTAACTGTTAAACGGACTGGGGGCGTTACCGTGTTTAAACGGCCGTTAAAACGGATTGAAACGGTCATGGGCAAAAATGAAAAAAAAAAATGGGAAAAAGGGAATTTATCGGTTTTAACGGAAAAAAACGGAAAAAGTGGCGCTGAAATTCAAATTTTGAAATTTGAAAATTAAAAAAAAAAAAACGGAATTTAACGGAAATTAAATAGATTTAACTGCCGTTTTTTTCACAAAATTTTTTAAAATTAAACGGCTGTTTAAACGATTTTAACAGGCGTTAAAACAAAAAAAACGCCGTTTTTTTCAAAACCTATAAAACGTATTTAAACGGTTTTAACGGAAACGGACTAGGGGCGTTACCGTTAAACGGCCGTTTTTAAAACCATGCTCCCACCTACGGATTCGCCAAACATCCATATGGTCAGCGTCCTCCAAAAATGTGCCACATTGACGTGGCTCATATTGTGGGCATTTACGGCTTCACTGACAATCGCCGGTCAGCCAAGTTTTACTCCCCTAGACAAGTTTACTTGATGTCCACCCAGAAATGCCACGTGGCACACTCTTCAGGTCCACTTAGACCGTCGATATCTGTCCATCCCTAACTGGACCTACACACCAAATATCAACCCATAAAATTTCTAGCCGTTGGATTTGATAATCCCATAAAAATCTTGAATCTGACGGCTAGAAATTACTGATAAAAAATGATCGAAATAAGAGCCATAAATCACCCAATTTGGCTGATTTTTGGTGTCTAGGTCCACTAAGATGTGGGCCAGACATTCATAGAGTCATGGGTACAATACAATATGCCACGTGGCATGTTAGGGTAGACACGGAGTGGAGGATATCAAAGTTTTCTACGTCCTAGTCACCACCCATCGAAGCTAAAACTAGAGGTAGGTTTTCAAGGCAAAGTCCTCTGCATCTAAAATGCAGAGAACTTTGGATGCAGTCGATGCAGAGGAGTCTCGTGGCCATACATGGCTCATTTTTTGGGGCCCACTAACCGCATGGATGTTTACCTCACCTCTTGGTGGATATTCATACCAAAAATCAGCTTGTTTGATAATTTCTAGCCGTTGGATTAGTGGGCCCCAGAAAATGAGCCATGTAGGGCCACGAGACCCTCCAAAGTCATCTGCATCTAAAATTTTTCCGGTTTTCAATGCTACCTTCCAATTGTAAGTGGGGTCTTAAAAACCACCAATTGTGTGCTCTGAAAACAGGTTTAGATACCAAAAACACTCTTTTCCAGTCTCGATCGACCTTGTGGGTTCCATCCCAATACCACCACAACCGTCAGTGTCCGTCACCGTTGGGAGTTCCAGAACCTTCTGAGCTCTTGCTCTTGCCAAAAAAACAAGAAAAGAAGTATCGTCCTAAAGCACTTCCAAATCTGTGTTGTACTCATCAAGATTCCCTTACACCATCCCAAAGACCACCACACAAATTTCGAAGAACATCCAACGGTTTGACCACACCAACAACAATGCTGTATTCTTAGAAATAAATAAAGATTCTTATACTCATGTGTATCCGCAGCAACACTTACACTGCGGGCTTCGTAGGACACGTATCTAAAAATAAGCTTTAACTTTGTTAAACTCATGGTTAAAAAGTAACTACAGTCAAGTTTAAAGTGATCCCCGTCGCATGGCGTTGCAGGTAGACATTAGATTACAAGTGCAATAAACCTTGCCTCACCCTTTTGGTTGAGGCATCTCCTCATCCCCCATATATGAGTAAACACATGGACTTGGAGAGTGTTCCTTGCCTCACCCTATTTTTATTTTCAACTAATTTTTCAAGTGCCATGCCCTCCCTAACACGTGTCACTAGATGATTGGGTGTTAAAGGAGATGCCTCAACCAAATGGGTGAGGCAAGCCCAACTGCTACAAATGCCTAGCCCAAGCCCAATCGATCTATAACCAGTTGGACTTGCCTCGAACCATATATCTACTGGGAGCAAGGATGAAAGTCTCGGGATCGTAGGCTGGATCGGTGGGCTCCTATCCCGATTTGGATCGGTCCGATCCAAAACATGATCGGCCCATATTGCCCAAGACGATTTGAATATCCTTTGTAAAACTGAGATCTTGCACGAGACAGGGCTGCTTTGGATCGGATCGGTGGGCTCCGATGCCGATCCGGATCTGGAAGGGCATGGCAACTTGAAGAACCAGTTGAAAATAAAAGAGCTCAAGCTGTCTTCACTCTTTATTTCTTTCTTTTTTTAGTAGCCTCAAGTAGATGTCCAAGTTGTCGGTACGCTTCCCTCCACGTTTTACTCAATGATTGGGGGTTGAGGAGATGCCTCAACCAAAGGGGTGAGGCAAGGTTTATTGCTCTAGAACAGTAGAACTTTCGATTACAAGACCTTGAGCATTATTTAAACCGTTACACTCCCACCTCCACTATTACTTGTCAACATGTGGTAAGGACAAAATTAAACGGCCAAACAGCCTTCTTTGAGGGAGCAAAAAGAGGGTGAAGAAATATCTCAAGATCCCTTTTGTCCTTACCTTTACATTACATCTACTCTTCATTCATTGTTCTATTTATAAACTGCTACCCATTTTAGATTTCTTCCCCAACTGCATATATTTTCATTTCTGTTCCTCTTAATCTGCAATTTAATCCCTTTTTATTCCAACTTCTCAATCACTTCTCTCTCCTTCTCTTTCTCTCAATTACCCTTTTGGGTATTTTGACCCTCTCTGCATTTCAACCAAGACCCATTTCTGTTCAGATTCCTTTCTGTAAGAAACTCATTCTTCTCTGTTTTTCTTCTATTTTCTGTCTGATTACAAATTTGACCCACACCTTCATTTTCTTTCCTCCATTGATTTTTCTAATTCTAGTTTTTTTTTCTATCTTTGCAATTCAAAGAACCCATTTGATCAAACCCCTGTAGGAGTATTTCCTTCTTATCAAAACCCTTTTAGGAGAATTTCTTAAACCAACTGCATTGTTCTTTATAATCCTGTATACCCATTAGATCACTCCATTTCTACTTCAACAATCAAATTTAATTCCTCAAAGAAAAAATTTCCAACCCCTTTAAGATTTTGTACCCTTGTTCATATCCCAAACATGAATCCTCCATCCAGAGTGAAAGAAGAGTTTCCGGGAGCTAGTTCGTCTTACTCTGGTTACCGGCAATCGATTCCTCCTCCCCGGCCAATGGAAGGCCTCCATGAAACTGGGCCTCCTCCTTTTCTCAACAAAACCTTTGACATGGTTGATGATCCAAGCACAGACCACATTGTTTCTTGGAGCAGAGCTAGCAACAGCTTTGTTGTGTGGGATCCCCAGACTTTCTCCATGAATCTTCTCCCTAGATACTTCAAGCACAACAACTTCTCCAGCTTTGTTAGACAGCTCAACACTTATGTAAGTGTTTTTCTCAATCAATCATTGATGTTGGTCTTAACATTTGCATCTAATTTTTTTCCTGTCTTTAATTGTTTTTGATCTTTGTGAATTTTTATCTGCTGTTCTACATATAAATTGGGAACTTTTAAGAAAAAATCTATTTTTTTAGTATTATATACGATCTGTGTTCATTTGATTTGAATACTAGATGTTTATGTCCATGAAGCATCTATAATATTTTTTGAATCCCCCTCACCCCTCTTTTTTGGTAATTTTTATTTTTATTTTTATTTATTGTAGTTTGTGTTTGCTCAAAATTAAATTTTGAAAAAAAAGATAACAACATAGATTATGATAATTACTGTTTCTAGGCTGATCAATCATACGTTGTTTATTAATTTATCATTGTCTTTCTGAGGAAAGCTGTGGTGGATGATTGGATCCTTATTAAGGTTTTCAGTTCTATGACTTTGTGGTTTCTTGGATTTTGTTCTTGAATGTGGAATTTTGATTCAGGGCTTTAGAAAGGTGGATCCAGATAGATGGGAGTTTGCCAATGAAGGATTTCTTAGAGGGCAGAAACATCTTCTGAAGAACATCAGGAGGAAGGCTCCTTCTCAGCCACCCCTTCAACAGCAAGCTCTGGGTGCTTGTGTTGAAGTCGGGCGGTTTGGATTAGATGGAGAGATTGATCGATTGAGGCGTGACAAGCAAGTTCTTATGATAGAACTAGTGAAGCTCAGGCAACAACAGCAGGACACTCGTGCCCAACTTCAAGCTATGGATGAAAGGCTTCAAGGAACAGAACAGAAGCAACAACAGACGATGACTTTCTTGGCAAGAGCAATGCAGAACCCCACTTTTATCCAACAATTAGTCCAACAGAAAGAGAGACGAAAGGAACTTGAAGAAGCAATTACTAAGAAAAGAAGAAGACCGATCGATCAAGGGCCTAGTGATATTGGAAGTAGCGATTCGAGTCGAAGCCTTGAAAGCGAATATCCAATTAAAGCTGAACCCCAAGAATTTGGAAATGTTTACGGGTTTGAAGTTTCGGAGCTGGAGAGAGTTGCATTGGAGATGCAGGGATTGAGTAAAGCTGGAAAGGAGCTAGAGGAAGCACAGGTAGAGCAAGAACCTGAACTAGAAAGTGAAGATGAAGCACTAGATGAGGGATTTTGGGAAGAATTGTTGAATGAGAGGTTTGGAGAAGAAAAGGGTATACTGGACTTTGAAGGAAGAGAAGATGAAGACGTGAGTGTCTTGGCTGAACGATTGGGTTACTTGGGTTCCAGCCCAAACTAAAGAAGCTTGACTTGTGCCGCTTTGGTTTTCCAGTAGACCCTTCATGGCTGTTCAATGTCTGATTGTTGCATTCTCTGATTTGGGTCCCGACAATGCCGGAAATCGATAATTTCCATCTGGGTTTCTTGCTCATTTGACAGGAGGATACCAAGATCAATAGGTTTACAGGAAGATCAACCAAGAGGGAGAAAACCTAGCAGTGTATCCTTAGAAAATATCTTGTTTACTTGTGTTCTTTAACATGTTTGTTTCTTTGGATTCCCCTTTTTTTCTTAAATCTCTCCCTCTCATTTCTCTATCTTAGCAGATTGCAGGCATTGTTTTGGAATTGTCTGAGGAAGTCTCTATCTTTTGATTTATCCCAAAGGTTGTTCTTGTTTTTCTCAATCCCCCCCACCCCATCACCCATCTTCTATGTTACTCCAATTGATTTTCTTTGAAACTTTTAATAATTTATTTTGTATTTTGAATGGAGTGTAGATTATTCAGCAATAGTGAGTTCGTTGAAGAGGGGTGGCTCCAGAACTCAAATAATCCAACGGTCGGATGGTGTTCTTGAAATCCAAAGCAGCAGTTAATACCTGCCTTTGTCGGTTAGATATTTTTTGTTCGTTGAGGTAGTTTTTCACTTTTTGGAGAGAGGTGGTCGGTGATGATGTTACATTTGCACATGTACCTTTTTTACGAGGGCGAATTGATCCTTCTTTGTCATTTTCAACAAGGCGTTGGTTTTCGTACTAAACGGGTCTTGGCAAAATAAGAGATTTTCAACCCAAAGGATAGTTTTGGAAGATTAGTTTGGAGGGGTAAATCTATAAATTGTGACAATTCAAGACACATTTAGAAAATGAATATTCTAAATTTGTCCATAGACTCCATACGGAGTTATTAAGGGTTATTTTGGATATAGGGAAGTAACGAACCCAAGCTTTAAGGCTATGAGCCCAATCCCAACCCAGCCCAAGGTCGGGCATAGATTTTTTAACCTGAGCCCAACCCGATCGCGATCAGTTGGTCAATTTCTCAATTTTTTATTGGTTGGAAAGGGTTGCTTAATTTTTTTTTTCATATTAAAATTGTTTATTGCACAATACAATAACCGTTATGCTAGCCATTAAATGATAGCTTCATTAATTTGCACATCCTAAAAATAAGACCACATTAACAAAATATATGTACATGCTTTTATATTCATCTTTAGAGCTTTATTTATACAAAAATTACAAGTTCAAAATTCTCCGTATAATCTTGTTCTTATAAATGCCAAATAATTTGCCTTCAGCTACAGATAGTAACGCAATTGTGAATCGTAACAAGTAACAACTATGACAAGGAAGGGAAAAAAAATTGACCGGGAAAAACAAAGAGATGACAAGGGAGAACTAGGGGTGTCAACAGGTCGGTTCCGGTTCGGTTCCTATGGTGTCCAGAACTGGAACAATCAGTTCGGTTCCTTAACAGTTTTGGTTCTCAAAGTGATGGATCCGGAATCGAAACCGATTATGTATTTCTGTCAGTTTCGGTTCTGGTTCCGGGTATAAAATCTTGAGAATATGAGAATTTTCACACTATATTTATACATTGGTACCAGTTCTTATCGGTTTAGTTCCGGTTCTTATTAGTTTCGGTTCTGGTTCCGGTTACTTTTTAATCGGTTCCCAAAAATGTGGAACCGGAACCGGAGTTTTCGGTTCCGGTTAAACGCGTAAAATTGACACCCCTAGGGAGAACAACTTGATGACGAAGAACACCAAAACAATGACAAGAAAGAGACATAAGATGACAATTAAGATTACACTGATGACAATAAGAAAGAACAATGATAACAAGAAAGGACAAAGAGATGACAAGGAACACCAACACGATAACATGGTAGAAAAACTGATGACAATATCGAGAAAATCGATTCCAAAGAATATGAAACATATGACAAGAAAGATCAAACAAAAGAAAGAGAAGGGGAACTGATGATAGTGAAGAACAAATAATATACAAGATATGACAAAGAAGAACAAACCGATGAGGCGAGATACATTAAGTTTCGAAGATTTAAAAGGGTGAGAGATTTTCAAAGAGAAAATGATAGGGATGTGATCATTAAGGTTTACTTGTATAACGTGTAGACGTGGTTTTTGACAGATGACGAACCATATCCCAACCGTTTGATGTTATCATCTGCAATTGGACGGTTTACTTTAAAACCCCAAAAATCATACTTTATAGAGAAGGATCTATACATACAGTAGTTGTATGTACATAGTTGCTTTTGTGCGGATTTCAATAAAGTTATTGACATTCTCGTAATAAAAGCCAATTTTATTAAGTATTTGGGATATTTCCCTATCTTCTTTTCTATGTTCTTTATAAAATAGTATCTATAGTGAAGTAGAGACCTCCAAGCCTCCTTTATCACTCATCCAAGTAATGCTCACATGGCACTTACTACATTCAGAATGCCACGTGAAGAATTTTTTCTATCATCTCTCTAAATCTCTTTTTAAAATTATCAAATTTTACCCAATTATCAGTATAAACTCTACGGAAAATTTCATAAAAGAAAATAAATTTAAATGTATTTGCAAAAATAAAAACAATTTTCTGACATTTGCAAAAAAAGTAACTAAACGCCCTTTTAAAGGGCGTTTCTATCTGACAAAAATTAAAGCTGAAAAAAGCTGATAGACGCTCTTTAAAAAGGCGTTTTCCCATAGAGCATAAAACTTTTGTCACAATACGAGCCACATGTCACACTCTTAGTGGACGCTAACCGTATGGGTGTTTGGCCAGTCCCTAGGTGGACCTGCAAACCGAAAATCAGCCTGATTAGTAATTTACAACCTTTGGATCTTTGCACTCAAATAATGCTCAAATTCTTACGATTAATATCAGCCCATGAAAATAACTTCAATCCAACGCTTATAAATCACTGATGATGTTTATTTTTGGTGTGTAGTTCTACCTAGTGAGTGGCCAAACATCCATATGGTCAGCGCCCACTAAGAGTGTGCCACATGGCTCGTATTGTGACACAAGTTTTATGCCTCTATGGTACAAATGCCCTTTAAAAGGACGTTAGTCAGCCTTTTTTAGCAGGCACAGAAGAATTGTTAGGCCTTTAATTTTGTCAAATAGAAACGCCCTTTCAAATGTCAGAAATTTATTTCTGGTTTTGTAAATACATTTAAATTTATATTCTTTTATGAAATTTTCCGTAAACTCTATCTACTCTTCCTAATTTCCTCTCCAACTAAATAACTCTCTTTAGAAATCAATGATATAGGATTATGTATTAAAATTTTGAAACAGAAGTCCCAAAAATTGCCATGTAGTACTTTTATGGGCCCACTTTCCCCTGAATGTGTGGCCCACACCTTGGTGGACCTACACACCAAAAATCAGTACGATTGTTGGTTTCTACCTATCAGATTTGAGTACTTTTTCATCATGGGCTTGGAACCAACCCATAAGCCTGTTCTTGAAGTCCGTGAAGAAAAACGCTTGAATCCTACGGCTACAAATCACCAATCATGCTTTATTTTTGTTGTGTACGTCTACCATGGTGTGGGCCAAACATTCAGGGGAAAGTGGACCCAAAAAAGTACTACATGGCAATTGCTTGAGTGAAGCGCAACACGTGTCTCTCTACCTCATTTCTTTATGCATATATTCATATTTTCATCTTTTTACTAATTTTTTATAATAATTATTTTTAAAATCTTATTTTAGAAGTATTGAATGTGATTATATACCCTTAAAATATAAAATTTTAATTTGTACTATGCTACAAATATTAATCTATTACTGCAAGAATTATTGTTATTTAATTCTGAATTTTTTAGTTGGTATTAAGTTATGATTGGGTGGGTCATAGACGACAAGTTGATCTGGACCATGGTTTAAAAAACTGCCGTTATATCGGATTCGGACCTACTTCGTTATACGTTATCATCTATTTTAATGCTCAGAAAATAATGGTCACTATTTTCGTTATAATGGCCTTTTTTAATGCCGTTAAAATGAAAATAATGATCGTGATTTTATGAAAAAATTATGAAAAACAACTACCGTTATATCTGTTATTTTTCATTATTTTCTGTTATAAATTTTCTTGAAGATTTGAAATTCAAATTTTGAATTTTAGCGCTCTTATTTCTGTTGTTTTCCGCTATTTCCATTTTTCGTTATTTACAAGTAACGCCCCAATCCATTATATCGTTATAACGACCCCTTCCAAACCTTGATCTGGACTATAACTTTGTTAGAGGCCATTAGATGGTCGTCGTAACCATCAGATAGAAGATATTGGCTCACAATCGGTTCATTACTGAGAACGAAAGCTCACCCATGAAAATGAAAGCTCACCACCCCATCTTCATTTCACATTAGGATACCAAAATAAACTCCGAAACTCAAAATTATAAAATTCACACATTATCCAAATTAATTAAAGACAGACTTTAAATAGAAGTCTTTAAACCCGAAACAAAAGACAATCGTCAGATCTGATCTTATATAATGACTATACTGGAGTGGGGCAACCCCACTACTACTCGATCCGAACACTCATTCGTGGGACGGCACTAGTGGAGTTTGATGGTGCTAGAGTACTGTAAATCAAGGCACGTTCAACATCGTGGGTTCCGCTCGATGGGGTTCATCGGTCTTAATTTGAGCTTCGTGAGACATTTATCATAGCATACTGGAATTTGTGTGAGTCCGTAGATGTACGTTGATCGTGAGGGAACTACATAAATCTGTGTTGTGTGTAATTGCATCTTCGTGTGCTTTATTCTTTCTTCTAATAGGTACCATACGGGGTTGATCGGGCTTCATATATAATTCTATCCGTATATTCTGTTAGTTATAGTTATTTTTCTCGTCTAAGTTTTGAATTATAATATATTCATCTTTTCTCTCTTTTTTTTTTTTTTTATCTGTCTCGTATATATTATAATTTAGTTACCATTACCGTTATAATGGTAATGCTTCGCTACATTTTGCTGATTTCATGCTGATCATTATTTTTTAAATAATCTCCGTTATAACGAAAATATCATCTGTTATTTTTTGACTAACATAAAACTTCTATTAATTTTCATTTATCCCATTATTTTCCACAAAATTTGAAAAAAAAAAAAAAAAAACGGGGTCATGTTCTAAGTTTCAAAACAGTTGTTAACGTAATGGGCTTGGGCGTTACGAAACGGCCCTTAAAACTGTTGAAACGACGTTATTTAAAAAATTAAAACCATGCAAAAAAGTATGCATTCAGTCTGATTGGTGATTTGTAAACATTGGATTTGAACATTTTTCCATAATATGAAGAAGAAATGTTGGAATCCAATGGCTGGAACACAAATCAGGCTATTTTCGGTGTCGGTGAACCAACGGATGTGTCATCTGATAAAGGAATGTGAAAAGCCACCGCACTGATCTGGACAAAAAATATGTTCGGTTGAGGCCATTGACTATTGGATTCAGTAATCCACGGTCCACAAGGCAACAACTGCAAAGGAGTAAAATAGTGTTGCCTGGTGGACCATGATCTCTTGTTATACCCTTTGCAGTCATTTCCTCGTGAACCGTAGATCTTTTGACTATTGCTCAACCGCAAGGTTGTTTTCTGCGTTTAACCGTTGGACAGCACGATAAAGATACAAAGAAGCACCCAACACGTGGTTTACAATATCTTAATTTAGCCAAGTGGGTCTTCAAGTCCACCAATTGTTTGCTACCAGAGCTGGCTACCAAAACCACTCTTTCCCACTGCCGACATCATTTGTGGGTCCCACCCTAATACAACTACCGCTCGAGTGCAAAACCTGTCTCACTCCAAATTCTTTTTGCTCCCATCGGGCCACGAGCTAACTTTGATCCTACCCTTCTAAAAATTCCACGTGGCAACTCTTTTGGGCCCATTGACTTATGAATGTTTGACTCACCTTATGTAATCGAACAATTTTTCATGGGGCCATTTTCAGCCGTTGGATTTGAGTATTATTTGGCTTCTCAAATCGAATGGCTAGAAATCGCCAATCAAGAGAATTTTTGGTGTCTCACCACTACTTCCCAAAAGTTCACTGAAGCCCGAAAATTATGGCACATGACTTTTTGATGGAAGGATCAAATGGGAAGAGCAAAATTTTTTCCTACTCCCACCCTTGTTAAGTTCCAGAACTTTCTGAGCTACAATATCAGCCGGAAAATTTTATAACATTAATTGCGTGATCAAGGCATAATGTAATTGTCTATATGCCACCTGTCATGCTCTTAGAGACTACTGACCATGTAGATGTTTTTCAACCCTTTGGTGGACCCACGTACCTGTTAGTGAATTCTAGCTCTTGAGTAGATCTTTGCTGACGGACGTCCGTAGTTGACGATGATGGACCCGATTATAAGCCATGTGGCACGCTATTAGAGATCACTAACCGTATAGATATTTCTTTGGGTTTGGACCAACCTTAGGTGGACCAACCCTGGAATTTGAGTAGTATTTGGGGAACAAAGATCCAAAGGTTTGCAATCATTAATCAGGCTGATTTTTAGTATGTAGGGTCCACTAGTGATGGGCCAAACGTCCATACGACAGTCACTAAAAGTTTGACACGTGGCTCAACATCCGTCAGCAAAGTTCTACTCTTAACCCTGGGGTTTGAGTTCTTTCAAGGTTTGATATTTTAGCCGTGGGAGTGGTCTCTAAAAAGTGTGCGACATGTGGCACATACAGCATTGGATGATGCCTTGTGTTATAAAATTATCCTATTCAGTTGCGAAAAAACTTCGGAACTTTATTTAAACCGCTAAGTGTTACACTCTCACTTCCACAGCTTCTTGTCGAATAAGGGTGGCAATGTAACAAGCTGTAGCTTACGCCAAACACCATTTTTGTTACTCGTAGTTGCCAACTGGGCCCACTAACCGCATGGATGTTTAGCCCGCCCCCGGATAGATATTCATATAAAAAATCAGCTTGTTTGATAATTTGTAGCCGTTGGTTTGAGTACTCAAAAACTGGTTGAACTAGACGGTTTAAAATCATTTCTTAAAAATTACTAATATCTAATGGCTAGAAATTACCAATCATGGTGAATTTTGGTGTGTATATCCACCAATGGGTAGGATAAACATCCATGCGGTCAGTGGGCCCAGATTGCAGAGGCGACTAACAAAAATCATGCTACATAGCCACCCGTCCAAACCACAGTATGAGCTACTCTTAGAGACCGTTGACCATATGGATGTTTGGCCCATTCCTAAGGGACCAACAGATCAAAAATCAGCGAAAAACAATTAATCCACAAAGGACCATGGACAAAAAGGATCTTAAGATATTTTTTACCCTGTTTTTGCTCTGTTTTTTTTTGAGGAAGGTGGTTAGCAGTTTCAGTTTTGTCCTTAGGACACATAGACACAAAGGAGTAAATCTTTGATGACGAACGTCCGTCATCAACGTTGATAACGGACCACATTATAAGCCACGTGGCACACTCTTTGTGACCACTTACTGCATGGATGTAGTCCCAAACGATAGCTGGACCTACATACCAAAAATCAGCCTGATGTCCTTTTTGGGTTTGTTTTTAACTGTGGGATTCCGAACATTTTCTAGGGTACTCAAATCCAAAGGTTGAAAATCTTTAATCAGGCTGATTTTTTGTTAGTATAGGTGCACCTAGAGATGGGCCAAACATCCCATACGGTCAGTGGTCTCTAAGAGCATGCCACGTCGTTCAAACTGTGGTCCGTCGTCAAAGATTTACTCGTCGTCTAGGTGTGCTAACGACAAAACTGAAACAGCTAAAACACCTTCCTCACAAAAAAAGTGAAAACGAAGAGAGCTTTGCTGACTGACCATGATATAAGACACGTGGCATATCCTTAGAGATTTCTGACCGTATGGATGTTTGTCCCAACCCTAGGTGGACATACAGACTACCAATTAGACTGATGAGGGATTCCTAAGCGTTGGATCGGAATCGTTTTAATGGGTTATATTTTTTAACCGTGCAATTTGAGCATTATTGACCATTATTTGGGGTAAAAAGATCCGAAGGTTTAAATCACTAACCAGACTGATTTTTGGTTTGTAGGTTCACTTAGGGATTGGCCAAACATCAATACGGTCAGAGTGCTCTAATATTGTGCCACGTAGTTTATATTATAGTCGGTCAGCAACTTTTCTGGCCGGCGCCGGTCAGTAAAGTTCTACTCCGAAAACAAGGTAAAAAAAATATCTTAAGATCCTTTTTGTGCTTCCATTAATTGTTCTATTTATACGCTGTTACCCATTTTTAAGTTTTAGCTGAACTTAGTTCTCAGTTTCCTCCTCACTGAGTTCTTCAGCAGCCTCACTGCAATTTTTTTGATCTTTGTTGATCTTTATCTGCAATTTAACCACTGTTTATTCCAATTTTTTAATCACTTCTCTCTCTCTCTACCCTCTTGGGTATTTGAGACCCTCTCTGCATTTCAACAAGACCCCATTTTGGTTCAGATTCCATTCTCTAAGAAACTCTCATTCTCCCTCTGTTTTTCATCTGATTTCAACTTGAACCCTCAACTTCATCTTCTTTCCTCCATTGATTTCCTAATCCTGTTTTTGTTTTTTCGTTTTGTTTATCTTTCCAAAGTCTTCTGAACTTATATATTAAGCAACCTGTATTTTAACTCAGAACCCATTTTATGAGAATTTCCTTATTGTCAAAACCCTTTTAGAAGAATTTCTTTAATCAACTGCATTGTTCTTTACAATCCTGGATACCCATTAGACCCCATTTCTGTTTCAACAATCAAATTTAATTCCTCAAACAAAAACTTCAATCCCTTTAAGATTTTGTACCCTTGTTCATATCCCAAACATGAATCCTCCAGCCAGAGTGAAGGAAGAGTTTCAGGAAGCTAGTTCACCTAACTCCAGTAACCGGCAATTGAATCCTCTTCCCCAGCCAATGGAAGGCCTCCATGACACTGGGCCTCCTCCTTTTCTCACCAAAACCTTTGACATGGTTGATGACCCCAGCACAGACCATATTGTTTCTTGGAGCAGAGCAAACAACAGCTTTGTTGTGTGGGATCCCTACACTTTCTCTGTCAATCTTCTCCCCAGATGTTTTAAGCACAACAACTTCTCCAGCTTTGTTAGGCAGCTCAACACTTATGTAAGTTTTTTTTATCATTTATGTTGGTATTAGATTTTTCATTTAATTTTTGCTCTATTGTTCTATACATAAAGTGAAAAATTCATGAAGAAGAAGAAGAACTGCTGAACTGGTTTTTTTTTATTGGATTTAGTTTAATAATTGTATTAGATTTGACTTCTTAAACGCTTAGGGCCTTAGGCTGGTGATTGGTCTTTTTTTTCTTCTGTATTTTAATGGTGTTTAATCTTCTTTGTCAATTTGTGTATTCTGCTCAACATATAAAGTAGAACATTCAAGAAAAGAAAGTTTTTTTAAATTGGATTTTGGACAATGAATGGTTGTGTTGGATCCTTGTAAGGTTTTTCAGTTCTATGACTTGGTGGGTTCTTGGATAATGATCTTGAATGTGGAATTTTTATTCTTGCAGGGATTTAGAAAGGTGGATCCAGATAGGTGGGAGTTTGCCAATGATGGATTTATTAGAGGGCATAAACATCTTTTGAAGAATATCAGGAGGAGGAAGGCTCCTTCTCAGCCTCCCCTTCAACCGCAAACTCTGGGACCTTGTGTTGAAGTCGGACGGTTTGGATTAGATGGACAGATTGATCGGCTGAGGCGTGACAAGCAAGTTCTAGTGATGGAAGTAGTGAAGCTCAGGCAACAGCAACTGGACACTCGTGCTCACCTTCAAGCTATGGAGGAAAAGCTTCATGAAACAGAGCAGAAACAGAAACAGATGATGACTTTCTTGGCAAGAGCAATACAGAACCCAACTTTTATCCAACAATTGGTCCAACAGAAAGAGAGAAGAAAGGAAATTGAAGAAGCAATTACTAAGAAAAGAAGAAAACAGATCAATCAAGGGCCTAGTGACGTTGAAAGTGAATATCCAATTAAAGTTGAAACCCAAGAATTTGGAAATCTTTACGGGTTTGGAGTATCGGAGCTGGATACACTTGCATTGGAGATCCAGGGATTGAATAAAGCTGGAAGAGAGCCAGAGGAAGTACAGGAAGAACAAGAACCCGAATTCGAAAGTGAAGATAAAGTACTAGATGAAGAGTTTTGGGATGAATTGTTGGATGAGAATTTTGATGAAGAAAAGGTTATACCGCCACCGGTCTTCTTCGAAGGAAAAGACGACGAAGACGTGAGTGCCTTGGCTGATCAATTGGGTTACTTGGGTTCCAGCTCAAAGTAAAGAAGCTTGACTTGTTCTGCTTCAGTTTTCCGGTTCATGGCTTCAATGATGGTTCATCCCCGGTAGGAGACCCTTCATGGCTCTTCGTTTGTCTGATTGTTGCATTCTCTGACTTGGGTCTCTACTATATTTTTCATCTGGGTTTCTTACTCATTTGACAGGGGGATACCAAGATCAAGGTTTACAGGAAGAGCAAACGAGAGGGGAGAAAACCAAGCAGTGTATCCTTGGAAAATATTTTGTTTTTTTTGGTGTTCTTTAACATGGTTTTTTCTTTGGGTTCTTTTGTTTTTCTCTTCAAATCTCTCCCTACCATTTCTCTATCTTAACAGATTGCAGGAATTGCTTGGAAGAGTCTGAGGAAGTTTCTATCTTTTGATTTGTCTCAAAAGGTTGTTCTTGTTATCCTCATTCTCCTTCTACATGTACTCCAACTGATTTGCTATTGAAGCTTTTAATCATTTATAATGTATCTTGAATGGAGTGTAGATTGTTCAGCAACAGTTGGGTTGGTTGAAGAGGGGTGGCTCCAAAACTCAAAAATTCCAATGGTCAGATTGGTCTTTTTTGAAATCAATTGAAGCAGTTAGTACCTACCTAGGCTATTGCTTAGATTTTGTTCGTCGGGTAGTATTTTGAGAGACAGGTGGTCCGTTATGAGGTAACATTTGCACATATTTTTTTTTTCTGAGGACGATTTCTGTTATCTTCATCAAGGTGGTGGTGTTCATGTATGTTCTCTCCTTTCAGTACTAGAATTCCTTCACATCTAGGTTGGTATGTCAAAGACTGGATCCAATGGTGGTTGAAGGGAGTGTTCAACAATCCCAAAGAAAACTATCCAATGGCTTTAATTTGAAATATACGGAAAAATCATAAAATGTTACTTTTGAACAGTTGGTACCAAATCCAAAATGGATTCATGAAGAAGCTTTAAAGTTTTGGAAGGAGTGAATATCAGTTGCAGAATGTGAAGATTGAAAAAAGAAAAGAAATGAATGGCAGAAACCTGAACTCGGATGGGTTCAAAATCAAATTTGAAGGTGCTGTCAAACAAGGTGCAGATCACGAGTATGTAGGAGCTATAGGGAGAGATGAAAAAGGGCAAGAGATTTGTTTATTTTGGGGCATATGAATTTTGGGTTAAGGGGCTAAATTGTTTTGTGAAAAATTTTTGTCTTTGTGTTGAGATAATTTTCTCTTAACAAATGGATTTGTGCAACAAGAGTGGATGGGAAAAATGTCATAAAGTTTGCACTCAGTGTTTTTGGGAAATAGAGATCTTCCCAAGATTGTGTCTAGGTTGTATGTCATAACCAGAAGGTTGGTTAAATCGCAATAGGCGATCAACAATGTTTGACTACAAATATTTTGTTTTAGAGAGTTACAATAGAACTCTCATAGTTTTTGTTGTAGCATGGAAAAGATTACTTTCGAAATTTTATTCAAAGGAATTTCGAGAGAAGTTATACAGAAGGTGAACATCATGCCCCCTACATTTTCTATTAAAAGGAGATCGAGAATATCTCAAAAGATACAAGAGAAAGAAAAAGAAAAAACAGACAAGGAGCCGTCCCAAGGACTCAAAGAGCCTACCCTTGCCCCCATAATAGACTCTTAACTTAAAAATATAATCACTAAAGAAAAAATCCCTCAACTCATGGAAAATAGATCCCCAAGCATAGAGATGAGCCTTAATGTAAATGTTGACTTTCTGAAAAGGGTTCTCTATATCTTTAAAGATTCTGCCGTTTCTCTCCATCCAAATGCTCCAAATAATCGCGTAGGGAACCATTCTATTCTCCAAATTATCTTCCTTTTATCAGAGAAACCCAATTGAGGCCAACTACCCAAAAAACCTCCAACTGACTGAGGCATCACCCAAGAAAGTCCCACAAGACCCAAAAAGTAAGACCAAACCTAAGAGACAAAATCACAATGCAACAACAAATGACTAATGGATTCTCCATTAGTTTTGCATATTACATAGAAATTTGTGTAGTTATGTAGAAATATTTTGGTTATCATCATTAAATTAAAGTTTACAAAGACCCTTAAAGATAAAGTTTAAAAGAAGCTGAGAATATTATCTCCTGATTAATTTTGGAGCATTTGAAGAATCTGTTGATAATTTAAGTAATTAATGTCAATTTCAAAGAACTTATTAATGTACGTGAAGAGAATGCTCCCCTTCACCATCGAATTTATGAATTGGAGCTTGCATTAAAACCCATGGAAGATGAGAATCATGAAGAACCAGAGATTGTTGAAAATAAAGATCTTGAAGTCAATATCGGCTTACCATCATATCAAATTCACAATTAAAATGGACTGTTGAAAATGTACGTAATAGTGAATTAAGTGATTAAGTGGTTATTAATTAAATGTCATTATTATGATATTTTCTCGAATGTCTAAGTTTGTATCTAGAAATTCTAAGATGATATATCCAAGTTGTTTCCTAGAAAATATAAGTACATGCACGTGGGAAAATAGAGAGGTGCCTAGGAAATGTATTTTTGGTTATGTTGGAAATGCGTACTGAACCTAAGAAATTGGCTAGTGTTAGTAATGTCATTTAGCGTTATTGATGTGTATCTCTTTCTATATAGGTGAGAGGTCTATTTGTGTACGTAGTGTGTGAAACAAAAGAAAAGAAAGAGACATGAGTGAGGGTGGCCCGTGCACATGGCACTACCTGACAAAGCGTTTGTCAAAATCGGGTGGGAGTTAATTATCTCAGCCACTCTTTATTGAAGCCAGATAAGATGAGGGTGTATAAGACAACCACCGTCACTTGTTATATAGATAAATCTTGCTTAAAAAAAAAACCAATATGGATATGAACTTCACCAATGCGATCAAATTTTAAAAAAACTGGATAATGAATCTTCATTGGAAATGGATTGGGTTCGGACAAAAAGATTAATTGGATAATAAATAGCTAGCTAGGATCCACTGTCAGATTAGTATTTGGACAGAAGACGTTGATGGGACGTCCCTATTGACTGGTTATGGATCTACCCCTTCTTCCTGTCAGACAAACAGTGTGTTCAAAAACTCATACATCTCTATGTTTGGTAAAAAAAAAAAGGTAGTTCATTAATTTCCCTCAGGTCCTGGGAGGCGGTCACATAGAATAATGCATATCTGCTGCATGCTTGTGTGAAACTGTGAATAATTAATCGCTCACCTCTTTGATGGGTTTTTATCCCAGAAAAGAAAAATCATAAAATCTTGAAAGAGAGAGAATAGTATTTGGAAATCTTTCAATATCGATCCCTCATCGATATCCCTACAAGAGATAAGGCATGCACTGGTGTTGCACGAAAGAGATGAGATGCTTTACAAGTTTTGATCCGACAGCTTGCAGTCACTGGTAGCCACGTTTACATCTAGATATAGATGATTGACAAGTTCTAATCCACTAGCTTGTAGAATCTAAAGTGCAGGTCTCTTCGAACACCCAAGTTTGCAGTTCTCAGGGGCTTCAAAAGTAGCTTAACTGGTGATTTCTAGCGGTTGATGATATGAGCATTTTAATGGAGGGAGTCCCGTGACATTTTCCGGATACCCGATTGGGATAGTTGTATTATTGGCACACATGGTTGGACACAAGAAACACTGAATTCTGTTGTTCTTGCCTTCCCTAACCTTAGGCTTTTGGCTCAAAAGGGTTTAAGACGAGCGAGTGAGAGATCAGTGCCCTTCCACATGTTGGCATCTGATGCAAAACAGTTACAGTGTCCAACAGTCGGTGAGCTTGTAAGAGCCTTACACACCATCTCTCCTTCTAGACTTTAGATAGATAATAATTAAATGCAGTAATAGCACCATTGTGCAGAAAGGATAAGAGGGTTATCGATCGACATCTCCAGTTAACAGGGAGCCCTTTCATTGGTAGCCATGTAGACTTTTAGATGCTTGACAAGGAGAAATCTGAACCTGGATGGTTCAAAATCAATTTTGATGGTGCTGTCAAACAAAGGCATATAATGGGTATGTAGCAGGTGTGGTGAGAGATGCAAATGTGAAGAAGATGAATGCCTGTTCTAGAGAGAGCTGAATATCAAGCTGGTCTTCTAGCAGCTAAACTAGCCATTGAACTTGAAGCTAGAAAAACTTTTATTGAAGGATATGCTCAAAAGATTATATATCTAGCTAGCCTGATATCCACAAATCTTGAAGCTAATTGGAGTCATTTCTTTAGAGAAGCCCAAAATATATTGTCAATGATACCTGAAGCTAATTAAACTTCTCTATACTCCAAGAAAAGCGAATGAAGTTGCCCATCAATTGGCTCATTGCTTGCATGGAAGAAGAATTTCAGAAATCTTGTTTTCATCCCCTCCCTTGTGATCGGAGGGGATGAAAACAAAGTTACATGATCAGAGGACAGCATGTAACTTTGTTTTGTTCAATACTAGTGGGTGGCCAATGCCCACGGTACTCTCTGACAAAGCGTTTTTCAAAATTGGGTATGAGTGGCTGAGATCCACCATCCATTTGGAGGATAAGATCTCAACCACTCTTTGTTGAAACTGGATAAGATAAGATAATAGATAAGACAACTTCCCTATTTTATTATATTTTGTTCAATATATTGTCGCTTAAAAATAACCAATATGTTCATGAAGTTCACCAATGTGATCAAATTTTAAGTTAATTGAATTTTGATTATATATATCAGGGGACAAAAATTTTGACAACAATTTTGAAATTTTGGCATACCAATATAGATGATGAATCAATGGATCAATGGTTGATTTTTGGTGAGGATGATCTCCTCACCATATAAAATCAGCCCATTCTGAAATTTCAAATCTCGTCAAATGTGGTTTTCAAGTAAACGGTAGAAATAGACGGTCGACAAGACTTCAACTTCTCTAAACCAGTCTACAAATATTGGAATGATTTGAATTTTTGTGAGGATGATCTCCTCACCACAGAGACCGTCCTCTCCAAAAATCATCCAATTCCAAAACTTCTAATTTATATATTGGCCGTTGCCAATTGTTTGTTGTCCAAATTTTTGTCCCCCATTAATCCTGACCCATATATAACACGAATCTTAATTGGATATGGATTCCGGTTCAGGCCAAAAGACTGGATAATCACTTACACACAAAAAAAGACTGGATAATGGAAGGCTAGGATTCGCCATTCAGGTTAATATTTGGCCAAAATGGGAACTTGGTGGGACCTATTGAATGGTTATGGATCCACCCCTTCTTCCTGTCTTTTAAGACAAATACTGTTCTTATTTATTTGTAAATACATCTCTCTATGTTTGATCAAAAAGAAAAAAACAAAGGCTAGATCATTAACTTCCTCAAGTTCCAGGAGACCAAATGAATGGATCGATCACGGAGAAATATGCATATCTGCTACATGCTTTGTGTGAAACTCTGAATAATTAAGCGCTTACCTCTTAGATTAGGTTTAGCCCAAAAAATGGAAAATCATAATATCCTGAAAGACTTCATTAATGATCTCTCTTTCTACTGCATTACTACCAGAAACTGCAACTATTTGATCCCCCTCGTCGGTTTCAATGGAAAAATAAATAAATTTAAATTCCTAAGTATTTTCTCGATCGTAGGTAAAGAGATAGGCACGTGTACATCTCTAGAGATGCTTGACAAGTTTTAATCCGACAACTTGCAGCAAAAGTCACTGCTGGTAACCAGGTTTACATCTATAGATGCTTGACAAGTTCTAATCCACTAGCTTGCAAAATCTAAAGTGCAGGTCTCCTTTGTTCGGTGTTTCCGTTGCTAACACGTGGTTGGACACAAGAAACATTTAACGCCAAAAGTTATCCCTGTGTTCCGTTGTACCTTTTAGGGTTTAGGCTCAAAAAGGGTTTAAGAAGAGCGAGGGAGACTATCCTTCCACGTGTTGGCATATGATGCAAAACACTTACAGTGTCCAACTGTCGGTGAGCTTGTAAGAGCCTTACACACCCTCTTTCCTTTTAGACTTCATAGCAGAGATAATGCATGCACCCAATTGCACAAATGTAGAGAAGGATGAGAGGGATATCTATATCACCGGTAAACAGGTACCCTTTCTTTGGTAGCCACGTGGAATTTTAATCAAACAATGACGAGCGTAAGATATTCAAACAAGAGTAGTAAAACTTCTGTCACAATGGGATTGCAAATCACACAAACACAGCCAATGAGTTCTCGGCACGTACACCTAAAAAGTAAAAGCAATGGGTACGTTGCAAAGCACTTGTGTACGTGCCGAGAACTCATTGGCTTGTGATTGTGTGATTTACAATTTCGTGTGATAGAAACAAAAGCAATACACTGTACCCTCTTTATCGTAATTTAATCATATCTAAGCTAAACTCAAAGACGCTCGAACTTAATAAACACTCTAAGGAAGCATACAATACGTTTGACATAAACTGCTCCTCCCCCCTTCTTTAAACACGACTCCCTTTTTGTCTTCACGAGAACAAATTTGATGACTGATGTTTATCATCAACGTAGATGACGGACCACAGTGTGAGACACGCGGCACACTATATTATAGGCCATTGACACAGTATGGATGTTTGGTCCATCCTAGATAGACTTATGCAACAAAAATCAGCCTGATTAGTGATTTCTAAACTTTGGATCATAATGCTCAAAATCCATGGTATGGATGTTTAGCCCATCCCTAACTTTGGTGGGTTACAACTTTGCTAACAGACATCATCAACGACCACGGTATGAGCCACGTGGCAGAGTTTTTAGATACCACCGACGGTATGGATGTTTAGCCCATCCCTAAGTGGACCTAGATACCAAAAGTAAGCCTGTTTAGTGATTTCAAACCTTTGAATCTTTGTACCCTGAATACTGCTCCAATTCCATAGTTAAAAATAAACTCGAGGAAAAGACTCCAATCCAATGCTAAGAAATTACTAATCAGTCTAATTTTTGGTCAGTAGGTCAACTTATGATTGGGGCAAACATCCATACACAGGACCGTCTCTACCATAAGCCCATTAAGGTGGCCTATTAAGGCGGTTGCCTTAGGCCCCAGGTGAGAGAAGGCCTCCAACCAACTAACCACATGGATGTTTAGCTCACCCCTTGTTGGATATACGAACCAAAAATTGACCTCTTCGGCCAATTTTTGAGTAGTAAACTTTTTAAGATTGATTCTAGCTATTAACCAATGGCTAGAAATCATCAATCAAGCTGATTTTTAGTGTGTTTATCCACCAATAGATGGGATGAGCATCCACGCAGTCATTAGGCCCAAAAAATGATCTACCCAACTCTCAACATTTCCATGAAACCTTAAAAAACAGACATGTAGTCCCATACCAGCAAGGACGGACTGCAGTTGAATATTTTTTGGGCATAGCTCTCTTCCTGATTCTCGCACAAGTTGCATCTAGATGCAAAGTTAAACCTCCCCTCCTCATCAAGTCATTAACATCCACAACACCGTGAGATATTTTCCAAGCTGTGTTGTCGAAGTTCATAGATGCCCACATGCATTCCACACCCAATTTAGCCCATCCAGCCTTATATTTTCTTTGATAGCTTCAAAGAGAGGGGCAAAGGGTGTATTTGGGGCTAAGCCTCTTAAAAATGATTCATTGTAATCTCCATCATCAATAGTGAAATCTCTTGCCGTCTTCGTCTGTGGACATAGGCTCTAAGCTGAACCATACAAATCGTTTGTGTGCTTTGTGTTTGCTCTATTCATTTTGTTAGTTGCATTAATCCTAGATCGTCGATTGTCGTAACATGTGTTGTTAACCATTAGATCTATTACAGTTACTTTGCACCTCTTCCATATGCTTTTGTCAACATCGAGCATATCCTTATGTATGTTGAATATTAAAATTATAATACCTAAATTTCCTCCAATTTTCGATTCACTGCATACATTTCCTTCATTTTTTTTAGATGATCCTCTATATTCGACCGATGTTCATTTTTCTTATTTTTGAAGTATTTATTGTGAAAATCATGGGTTGCCTGCGTCACCAAAGTGACTCTCAAAGAAAAAGTTTCCATGGTAGGGCAGGTCAATTTTGAGTCAATAGTTTTTCAATTCCAGTTCAAATTATCTCAATCCATCTCAAGAATGAAGATCATATAATTATTGCATGAAAATTGAACTTAATTTAGAATCTAGCTTTTGTAACTAGCGTGAAGGTTTTTGCCTTGTTTCTTTTTAATTTCCTTGCAAGTATGTTTTGATTGTTTCATGGGTTTATTAACAACCGCATGATGCATATCACGTTTTAATGTTAGTCAAATGACGAGGTTATTACCAATAGAGCCGTCTAGAGCTACACCCATTTCTTACATCCAATTCTTACACCCCGGTGGTGGGGCTCACATGGAGATCATGTTGGACAATACAACCATACAGTGAGTTTTGCATACAATGCTTACCCTCCTCATAGAAATTCATGAAATTTAACATTTTCCAACTTCGTGAAAAATCGACTCACTGCACCAAAATCACAAAAAAAAGGACGAACTAAGTGTGTGCCCTTTTTGTGACAAGGACAGATCGACCTAGTGTCTCCAAGATGCGTGGTTTATAGAGGTTTCTTTTTTTTCTTCTATGGACTCACTTAGTATGTAATTATTTTTGTAAGAAATATGACACATTTAGTATGTCCATTCATAGCAACACACTAGGTACGTCATTTTTTGAATTTTTTTTTAAATAACTAGATTGTGTACCACTTTGGATGGACAATTATAATAATAGTTTGAAAAATTCAGACCATCAATTATACCATTATTTTGGGTCAATTTCTTACATGGTATGGTTAGAAATGTTACAATGAACTGATTTTTGGTGATGATGATCGCAAAGAAAACTCAATGTATGGTTGGATTGTCCAACTTGATCTCCAAGTAGGCCCCATCATCGGGTGTAAGAACTGGATGTAACAAATGGGTGCAGCTCTAGACTGACTCTTACTAAAATACCTTAAAACTTTTTAAGATAAATCTATGTCCACAAAGATGGTCAAGCTATTGATACCCGAGGTTTTAAACTACGACCAATTATGTTATAGCCACGGTTCTACTTTAATACAATATCACCTCAACTACCCTTAGGATTTGGGAACAATGACGTCATAAATGGGAGCAGAGGCCGTCGGAGAACAACTTTGTTATCCCGAGGCCTTCAAAGTTTGAATCTCCCCCTTCCCAAAATGCCATGTGGATCACTCTTTTGGGCCCATTGACTCTATTGATGTTTGGCTCACAGTATGAGGCACGTGCAACACTCTTAGAGACCACTGACTGACCACATGGATTTTTGGTGCATTCATAAGTGGACCTACATACGGAAAATCAGCATTGTAAGTGATTCCTACCCTTTGGATCCGAGTACTCCAAATAATGCTCAAATCCAACAGTTAAAAAAATCCCATGAAAAAGAGTCCAATCCAACGGTTAGAAATCACTTATCATGCTGATTTTTTGTCTGTAGATCCACCTACGGATGGGCCAAACATCCATACAGGTCAGTGGTCTCTAAGAGTGTGCCACATGGCTATACTGTGGTCCATCATCAATATCAATGTGGATGACCGACATTCATCATCAAAGATTTACTAAAAGGAAAAAGATGTAACAAGGTATGCCTGAAACTGTTCATTTGCGGAAGCGGCATTTTTGGTAGTCACCGCTGCCATCTGGGCTCACTGACCGCTTGGATGTTTATCTCACCCCTTGGTGGATATACATACCAAAAATCACCTTGATTGGTAATTTATAACCATTAGATTTTAACACTTTTTAGCACCATTTAAGGCGTTCTTATAGCCGTTGAATACAACACTCTTTTGAGTACTAAACCAAACGGATAAAAATCATTAAACAAGCAGATTTTTTGTATGAATGTCTATTAAATGGTGGGCTAAACATCCATGCGGTCAGTGGGCCCAGATGGCAGTGGTGACTACCAAAAATGCCGCTTCCGCAAATGAAAAGATCTCAGGTATACCTTGTTACATCACGACCCTTACGAAAAAAATAAGTGTGCCTGGGGTCCAGCACAGCTGAGCAAATGTTGTTCAACTGGAGCAGGGGAGAGTGCCACGTGTACAAGTTTGAAAGGGTAATTGGAAGAACCTGTCCCTTCCTTTGTCTCTTCTCCGGTTAAGTCTCTTATGTCCGTGCAACACTTTTTTGGGTATGTTTCCTATCCTGCCAGGACGAGTGGGCGCAACTCGTTAGCATCTCGATTCTTAGATGGGGAAAGCTAACATCTCCTTGCCTGTACTCAAGTTGAAAAGTTCTGGGTTGGATTCGAACTTTTGCATCAATGGGTAGACGAGACTTCAGAGTAGCTAAACCCAGAAGACACCAGGTTTCTGATTTCTTTTGTCGAGATTCACAAGCCATAGAAGAAAATTCTTCTTGTTCTTGCTCTCGTAGTCATCGTTGACGATAATGATGAAGATGGTGACGATTCTGCAACTGAAATTCCATTAAAACCCAGTCCTTTCCAAAAGGCCCACAAAGAAAATCCACCACTAAAACACTCACCTATCGATGGATAAACACACTAAAAATCAGCTTGATTGATGATTTCTAGCCATTGGATTTACTACCCAAGACAGTCACTTGAATCCATCGGCTAGAATCATGTCCTAAAAAGTACTAAAATCTATGGCTAGAGATAATCAATCAGGTTCATTTTGGTTTCTATATCCAATAAGTGGGCTAAAATTCCATTTGTTAGCCATTTGTTAGCGGATCCTGGGCTGGGGGCCTTCGCTCATCAAGGGGCCCTAGGCGACCACCTTAATGGCCTTAAGGTGGAGCCGGCCCTGGGAGTAGAAGGAGAAGTGGAATGGAGAAGTTTCATTTTTCTCTCTCGTTTGGGATAGGAACACCTAAACTTATTCTCCCAGTTGCCCGTTTGCTCCATACATATCCACATGTCATTGTTTAGCGCCCTAGGTGGACAATGGATGACCCACTCAGCCAGACTAAAGATTAATTCAAAAACTAATTGAGCCCTGGAGAATAGTTGTTAAAAAAGTTGATGGACTTTAATTGTCCTCTTTATATGTAGGGATAATTCTATCAATCAAAAATGTCTCTAGTCATTGGCATGTTGACCCCCATTTGCTGCCTTGCCAAATGCCAACCTTTGAACAAAATGCTGGCTCCGCCATTGCAGCCAACCTAAGTGTTATAGACCCAGGGCCCCCATTTTGTTGAAACTAATTTAAGCTTTTGAAATTAAGGACTTCGCATTTTACTTATCCACATTCAAAAGCATCCCTCTTTAGAAATTTTCAAAGGCTCAGGCTCCAAGGACCCCCCTTTTTCTGATCTCTCTTGGTGTTCGCGCTCAGCCATGGATTTCATGAAGGCGAATTTTGGATACCCCGTCAATTTCTCTTCTTTTCCCCCTCTTAAACTGTAATTAAAATGACTTCTATATCCCCTGTGTTTTCTCTTATCTTCCCTCACAAGATATATAAAATACCAATTTTACCCCCTTTGTTTCTCTAATTAACCCTATTTCTATCCCCTCTAAAATTCAAAACCGTTAGAGCACCGGTGACACTGGAGAGAAAATGGGGTTGGCGGTGTGGTGAGGGTGGATGGGGAGAGGAAGAGCGACATAAAACCCTTCCAAATTACCCTTCCGTCTTTATCATTTTTTTTTTTTGGGAGGGGGGTGATAAGAGATTTCAATGGGCCCACGGGCCAATTAAAAAATTTCATAAGGGGAAATAAGAGAAAGCACCTCTGTGTGCTCATTTCTAAGCACAACCCCAAACCACCGAAACATTTTTGGTGGTTTGGAAACCAATACCAGATCATAGACAAATCATTCACTTTGAGTCCTTGGGTCTATTAATGCCATGACTCATTCTAAAGCAATAGTGAAGTGATAAAGGGGCTTTCCTCACTTAGGCCCATTTCGGCTTCACTTGGGCCTATGTGGGCAAAGACTGCAAAGTTGAGTGTCCCACCCAAGAAAAATGAGAAACTCATGTGGTGCTCTCTCTCTCGACACTATAAAGGGAAATTTTATTTGCACCCCACAAATTTCATAAGCACCCCCATTTGGGTGCTTTTTGGCCAAAAATGCTCTTAAGACAAAAAAAAAAAAAAAAAAAAAAACCAGCACTCCTCTTCGTCCCTCCCTCTCCACCTCTCTCTCTCACCCTAAAAAAAAACCCAAAACAGAAAAAAAAAAAAAGAAATAAAGGAGGAGGAGGATGCCGTCGCCACCACTTCCACCACCACAAGTACGTCTCTCTCTCTCTGTCTCGTGCGCACGCGAATAGGCCCTACGGCTGGGTTGGCCGTGGGGACTATAGTAGCCACGGCTAGGCTGGTGTAGCCCACGGCTAGCCCAGCCGTGGGACATTTGAGAGAGAGAGAGAGAATTTCCCCACTATAAATACGTAAAACTAATCTTCATTTTCTCTTCAACCTGAACTCTTTCTCTAACTTCACTTTTCTCAATGGGTCAGAGAGACTACTACCACCACCAAAGCTAACAAACCAAACTAAGAAGAGTCCTCCATGAATCAGTGCCGGAGATTTCTGTCATCTATGGATTATCAAGAAAGTTATCACTAAGGGGCGTTTGGGAATACAAGAAGTAAAAGCACTTCTACTTGCAATAGAAATTACTAGTTGATTTAAGTTAGTTTTTAACTTTTCAAAAGTTAAAATATGAAACACATCCAAACTAACTTTTTGACTTATAAAAGTCAATAACTTACTTTTTGTGTGTTGCCTATTAGAGAACCACTCACTCACCCACGACTCTACTATGGCAGTAGAAGTGCCACGACAGCAAGAGGAGGTGCCACCAATCCATGATTCTGGTACACTCACAGATTTGAGTGTATCCCAACAACAACTGATCAAGTCAAACAGTTCCTACTTCTCCTCTAACTATTTCCAGATTTCTCTCTTTGTAAACTGACTTACGCATCCTTGGGATCTATAACAGATCAGCAACTTTATAAATAAACTATTCATTTTCTTATCAAAATTAAGATTAGAAGAGGATATTAGAAGTCTTTCTATTCTATTAGTTTCTTTATGGTATCAAAGCTTCCAACGGACAACTCCAATCGATCAATGGCCCTCCAATCTTCTTCCTCTTCTTCTTCAAAATACCCATACCCAGCCTCCGTTAGTGTTGCGAATTTTGTTTCGCTGAAACTCACTAACTGGAACTATCTTCTGTGGAAAACATAATTTCTCTCATTGATAGACAGTCAAGAAGTTAGCGATTTCATCACTGGTGAGATTCAAAAACCAGAAACAGAAATCGTCATGGCAGATGGGGAGAAACGAACAAAAAATCCAGACTTTATGTCATGGATCCGAACCGACAGACTTGTAAAGGCTTGGATAACTTGTACCCTCTCCGAAGAAGTTCTTGGTCTTGTTGTAGGTCTCGAGACTTCGGCTGATGTGTGGCAAGCACTTACTGCAGCTTTTGCTCAAAACTCTCAGGCTCGAGAATTCGAATTACTCTCCAAAATACAGCTTCTGAAGAAGGGTACGTCAACTCTTCATGAATATCTACGAGATTTCAAATCTATTTGTGATGATTTAAATGCCATTGGAAAACATTTTTCTGACCAAAGCAAGGTTTTCTCTCTATTAAATGGTCTTGGGACGACTTACGAGTCATTCATGACTGCAATGCTTAAGCCACCAGTTCCTTCTTATACCAATATTATTCCACTATTACAAAGTCACGAACTTCGTAATATGGGACATCAAGGAGACTCAGTCACTCACTCCATGGCCTTCTATGGCCAAAGGAACTTCATTCAATGGCTCTAAAACATTCAACAGGAAAGGTGGAAACTATTTCAGCTCAAAAGGAAAGGGATTTCCACAAACCGGTCAAAGAATTCAATCACGACAAAGCTCACCACAGGAGCAAAGCAAAGGAACCCAGAACAACCCAGAGAATACATCCCAACATCGATCTCAGAGAGATCTCCCAACATGCCAGATTTGCCAAAAATGTGGACATGATGCCATGAAGTGTTGGCATCGATTCAATCACACTTTCCAGCCGAATGATATCCCTCAAGCCTTAGCGGTCATGCATCTCTCTGACTCTCCTAACGCTGAATGGGGATATCTCAATCCCGTTAAAGAATGTTCTTCTCGTTCCAAAAATTAAAAAAAGTCTACTATCTGTCTCTCAGCTCACATCGGATTATTCCTATTATTTTGAATTTGACAAGTTTCGGTTTGCTATAAAGGATCAGACAACACACAGGGTTTTGGCATCAGGGAGTAAACGTGATGAACTATAAGCCTTAAATGGTCCAAGAGTCATCGAGGCCAACTTTTCCCATCGGTTCACTTCAACAACAGCGGACATATGGCACCAACGACTTGGACATCCACAAGCTTGCGTAGTACAACATCTTCATAATAGTGGTTTTATTAGCATGAAAAATAACAAATTATCTGAGATTTGCAACAGTTGCCAAATGAGTAAAAGTACTAAATTTCCCTTTTCTGCTTCTAATAAAAATACCACTAAACCTTTAGAAAAAGTTCATTGTGATCTTTGGGGACCAGCCCCGATTTCTTCAGTTCAAGGCTTTAAGTACTATGCATTATTTGTGGATGATTTCGCTAGGTATAGTTGGATATATCTCTTGAAACGGAAATTAGAATTTTGTCGGTACTTCATGCTTTTTCATACACTTGTTGAAAAACAATTTGATAAGCGGATTAAAATTTTTCAATCCGATGGAGGGGGTGAATTTTGTTACAAGGAATTTTTGGCCTATCTTGCGGATCGTGGGATTGCTCATCAAATCTCGTGCCCAGGCACACCCAAACAAAATGGTGTAGCCGCCGTAAACATCGCCATATTGTGGAACTTGGTCTCGCAATGCTCTATCATGCTTCTGTACCAAAACACTTTTGGATTGAAGCCTTTGGGACATCAGTGTATTTGATCAATCGGTTACCAACTCCTCGGCTTGGGATGATCTCTCCTCTTACCAAACTCACCGGCAAATCACCAGCTTATTCCACCCTTCGAGTATTTGGGAGTTGTTGCTTTCCTTACCTACGAAACTATGCGGCAAATAAGTTTGATCCTCGATCTCTTCCATGTGTTTTCTTTGGATACAACGATAAACACAAGGGCTATCGATGTCTTTTCCCTCCTACGGGGAGAGTATATATTTCTCGGCATGTGGTATTCGATGAGATGATTTTTTCTTTTGAAAAACCCACTAATTTATTTGCACGCACATAGGCTGATGGAGAGCTTTCCACGTTTGCTGAATGGTTTGATTCTAGTGGTGACATTAATGCATCACAACTTTCATTAGCAACAATAGCCATACAGTAGAGTCACATCCCTGCCCCATTATGCCCCATGGCTCAGGGAGATTCAACTCCCCAAATAGCAGCAGAACTAGCTCCTTCTCCTGCTCATTCAGGCTCAACGACAGTGGCTACTCCTGCTCCCACCGTTGCACCATTATGCTCAACCGACGGCCATGTTGGTGCTACAACTTCAGCACCTATACTTACTCCACTTTCTGTTCATGCTGCTACTCCAACTTCAGCTCTTTTGGACCACTCCATCAGTGGTTGGAACGACCCCAACCAAGGTAACATTGCAACACCTACTTCAACCTTACTTGGTCCATCTGTTCCATCTATGGTCTCTCCTCTTACAGTAATCTTGAGTGAAGATTCAGGTCTCTCTTCAACACCTAGCAACCTACATTCCATGATGACTCGAGCAAAGCTTGGGGTAGTGAAACGCAATCCCAAGTATATTCTTGTTACTACAGTATCATCCAATATACTTGTGAAACCAAAGTCGGTTAAATCAGCTCTCAATCATTCAGGATGGCATGCCTCCATGATAGAAGAGATCGATGCTCTCAATACTAATAACACTTGGAAGCTTGTTCCTCATTCTTCTTCCATGAATATTGTCAGTTGCAAATGGGTCTTTAAGACCAAACTACATGCTGATCGATGGAACTCTTGAGCGGTTGAAGGCTCGTTTAGTCTCCAAGGGATACAATCAACAAGAAGGTCTTGATTTTTCTGAAACCTTCAGTCCAGTGATCAAACCCAACATCATTCGCCTCGTTTTAACTATTGCCACCGTTAAGCGTTGGTCCATTCGGCAACTTGACGTCAAGAATGCTTTTCTCCATGGCTACCTACATGATCAAGTCTTCATGGAACAACCTCCTGGGTTTATTGACAAGCATCACCCATCGCATGTTTGTAGTCTCAAACGTGCCTTATATGGTCTTAAGCAAGCTCCTCGCGCTTGGTTCGACCGATTTAGTACCTTCTTGCTATGCTCTGGATTCTTCTGCAGTGTTGCCAATTCCTTTTTATTTATTCGACATTCACCCGATGGTGTTCTTATTTGCTATTGTACGTTGATGATATTGCGCTCACTGGCGATAATCCTGCTATGCTTGATTCCTTTATTGCAGTACTAGGTCGTGAATTCCGCATGAAAGATCTTGGCCCTCTTCACTTCTTCTTTGGGATTGAGGTTCAAACATCTGCCCGTGGTCTCTTTCTATCTCAAGCCAAGTATGCCAGGGATATTTTAACAAGGTCTGGCATGGAGGCTTGCAAAAGTATCAACACCCCCATGACTGTTCATCCAAAGCCTCTTTCTCATGATGCCCCATATCCTGACCCATCTCACTACCGTAGTATTGTTGGAGCCCTTCAGTATCTCACAATGACTCGGCCTGATCTCTCATTGTCAATTAATACTATATGCCAGTTTATGCAACAACCTACCATGGGTCATTAACAAGCTGCGAAAAGAATTCTTCGATATGTTCATGGCACTGTGGACTATGGCATTCGCATACTTGCTCATAGCACTCTAGATCTTTATGGGTTTTCGGATGCCGATTGGGCTGGCTGTTCTCATACCCGTCGCTCCACTACTGGGTATTGCTCTTTCTTAGACGCCAATTGCATCTCATGGAGTGCTAAGAAACAGTCCACTGTTGCTTGATCTAGTACGGAAGCAGAATACCGTGCCATGGCATCTACAACCGTTGAGCTCACTTGGCTCACCTTTCTTCTTCGGGACATCGGCGTCGCCCTCACCAATCCTATCACCTTATTCTGTGATAATATTAGTGCTTTACATATGACTATTAATCCCGTTTTCGATTCTCGAAGGAAGCATATTGAAATCGACTACCATTTTGTTCGCGAAAAGGTTGCCCTTGGCTCACTTGTCACTCGATTTGTCACCTCCAAACAACAGGTTGCCGATATCTTTACAAAACCATTAGCTCGTGAAGCCTTTGAAGACTTGCGCACCAAACTTGGCCTGTGGTCGATCCCCCAGTCCAGTTTACAGGACGGTATTAGAGAACCACTCACCCACGACTCTACTATGGCAGTAGAAGTGCCTCGACAGCAAAAGGAGGTGGCACCAATCCATGATTCTGGTACACTCACAGATTTGAGTGTATCCCAACAGCAACTGATCAAGTCAAATAGTTCCTAATTCTCCTCTAACTATTTCTAGATTTCTCTCTTTGTAAACTGACTTCGCATCTTCTGGATCTATAACAGATCAGCAACTTTATAAATAAACTATTCTTTCTCTTATCAAAATTAAGATAAGAAGAGGATATTAGAAGTCTTTCTATTCTATTAGTTTCTTTATTGCCAAACGCCCTATAAAACTCATAAGAAAGAACGAAAGGCTCCATTTGTATGTGAATCATCTCCATGATTACATTTTTGATCATTACTAGAACGGAGTCCAAAATGTGAGAAATTTTTTATTGATAAGTAAAATGTAAGGAATTTGTACGTGAATCATGTCCATGATTACATTTTTCATTACTAGAACGGAGTCCAAAATGTAAGGAATGGATAGGAAAGACTCATCACCATATGGGATGACGATACAAACACCATGCAGCACCAATTAATCTTCTAGACGGTTAAGAACTACTACATCCTTGGTGGGTGGGACAGTTCATTCATTGACCGGAGGTACCTCAGTGTGGGAGATGAGATCGGACTGAACTGGTATCCATCATCTTCATGCTTCTGCTTCTCAGTATCGAATAGAGCTACTGATTGAGATACTCTCTCTATTTTGTTGCTTGAGATACTCTCTCTATTCTAAGTTTGATATTTGTTTAATGACTACTTCCAACTTAGTAACCAGAACCGCCCCCTAGTGGCAGCGGTCCCGCAGTCAAACCGCGAACTCGTTGTTTGGGTGCGAATTCATCATCGGTACGCGCTCTCCATTTTGTGAATCCGCGCTCCTAGGATTTAGGGTTTTGTTTTGTTTGTCTCTTAGGGTTTTGGTTTGGTTCTATGTTGCAAAGAAAGTGAGAGGATTGTACCAGCTGTGTGAATGGCGTGAACGATGGTCTGGACAAGTTAGAGAGGGAGACGAGAGAAGTAGAGGAGAAAGGGAGAGAATCATAGCTGTTATGGGCGACGGAATCGGCGATGTGGTGCAGTGAAGAAGATGGATCGAGGATGAAGAGTTGGTGTTGTACGCAGAGTCAGTTCTCTCACTTTTCCTCCTGCTGAAGTGCTATGGTTACGAGAGAAAAAGTGGTGAACAGGGTCTTCTTTTATGTAGTCTTACAACTACCACTTTTGATAAACCCGTAGTCTTATAGCTCTTATAGACCACGTTTAAAAATCGTAGACTTTTGTGCAGCCTTTAGACTACGCCGGATTAGACTACACTTTTACATGTTGTTTTAGACTACGGGTTAAACCGAACGACTACGGGTTTTAGCCGTAGTCTAAAGGGTTTTTTGTAGTAGTGTATGCGTGGGTGGCCCATGCCCGCAGCACTTTCTAACAAAGTGTTTGTCAAAATCAGGTGGGAGTTAATCTCAACCATCGATACGAAGCATAGTGGATCTCAGCCACTCATTATTGAAGCCATATAAGATAAGAGGGGTATAAGAAAACTATTAAATTTCCGTTAAAGTCTATTTTTTTTTTAAATTTTTAAATTTCAAATTTTTAATTTTTAATTTCAGCAACACTTTTTTTCGTTAAAATCAAGGTTTAAAGGAGGCCGTTTTATCGGTTAAACGGACTGGGGGCATTACCGTTTAGACTGCCGTTAAAACGGATTGAAAGGTTAGGGGTAAAAATGGAATTAAACGGATTTTAACGGAAAAATGGCTCTGAAATTCAAATTTTGAAAATTGAAATTTGAAAAAAAAAAAAAGTAGAATTTAACGAAAATTAAACAAATTTTAACGGAAATTAAACGGATTTCACGTCCATTTTTTTCACAAATTTTTTGAGAATTTAACGATTGTTTAAACAAAAAAAAACGGCTGTTAAATTCAAAAACGTGTTTAAACGGTTTTAATGGAAATGGGCTTGGGGCGTTACCGTTTAAATGGCCAGTAAAACCTTTTAAACTGGCCGTTTTTAAAACCATCGTTAAAATCATTAAAAACTATTTTTTTCATTTTTGCCCTTGGCTATTTTAATCCGTTTTAACGCCGTTTTAATGGTAACACTGCTCTCGAGGCATAAAAAGTGGGGCTCCTGAGCCTGACCCTTGGGCTATATGTAAATCTAACCCATTTCATTTCTTATATGTACGTAAATAGTAGGTGACCCGTGCCCACGGCACTTATCGACAAAGTGTTTGTCAAAATTGGGTGTGAGTGGCTGAGATCCACCGTCCATTTGGTGTGATAAGATCTCAGCCATCCTTTATGAAGCCGGATAAGAGGGGGAGACAACCGTCTTGTTTTGTTATATAGATATAAATGGCCAGCCATGATATTTCTATCCGACGATTGAAACTTGAGAGACAGTGTCATCGGGGTACCCAGTGACCCAGAGCCACACCTGGTTGCAACAGAAATCAGAGGTGGGGTCGTAAAGCCCTGGTAGCAAGATTTTCACATTCACATTCTGATTCTCTTTCTCAATTGTCGCCTTTGCCTCGTCTGGCTTTGCACCCAACAGCTCCGGCCATCTTTTGCTTTCCTGCAAAAACATCAATTTCATCTCGCAATAACTAAATGACAGTAGCGTCGGTGATTAACAGACTATGACGCAATGGCAAAAAACAAAACAACGAAAATGAGTTACCTACTCCTAACGGTCAAAACCAAGGTTTAAAAGGGGCTATTATGTAATACAGTTTTTTCCGTTATAATGAATTGTAACACTCGAGACAAAAACGGAAAATAACGGAAACAAGGGCGATGGAAATTTGAATTTAAAATTTTCAAAAATAAAAAAAAAGGAAAAAAACATAACGGAAATAACGGCCTTTTGTTTCACAAAATTTTTCATAAAACAATGGTCGTTATTTTCATTATAATGGAAAATAACAGCTGTTATAACAAAAATAACGGCCGTTTTAACTGTACACAGCGTAACGGGGGAGGTCAGAATCCATTATAACGTCCGTTTTTTTAAACCGTTGACTCAAGTCAAAACCATAGAAATGAAAAGCATCCAACAACTTTGCACGTTTGAGTGTCAAAAGGAGGAAGAAAAATAAAAACTTTTTTTATCCTCCTACGGGGATCATCCCAAAGGACCCAAACTGATCCCCATATGTATGGATGTTCCCATTCTACGGAATTTGAGAACAAGACCAGAAAGAGAAACGAAGCACAAAAATTTTCACCTTCACAAGACATCTCTCATGTTACGTGTTCGAGGATCCGACGGAGCATCATACGTGTTCGAGGAGTCCCGTGTACCTACGTGTCCACCTGTTTAGCGTGTGGGATGCGGGCTACCGGGTTTCCGCGAAAACCAATTGCCGGGCGCGCTTCGGTTTCGTGTTTCCTTAGACGAAAGTACTATATGACATTCCGAACACGACACGTTACGTCGTCAACATGATGGAGACCATAATTAGTCAACAAGTATCAATCAATCAATAAAACTGGGGTTGTTAGGATTTGATTTTGATAAAATAACCAAGTTTCACAACTGAAAACTGTTGGGATTGTTATATCAAACTGAGAATTTAGTAGATCGAAGTAGATTTCATCAAGCAATTAAAAGTTCAAATCAAACGACCACAAATCACCCCCATTAAAATCTACTTGTTACACCCCCACAAATTAATACATCTATACTTCTTTAGATAATTTCTCAGTAAACTCGGGTAACATTTGATTTCTTAGACTTGACTTCTACTTGTCCTTTTCTTGGGTCGTTTCCTGTGGTTCGGCTGTCGGTTAAGTGCACATTCCCACGTTCTCACCCAAGGGAAAATACGATACTCGTGTGGTCCCATCAAAGGTGCTATCACCGTCTCACGAATTCACTATAAATACACACATCTCTTCATCAATCTGTAATGTTCAGTGATCTCTTTCATCTACTAGCTAGCTAGAGTTTTCTCAATGGATCGGAGAGACAACTTCTACTACCACTTTCTTCCAACCAAAGCTGATGAAGAAAATGAATTAAGAGTCCTACGTGAACCGGTGCTCCTAAGAAATGATAATTTCCCTCTTCAAACCCGAGATCTCTTGAACTTGTGGAAGATCAAAAAAGTTATCACTAAAACTGATATGAAAGAACGAAGGCTCTGTTTGCATTGGAAGCACCTCGATGATTACATTTCCAATTACTGTAACGGCGTCGAAAATATGAAAAATGATGGGGAGGAAAAACTTATCACCATACTGGATGACGACTCAAACACCAGGCACCAGTTAATCTTCCACAAGTTTAGGAATTACTACTACATCATGGGTGGGTGGGACAGTTTGTTCATTGATCGAAGGAACCTCAATGTGGGAGACGAGATCGGACTAAACTGGGATCCATCATCTTCATGCTTCCATTTCTCAGTATTGAATAAAGCTGCTGATCACTGAGATGCTTTTGATCTCATGGTATTGAATAAAGATTCTTAGAACGTACTGTTTCAGTTTTTATTACATTCCTTGTCAGGTCCAGCCATATATCATCCCTGCCACAGACGCATGCCTTTCACGACGATTTTGTTGCAGCCCTTAACGGATGATGGGGAGGAGGTAAAGATCGGGTGTAAGTTTCATACGGTATATATTTAGGATCGGTGCATAAAGTAACAGTGTAACAACTACTTGTTTTAGAAATATTATATAAATACACTTCTTTTTTAAGTCCTATCTCCTATGAAGAAATTCCTACTTATTAAGTTTTTATTATTTCCCTCATTCTTTTTTACCACATGGTTATCAATGGTTTAGGTCTATTTGATCCGTGGTTCGCAGATTTAGGGTCACATGATGGTGTGGACCAAAGGTCCACCTTGGTCAAATGGGTTGGACTTAGGCATGACTTTTGTTAAATTTTGAATAGGCCGGAGGCCGAGGCCTGGTATGATACAATTCAAATTCAAGCCTGAAACCTCTCATCGGCTGGCTCGTTTGCAACCTTAACCTTTTCCCTCAAGTCTACTTTCTTCTTACTTTTTCGTGGCCATAAGCCAGATGATTTTAGATTCGTTTGTCATGGGAGAGGGCCCATTACAATGGTATGATTTAAATTAGGGCTTCGGGAAGACAATAAGGCCATGTCTCAAGCCTGTTGTGGGCCAACCCAACAGCTCCAAGCTCAGCCTGCCATGCAATTATAATCCTAGGCCCTCCTTTAGCCCTGTTCACAATGATTTAGAGTTTTTCAATAAAGATGTTTTCTAGTAAAATTAAGGACATTTTATTACTACCCCTTGGGAAATTGGTTTAATTAATAACACCTTCCTAAACTCCATAGAATTAATAAGACCCTCTTTGACCATTGGTCAATGTTGTTAATCAAATAGAAACATAACATGCCTCTGAACAAATTGACTGTTAATTATAAAGACCAAAATGCCTTCGAAACGTTCAGTCTTTTCCTTTTGTACCTCTTATAATACTCCAAAAGAAGAAATCCAAATTTTTGGAGGGTATTTTGATCCTTTCAATTAGGAGTTAGTGGTTAGGGATGTATGTTGTTTCCCTCGAGTCAAGGCCTTAATCTCACGAATTTCAAAAAATATAGAAGCCCTTACTAATTCGTCTTATTTTCCAAGGGTTAGTACTGAAATGCCAAAAATTTAATAATGAGGGCACGTTAGCATCTTATATAAGGCCTGTCGGGGTTAGCATACTAGGACAAGCCCAACCCACCATAATTTTCTATAGAGGGCTTCAAAATCAGGCTCAAGAGCAAACTTGTGAACCTAAATTCGTCAATTAAGTTTTAAATTGGAGTACAATTCCTTTATCCCATTTTAAATCCATACCCTTATGTGACATAAATTTATCGGTTTAGATTCTTTTAGTATACAAAAATCTAACATGTAAATAAATAATAAAAAATCATATCAAATAGCAAAATTTATCAAATAAACCAACCAGGCTATAATCATCCACTAAACTAAATAAAAAGTATTACAACTTGAAATGACCCAATGTCACTCATAAAATAGAAATAATAAAAATAAATAAATAAGATTCATCCATGATGATGATGTCTAGATCTCCTCCGAACAATGATCCCTATAATTGAGGCCATCACCAGTCGCCTCGGTTTCATACTCATCCTCTCATGTTTTTCCCTCTTCGGGTTCTTCGTCCTCTACAACATTTAGGTACAGGGAAAAAGCCATGAGCTAAAAGCCTAGTAGAAAAATTTACAGTACAAGGTATATAAGAATATCGAATTAGCATGTCATTCTTTATCATGCTTGCATTCCAACCATACATGCTCATTATTTTTAATAATAATAATCCTGGCACAAACAGTAAAAAATAAACTGTATGATCTAATGTATTTATTTTTATAGTACAGCCCATCGCGAGGTCTCATTTTCTTTCCCATGCTGGAGGCAGCTCGTAAGCTCTTCTGCATGGAGTTTGGAGATTGTTTGGAGAATTTCTTGAAAGGAATCTTTTAATGGATCTACCCTTGATTGGCAATTCTTTCACTTGGTCCAATGGGCAAGCCGATCCAATTATGAGTAGACTTGACAAATTCGTGGTAGATGAGGGCTGGGATGAGCTATTCCCTAGGCTAGTCCAACAGAGTCACCCTCGTGTCATCTTGGACCATACCCCTATCCTTTCGGAAAGTGGGGATTTCACTCTCAAACCCACACCTTTTCGATTCGAGAACATGTGGCTATATAATGAAGGGTTTAGAACAAAAGTTAGAGAGTGGTAGGAGTCTTTTGAGGTTGATGGTAGCGTCAATTTTGTGTTTAGAAGCAAGCTCAAGGCACTAAAGGCAAAGCTGACAAAACGGAACAAAAATGAATTTGGAAGGGTGGACTCAAAGATGAAAACCATCTCGAACAAAATTGGTTGAATTGATGCAAAGGAAGAACAAGAAGTTCTGGACATTGAGGAGAGGAGGGAGGAACTAAGGAAGGAATATCAGAATTGGGCTCTGTTTGAGGAAATTAGTTAGAAACAAAAATCCAAAGTGAAATGGCTCAAAGAGGGGGACAATAATATAAGATTCTTCCAGCAAATGGCCAACTCAAGGAGAATGAACAGTACAATTGCTTCCATCAAAATTAGAGGCCAATCTTTTGTAGAAGACACAAAAGTGAGGAAACAGATGGAGGACTTTTACTCTGACTTATTCTCTGAGGCCTATCATTCTAGACCAAGATTAGACTATCATTCAACAGCATCAATGCCAAGTCTAGAGAAGGCCTAGAAAAGCCTTCAGCGAGGAAGAGGTGAGGGCGGCGATCTTTGAGATGGCTGGAGACAAAGCATTGGGTCCAGACGAATTTACTTCGGCCTTCTTCAAAGACTGTTGGGAATGTCAAGTTAATTCTAAGGTTGATTCTCTAGGGTTAAGTTCTAAAATTTAGCTTGGTGTCAGTTCTAATAACATCGAAATTAATCATAGTCAATAAATTTAAATTGACATTTATATCCTAATAGAAAATATTACTATAATACCCTAAAACAAAAGTTGAAGGTATTACATTTTCTTTTGTACCTCTTATAATACACCAAAAGAAGAAATCCAAACTTTTGGAAGATATTTTTGTCCTTTCAATTCGGAGTTAGTGGTTAGGATGTGTGCTGTTTCCCTATGAGTCAAGGCCTTAGTCTCAAGAATTTCATAAAATATAAAAGGCTTTAGTAATTTGTCTTATTTTCCAAAGGTTATTACTAAAATTTATTAATGAGAGCAAGTTAGCATCGTATATAAGGCCTGCCACCCTGTTTTTCTATAGAGGGCTTCAAATCAAGCTCAAGAGAGGACTTGTGGACCTAAATTCATAGTCCAATTAAATCTGCCAATTGGTGTAGTGGGTCTCAAAGACCACTGGGCTAGCCTGGCCCATTGACATCGTTAATATAAAATTATAAATGAGAATATGTCTCGATGCCACAAAATCAAAAACAAACCAAGGGGATGAGAACTCTTTGCATTTCATGAATTAGGAAAATTTCGGTGGGCTAGTTTTGGTTGGCAATTCATTAGGGGGTTTAATCCAAAATCTACTATTTTTTTGTTTCAAGCTTGAATAAAGGGGCATTTTTGTCCTTTCCACAAAATAATGGTAGTCAATGACGGTCTTAGATGGTGGACCGGGTCATGGGGGGTATATCAACTTTTTCAAATTGTGGGGGGTATGTGAAATTTCGAACATAACATGGGGGGTATATCAAAAATTCCTTTAAAAAAATCAAGAGAAGAAACTACTTATTATTTATGTGCCCTATAAAAAAGAAAAGAAAAGACTACTACATAAGGATTAACTGAACTTACTGAGATGTTAAAATCTAGCTCTTCTAGCGCTATGGTTTAGCATTCTATCCCTCATCAGACCATTCTCTACCTCAAAATTTATGAAAGAAAATTTTGCCCTCTAACCCCTAATGATAATTATTCTTTTCTTTTACACATCGTAATTAGAATCCATCTTGTTTAGTTACACTAATTCTCTAATACTTAGATCTTCAAACTTTTTAGGGTGAATACAAGCAAATCTGGCCATTATAGTTGGAGTTAATCAGGATGGCTGCTAGATTTGGGGCCACAATTCTACCATTTGGTGTTGTTGGAGAAGATGACATGTTTGATGTAAGAATGGAGACTATAAATTCCTTCATTCTTGTCTTTTATATTGCATGTTCGCTATATATGTATATGTTATGTGTGTATGTCTTATGGTGCTCATTGTCACATGAGACTACTATGTTCCAATGATAAGTTCGAAATCGCTAGCTGACGCTTGTGAATCTTTGATTATTTTTAGTACGTACATGTTGAGTTGACATTTAAGATGAGTGAGTGATCATTCTTGTTGGCATGATTTGAGAGGACTAGAAACACCATTATCCACCCGTTTAAACAAACACACCGGGTGTGTTGTTATTTTCGTTTATGTTTGTCATTTTTTTTTATTACCAAAGATTCATCCGACAGCAAAAAAAAAATTATGGTCAAAATTCGTCATTTATTTGTGACTGTTGTTTTCCGCACATTTTGGTGCAGTGGTTAAACTAAAGATACTAAATAGAGGTTCAAGCTATGTTTCTTGATCTTCAATTATTGATATTTTTTTCTTGGGATCGGGTTAGGGGACTCGTCTTTTCACTTCTGTTCTCTGTCATGGAGAATCCAACAGTGGTTCATAGTGCTGAACTGGCATGCAGCCCAGAATAGAGAGAGAGAAAGAGAGAGAGAGACGTAGTTGAGGCGGTGGTAGCGGCGGCGGCGGTGTCCTCCTCTTCTTCTTATTCTTCTTCTCCTCATTTTCTTTTTCAGGTTTTTTGGGTTTTTTTATTTTATTTTTTATGGGTGTGATGAGTGAAAAAGGAGGGAAGGGGATTTTTGGGTTTACTGAGCGAAAACACGGGTGCCAATATTCCGTCCCTAAATTAACTAGACATATAACTTAATGTGAAGTGATAGGGACAATAAGCATGGCCTAACAATTCATTACAACTTTTTGTTGTTTCAACCATTGTTTTAAAAATGGCCGTTTAAATAGTTTTAACGGCCGTTTAAACGGTAACGCCCCAAGCCCATTTCCATTAAAACCGTTTAAACAAGTTTTAACGTTTTGAATTTAACAGCCATTTTTTTGTTTAAATGGCTGTTAAATCCGTTAATTTTTACTTTTTTTTAATTTTCAAATTTCAAAATTTGAATTTCAGCGCCATTTTTTATGTTAAAATCCATTTTTTTCTATTTTTGCCCTTGGCCGTTTCAATCCGTTTTAACGGCCATTTAAACAGTTATGCCCCCAGTCCGTTTAACCGTTAAAATGGCCACCTTTAAACCTTGGTTTCAACCAAGGTTTAAAAGGGGCCGTTATGTTATAACGGCAGAATGGACTGGGGGCTTTATAACAGCCGTTATAACGAATTGGCAAATGAAAGAAATGGAAATAACGAAAATAACGTGTTGATCAGCCTTAATTGAATGATACCCCATTATCCAAGACCAACGGTACGAATGCCGTTTTCTAAACCTTTGAACGATAATACATGCATGGGTCAAGATCAGGGGACACAAATTTTGACACAAAATTTCACACCAAAAATTGTCAGGGTCCAATATATAAATTAGAAGTTTTGGAATGGGATGACTTTTTGTGAGGATGATCTATATGGTGAGGAGATCACCGTCACAAAAATTAAAATAATTTCGATATTCGTAGCCTGGTTTACAAGTTGAAGAATTATGCACCGGCTATTGTTTTTACCGTTAACTTGAAACCCACATTTGATGGGGTTAGAAATTTCAGAATGGGCTGATTTTTTTGTAGGAGTGATCTATAAGGTGAGGAGATCCTTACCAAAAATCATTCTCACAAATTTCGCAGAATTGGTGTGAAATTCCGTGTCAAAATTTGTGTCCCCTGATCTTGACACTGACTATAACATTCCTTTAAAAATGGAAAAAGATGTAACAAGGTATGCCTGAAACTGTTCATTTGCGGAAGCGGCATTTTTGGTAGTCACCGCTGCCATCTGGGCCTACTGACCACTTAGATGTTTATCCCACCCCTTGATGGATATACATACCAATAATCACCTTGATTGGTAATTTATAACCATTAGATTTTAACACTTTTTAGCACCATTTAAGGCGTTCTTATAGCCGTTGAATACAACCATTTTTTGAGTACTAAAACCAATGGCTACAAATCATTAAACAAGCTGATTTTTTGTATGAATGTCTATTAAAGGGTGGGCTAAACATCCATCCGGTCAGTACGCCCAGATGGCAGTGGTGACTACCAAAAATGCCGCTTCGGCAAATGAAAAGATCTCAGGTATACCTTGTTACATCCCGACCCTTAAAAATTTAGTTGATCACGTACTTTTGGTCTATCCATTAATGAGTGGACCTTGGATAACTACAAAATTTAATTGAATAAAGTATGGTAACGTAAACATACGGAGACAATAATTATCCAACAAGACTATGTCACGTAATCATGATGTTGGCATTGTCATGTCAAAAGATCAAATCGCACGATCAGAAATCGAGTAAAACTATATCGATGTTTGGCCAGTCCCTCAGTGGACCTCTAAAATCTAAACCAAAAATCAGCCTTGTTAGTGATTTACAACCTTTGGATCTTTGCACCCAAATAACGCTCAATAATGGTCGAATACTTCTTACTGTTAAATTCAACCCATGAAAATAACTCCAATCGAATCACTTAGAAAAACTAATCAGGCTGACTTGAGGTCCACTGAGGGACTGTCCAAACAAATATATGATTAGCGTCCACTAATAGTGTGCCACATGGCCTGTAATTTTCATTGCGACAGAAGAATCTGTGAGAACGCTATGATTGAAGTTTTACTCCCAAAAATTACCCTCTAGTAAAACTTGACTAGCGGAGGTCAGGTAAGATTTACTCCAGAACTACCACGGGGCACGCGCTTTCCGGTCCAAATAGTCCCATCAGCCCATTAATGGTATTGAGTAAATCTTACCTAACCACTGACAATATAAGCCACGTGGCAATTTCTTAGAGGACACTGGCCATATGGATGTTTGGCCAATCCCTAGCTAGGTGGAGCTATAACCCCAAAATTAACCTGATCAGTGATTTCTAAGCGTTGGGTGAAATTATTTTCATGGGTTGATTTTAACGGTAAGAATGTGAGCATTATTTACCATTATTTTTGGGTACGAAGATCCAAAGGTTTTAAATCACTAATTAGGCTGATTTTTGGTTTGTAGGTCCACTTAGGGACTGGCCAAACATCTATACGGCAAGTATATATGGATGTTTGGCCGGCCGTATAGATGTTTGGCCAATCCCTAAGTGGACCCACAAATCAAAAATCAGCCCAATTAGTGATTTCTAGGTGCTGGATTGGAATTATTTCCATGGGTTAATTTTAACCAAAAATCAGCTTGATTGATAGTTTTCAGCCATTATATTAAGTACCCAAAAATATGGAACAAAAAAAACATGTTTGAATCCAATGGCTATAATCAATCCTAAAAAATGGTAAAAATCTATGGCTAGAAACTAATCAAACTGATTTTTGGACCTACTTTTCAAAGTGCTCTACGTCTAATTGAAACTCCAACTTTTCTCGCGTGAGTCACATTGGAACGTCCTTTCGATTAGATAACAATAAGTAATGATGATGAGACAATAATTATTCAACAAGATCGGCAATTTTAATAAAGAGTCAGGATCAGGGGACAACTTTTTTTGACAACCAGTTGGCGGACCCACATAGAAGATGAATCAATGGCTGATTTTTGGTGAGGATGATCTCTATGGTGAGGTGATCATCCTCACAACAATTCAAATCCACATAGAAGATGAATCAATGGCTTTTTTTTAGTGAGGATGATCTCTATGGTGAGGTGATCATCCTCACAAAAATTCAATTTATTCTAATATTCGTAGACTAGTTTAGAAGTTGAAGAATTATGGACTGTCTATTTTTACCCTGTAAATTGAAAACCACATTTGATGGGGTTAGAAATTTCAGAATGGGCTGATATTTTGTTGGGGTGGTCTATATAGTGAGGAGATCATCCTCACCAAAAATCAGCCATTGATTCATCTTCTATGTGGGTCCGCCAAATTGGTTGTCAAAAAGTTGTCCCCCCCCCACAACAAGATCCGGACCCTTTAATAAAAGCGAAAGTCTTGAGTGCGATTTGTATTTGGATTGGGAATATGGGAAAAATATATATATGATACCAACTTCCATGTCAAAATTTTGAAGCAGAAGTCACTCAATTTGCCACGTAGTGGACTCTTTCGGACCCACTGCCTCCATGAATGTTTAGCCCACATCTTGGTGGATCCACACACCAAAAATCAGTATGATTAGTGATTTCTAGCCATTGTATTGGATCACTTTTCATCACGGGCTTTGAACCAACTCATAGGCCTGTTCATAAAGCCCATTTTAAAAAAGTGCTCAAATCCTACGGCTAGAAATCACCAATCATGCTGATTTTTGGTTTGTGGGTTCACCAAGATGTGGGCCAAATATTCATGGAGTCAGTGGGCCCGAAAGAGTCTACTACGTGACAAATTGAGGGACTTCGGCATCAAAAATTTGATACCGAAGTCGGTATCAAAGAACAGCCCGGGAATATGGTACTCTTTATTTTTTAACTGTACAAGAAATCTGACAATATGTACCAGTACGACCCCTTACATCATGATAGATAGCGTGACGATAGCTGACAAAGATTCTAAATCTGACAATATGTACGACCCCTGACATCACGTGGTACTTTTGAATGTGACGATTGATAAGAAACTCTTTGGAGGTTATGAATTGGAGACCAGATTCTAGATTTGATTTGGAGTTGGGACCTTTTCTTGGGTCGTTTTCTGTAGTTCGGCTGTCGGCTAAGTGGAGAGTCCCACGGTCCCACCCAAGGAAAAATATATAAGATACTCAAGTACTGTGGTGCTCGAATCCTATAAATATAGTAATAGAACCACCACTTAGTTTTCGTCTTCAATGTGAACTCTTTCTTTTACTTGAGTTTTGTCAATGGATCACAGAGACAACTTCTACCACCACTCTTATCCGACCAAACCTGATGAAGCAAACCAAGTAAGAGTCTCCCGTGGATCGGCAGCGCCGATAAGAAATGACAGAAATTTCTTGCAATTCTGGCAGATCAAGAAAGTTATCACTGAAACTGATATTAAAGAACGAAGGCTCCGTTTGCATGCCAAGCAAGTCCAATTTTGCATTTTCCATTACTGGAACGGAGTCGAAAATATGAGGAATGGGGAGGAAAGACATATCACCATATTTGATGAGGAAACAAAGACCATGCACCTATTGGTCTTCCAGAGGATTAGGTACTACTACATCAGTGATGGGTGGGACAGTTCATTCATTGATCGGAGGAACCTCAGAGTGGGAGATGAAATCGGATTAAACTGGGATCCATCATCATCGTACTTCCATTTCAAAGTATTAAAGAGAGCTGATGATTGAGATGCTTTCGATCTCACTGATGATAAAGATCAGTGTAGGTTTCATAGTTTTATTTAGGATCGATCAATAAAGTCACTGTGTAACTACTTGTTTGAGAAATATTCTATATAAATGCACCTCGTTTTGGGGAATTTTCTTTTCTTTTATTTTCGTCCACGTCCAGGTCTAGGTACCATGCTTCGAAGTCTTCGCCGATCCTATCCCGTTCTGGATCAGGGGATCCGGATTGGGATCGGAGCCCACTTATCCGATACGAAAATGGATCGTCTCGCCCCGAGATCACTGTTTTCCAAGAGAAATCTCACTTTGTCTCGGGTGAGATGAACCGATCCTGTTCTGGTTCGGGATCGGAGGCCGGATCAGGGGCCCACTGATCCGGCCTCCGATCCCGAGATTTCGAACCATGCTAGGTACTCAACCAGCTGCTAAAAGGATTTTCTTAGCATCGATCCCCATTAAATTTTTCAAAATGTAGGGAAAATTACAGTACATGGTTACGCATGAGTATCCCATTAGGGTTGTTCATCAGATGATGGCCTAGATTGATCACGTATCCCTCAACGTGGAGAGAGAACCCCGTGAGTGTGACTAGGCAATGAAGTCGAGATACAGTACACTACGTGGGGCTTGGAGTAAATCTTACCTGACCACCCACAATATCAGCCACGTGGCAATTTCTTAGAGGACAATGACCGTATAGATGTTTGGCCAATCCCTAGGTGGACCTATTAACCCAAAATCAACGTGATCAAGGATTTCTAAGCGTTAGTTGAAGTCATTTTCACGGGTTGATTTTAACCGTAGGAATTTCGGTATTGTTTACCATTATTTGGGTACAAAGATCCAAAGGTTTGAAATCACTAATCAGGCTGATTTTTGGTTCGTAGGTCCACTTAGGGATTGGCCAAACATCCATACGGTTAGCGTCCTCTAACAATGTACCACGTGGCTCATATTATGGGTGGTCAGGGCTTCCCTAACCATCGGTGGTAAGGCAAGTTTTACTCTAGGGTTTGATAGATTCTGTAGTGGCCGACAAAGTAACGGTGTGATCTTTTGTCCTGTTATGTTTCTGTGTACTCAAAGGTGGTTGTTGGCGGAGTTGATCCAACCACGGTTTGAAATACGGCTTGTGTTATAGCGGCAGTTATAACCGAGATAACATCCATTATTTTGATAAAAAAAAAAAATTATGTTTTTTTAACCGTTAACAAGATTATTTTGAAAAAAAAGATATTCTGATCGAGTACCCCAAATAGTGCTCGAAATCCATGGTTAAAAACAAACCATGAAAAAGACTAATCCGATAGAAATTAATTACTAATCAGGATGAATTTTCGTATGTAGGTCCACCTAAGGATGGGCCAAACATCTATACGGTCAGTGATCTCTACGATTGTGTCATATGTAAATTGATGCCATGTGTAAGGTGCACATGCATCGCGTGTGGCATCCCCCAAGTCTTTATTTACTTTATGTTTAAAGTGAAAAGTTGATTACAACTACTTTAGTCATATCGCCATAAAGGAGACATTAAAATAGACATCGAAACTTAACTATGAAGTGATAGGGATGACCATAAGCATGGCCTAACAATTCATTACAACTTTTTGTTGTTTCAACGATAATATATTCCTTTAGACTATAATATTCCCGTGCAAAAGTCGAATGCCATGAAGGGCATTTGACTCCCACCTTAATGTATTTGCAAGTAACCCACATCCAAGGAAAAAACTTCAGCTGCTGAGGGCTTCGTAGCCCTACATAGCTCATTTTTTTTGGGCCCACTAACCGCATGGATGTTTAGCCCATCACTTGGTGGATACACCTACCAAAAATCAGATTGATTGATAGTTTTCAGCCATTGGATTTAGTACCCAAAAAAAAAAAAAATTTGAATCCAACGGCTAGAATCAATCCTAATAAAGTACTAAAATCTATGGCCAAAGAAAACTAATCAGGCTATTTTTGGACCTACTTTTCAAAGTGCTCTACATCCAATTGAAGCTCCCACTTTTTTGGCATGAGTCTATTAAGACCCAAACCAATACACCAAAAGCACCTAGGTGATAGAGGTGTGGAAAGTTTAAGTCTTAACCTCTAGGATCATAACAGAGTCACAGTGGGAACGTCCTTTTGATCAGCCTTAATTGGATAGTTGATTGTGAATCCTCCGAAGTGGGACTAGTGATTGAGTTGAATAAGCTAATGAGCAAGAGTGCACGACCGCATCATCAACAAATCCTTAAATAATCATAGAGATTAGACTAGATAGTTACTTGGGATGGATGACAGATAGATATAATAGTAAAGTAATTGTGTGGAGGCCATAATTAGCAAGTCATGGGTGCGACTTGTACTTGGATTGGATGTGGATTTTGTACAGACTGACCACCTCGGCTTCACCGCACACATACCCAGGGTGTACTCGAGTAAATTAAAAAAGAAATTTAAAAAACACTCACCTAGGTATGTGAATGGTAAAGACGAGGTGAAACTTCGATGACAGGGTAGCAGATCACGGCACTTGGATTTTATACGGACAGACCACCTCGGCCTCACTACACACGGTACACAGGTGAGTGTTTTCGCAAAAAGCACTCAAGTACTCACCTGGGTACGTGTGCGGTGAAGCCGAGGTGGTCAATCCATACAAAATCCACGTGCCAAGATCTGTTGCCCTGTCATCTCCTTTGATGACAGGGCCCGGTCATCAAAGTTTTATCCCAAAGTGTAACTGTACAAGAAAGCTGACAAGATGTACCTTCATCATTAATAAATCATTGAGATTAGATAGGGTGATGATAGAAGACAAAAGAACCTTTCAGGTGGTACAATTTTGAGTTTTGAATGGGAGAATTGAAAACAAAATCTTTGGAGGTTAAGAATTCAAGACCAGATTCTAGATTTGACTTCCATATGGGTCCTTTTGTTGGGTCGTTTTCTGTAGTTCGGCTGTCGGCTAAGTGGAGAGAGTCCCACGGTCCCACCCAAGGAAAAACAAGATACTCAGATACTCAAGTGACGTGCTCTGGTGTCAAAGAATCCTATAAATATATAGAACCACCACCAAGTTTTCTCTTCAATGTGAACTCTTTCTTTTATTTGATTTTTGTCAATGGATCTGCAGATAGAACTTCTACCACCACTTTTATCTTTTATCCGACCAAACTTCTACCCCTTACTTCATCGACAAATCCTTAAATTTGAGACTAACGTAATCATGATCGATATCAATTGAATCAAAGTGTTATGTGGAATTTGCACAATATCATCAGGACTGCGACTTGGATTTGTGGAATATTCTTTAACAAAGTGTTAGATCATGAACAAGACTGCACGACCCCTTAATCATATGGATATCATAATTAGTCAACAAGTATATATGACTTCACTTGTCCACTTTCAAAACCATATCTTTAGCCATATCGCTATTTATCTTTAGTCCACAAGATTTATATACTTTCTGTTTAAAGCCAAAACTTGCATCACAATCAAGGTTTAAAAGGGGCCGGCGTTATAATGGTATAACGAACTGGGGCGTTACAATTTTTTCCGTTATAACGAATTGTAATGTTCAGGGGCAAAAACAGAAAAATAACTGCGCCAAAATTCAAAATTTGAATTTCAAATTTTCAAATAAAAATTAACAGAAAAACATAGAGGAAAATAACGGTCATTTTGGGCATTTTTTCACAAATATTTTTCAAAAAATAACGGATCCTTAAAACGGTAAATAATGTAACGGGGGAGGTTCAAATCCGTCATAACGGCTGGCCGCTTTTAAAACCATGATCGCAATCAAGGAGACATTATAGTAGACATGTACACTTTCAGACATATCCCATCAAGGAGACATCAATTCAACCTCCCACTTTTCTCGGGCGCGTGACAATGGATGGAACGTCCTTTTGGTCTATCCATATCCACTAATGGTGGACCAATGATTGAGACTATAGAATGTTCAATGGAGGTATCCACGAATAAGTAGAGTAACCACAGTTAAAATTGTTTTTAAAAAGTAACCACAGTTAAGGGGCACCTTATTAATCCAAGGTCAGATGGCACTTAACTGATGATGCCTGCAGGTCAGATGGTTTAGTTTTATATACCACATTATTCGATCAGGTTGAATTTGGAGATGGGTATGGGTATGGGAAACAAAGACTATGCATGCACCTTGTTGCATGGTAGAGAATCCTATGGAGACTGACAACTCAATGTGCAGTTGGATTGTCCAACATAATCTCCATGGATCGGATCTATCGATCAAACAACAAACGCGTTGTTAGATATGATATGTTCTTAACTTGATCTTGGGTCCAAGGTTTTTAAAAGTCCCTTATAAGCTTAGAAGGCTGTCTTAAGATTATAGCAGTTGGTTGATGGAGTACCTGCACCACCTGGACGGAAAATAAAAATATAAAATTCCAAAAAAAAAAACAAGGAATATTTATTTATAAAACAAGGAATAGTTACACTGTAATTCTATGGTATAGCTAGATCCTAATTAAAGATCCAACATAAAAGCCACACCTGATATTAATTTATCTCCTCCCATAATAAAAACTGAAACAATACATCGTAAGAAAGATCAAACTTATAAGAAAGAGATAGAGATAGAGAACATAGAAGGAAGCCGCTAATTAAATACTAAACTTATAAGAAAGAGATAGAGATAGAAAACAAACATATAGGAGGAAGCCTAGCCTAATTCAACACTCAGAATTGAACACATCTCAGTCAGCAGTACTATTCAATACTGAGAAGTGAAAGCTTGATGATGATGGATTCCAGTTCAGTCCGATCTCGTCTCCCTTCCTGAGGTTCAACCGATCAATGAATGAATTACCCCACCCACCTGTGATGTAGTACTTTTTATTCTTATACCTTCGGAAGATTAACTGGTCGTGCATGATACTTGTGTTCTTGTTGACCATCTTGATATCTCTTCCCTCTTCACAATTCCTAACCTTCTCGACTTCGCTCCAGTAAGGAAAAATGTGCTTCTCGACGTCTTCCACACACAAACGGAGCTTCCCTTCATCTATATCAGTTTTCGAGATAACTTTCCTGATGTCAGAGAAAAAATCTCGGGTTTGAAGTGGATGCTTGTCGATTCTTATCTCCACCGGTTCAGGGAGGACTCTTACTTCGTTCACTTCATCAGCTTTGGTAGTAAGAAAAGGGTAGCAGAAGTTGACTCTCTGAGCCATTGAGTTGAGAAAACGTACTCTAGTAGATGAAAGAGATCACTGAACCGTACCTTACAGATTGAAGAGATGTGTTTAGTGTTGTTCATGAGAGAATTCTGTAACCTTGGCCTTAATTTATAGAGTTTGTAGACAGTGCATGATAGCATCTTGGGTGGGGACTATCCAGTTAGCCGACATCCATATACAATAGTACTACAAAAAGCGACCCGAGAAAATGACCCAATTACGAAGAGGAAAACGAGAAACCAGGATCTTCCAAGATCCATGGTCCACCACACATTTTTCTGTACATCCGTGAGTAGCGTTTTCAGTTTGTCCCCGCCACAAGTACTGAATAGTGACTAGATTGAATCTCCAGCAACCTTATAATTTGATGTTATGATGCATGAATCACGTTATTTTTATTGATAATGTGATCTATTTGATTAGTCTATTATTTTTAACCGTTGATTTTGAGCATTATCTTGCAAAATCAAATCTTGGATTCATATCCTCCAAAGTACCGTTTGGTACGTCTTTTCATCACTGATATGGATATATCAAGACCACATCATGTGTGTTTTTTAGATTCACACTGTTGATCTTGAATCCAAGGGTTGTGATCATTTCATCTTGATGATTTAATATTAAAAGTATTGTTAACCAAAACAATACCATTATGCCACGTATGCCACTTGTTGTAACTGTACATACGGTCGGTCGTCTCTAAGATTGTGTCAACAACGTCAGTGATCAGAAAACATCAAATAAAGATTGTTGGTATTTTGTTTGACAAAGTATTAGAAAACATCATAATCTAGTCATGACCATTGATTACTTACTTATTAGGTGGGGACAATGTGTGGTACTGGACCGTGGTTCTTGGAACATCTGGGTTCCTTTTGGGGTCCTTTTCGCACTTTGGACGTCCTTGGGAACAACTTGAATTCCTTTTTTTTTTTTTTTTTTGTGGTTTTCTAAAACGACAACATGACTACACCACAATATACGACTTCACTTTTCCACTTTCAAAAACAGATCTTTAGCCATCTCGCTATTTATCTGTACTCTTAGTCAACAAGATGAAGGTGCCGTTATAAAGGTATAACGAACTGGGGTGTTACCGTTTTTTTTTTTTTTTTTTATCCGTTATAACGACTTGTAACGCTCAGGGGCAAAAACAGAAAATAACGGCGCCAAAATTCAAAATTTGAATTTCAAATTTTGAGTTAAAAATTAACGGAAATATAGAGGAAAATAACAGACATATCGGGCATATTTCACAAATCATTTTCAAAAAACAAGGTATCGTTATTTTCTGAGAGTTAAAACAGTACATAACGTAATGGGGGAGTTTACGGACGTTTTTAAAACCATGACCGCAATCAAGATGACATTAGAGTAGACATGTACACTTTCAGACATATCCCATCAACGAGACAATATTAAACTAGACATCAAATTTAACGTGAAGTGATTTGAACTTTTTGTTGGTTGAACGATAATACATGACTGGTAGGTAGGGACTATAAGATTTCTTTAGGAAGTTTTGTTGATCATCTGCAAATTTGACTACCCTAAACCTAAAGGGTGTATTTGCAAGTAGGGTACTCCAATTTGGACTATTGGGTTTCTCACGTCAAACTAAGAAATTAGTAGGTCCTCCAAGCATGGTTCAAAGTATGTCTGGAAGGTCGATCCGGATCGGAATCGGAGCCCACTGATCCAATCCAGACCAGGCTCTATCTTGCCCCGAGATCACTATTTTACAAAGGAGTACCCACTTTGTCTCGGGCGAGATGGGCCAATCCCGTTTTGGATCGAACCAATCTGGCCGGAGACTTTCAACCTTGCCTCCAAGGACCATATCTAATCTGCATACGTTTCCAGACTTAGATGTATGCAAATATTGTATCCACCATTGAATGCTCCTAGAAAAATGTGTTTTTAATTTACAAAATAATTTTTTGAAAACATTGAAATAACGCATTTTTCAAGAGACATCCAACAGTGCTGACAATGTTTGCTTACTTTTAAGTATGGAAACATTGGTAGACTAGATTTAGTCGACTCCAAGTGGTAAACATTTAATACATGGCTCAGGCTCTAGTTACCGCCTTAAAATAACTGACTCCCGTTACAAGACACAATGTGAGCCACGTGGCACTCTTAGAGGACTCTGACCGTATGGATGATTGGCCAATCCATAAGTGGACCTACAAACCAAAAAATAACCTGATTAGTGATTTATAGGCATTGGATTGGACTTATTTTCATGGGTTGATCTATATTGTGGGAATTTGAGCAGTATTTGAGGTACAAAGATCCAAAGCCTGGGATGCATTTTGCATTCCGATGCAAATGCGGTGAGTTCCATTGTAGTCAGTTACCATAGTTTTTGGGTTGCACATGCTTACATACATTTTCTTAAATATATAGTTTGCAGGGGTTTTCCAACCACTTGCACGCCAGCTCATTTGCATGCCCCCCAACAAATCACTTGTAATCCCAAAAACTATGGCAAGTGAGTGCACCTCATTCGATTTGCATTGAATTATCAAGCAGGGCTTAATGACTGTGGTCTGAGTGGTTTGCATTTAATATAAAATTTTAAAATGTATCATATAGAGAAATTAAAAAATATATGAGATGGTAGAAGTAGTGTTTTAAAAGTCATCGAGTCAACTCGAAACTCGACCGAGTTGACTTGATTTGGCAGAATTTCAAGTTGATTCGAAATAAACTCGAATTGAATATACAACGGACTTAGTGCGTTGTTTTTCTGTTAAAATAACGCACCAAGTACGTTGTTTTATAATCGACGCACTAATAAGTTTCTCGAACGCTTAGTGAACTCAAACTCAACCAAATCTTATAAATTATGCATATAATATTAATATATTATTCAAGTCGAGTTCGAGTCTTCGAGTTAACTCAACTCGGTAGACTTTCGAGTAGAGTCGAGTTTTCAAACACTAGATAAAAGAAAGAGGTCGGTAAAAAAAATGTGAAAATTTAAAATAAAGGCCCTTATTTTTCTTTCTCCAAGGATACGTTAAATATAACACAATCTTTGAGATTTAGTTAGAATTTTGGCAGAGAAATATTTTAATCCTACCAAATTTGGAAACCATACTCACTTTTTTAAATATTCTCTTTGACGTGGATAAAATTCCCAAATTTTAGGATTTCCGATGTAGGGATTCATGTTTCAAACGGTGCATAAGAACCGGTTCTCTTCAAACTTCAGGTTTCATCATGAACCGGACCAATATTTCATGAAAATCCAGTGGGACCTGATCCATTATGGTCGACGAAAGATCCATAAGGTTAGTAGGCCAGAAAGATTATTGAAGGTCCATGTAGTTGCTATCTCATGACATAATGCGGAGATGGCAGCACAAAAAAGTCAAAAACTAAATTGAGACATGAGTTAAATATGCCTTCCAAGTGTGCATGTGGCATGTTTTAATTGGACACACAATGCGACAACAAGAGACACCTGATAGGTGCAGACAAAAGAGAATGTGGGGTTTAATGGGTTTGATTCCGTACGCGATCAAAGTCAAAAGGTCATATACTTGTCTTCAAAGTTCCATCATAAAAGGTATGTACGTACTCATCATATTTCTATCTATAAATATCTACTACTGTTTGGAAAAGCAGTTTGGAAAAGCGCTCCCAAGTCCACCGCAAGGTGACAACTACTTTTAAGTTTTCTGTTTTAACCCCATCGCCATCACGCTAGCGTCAGTCACACGTGAACCAAGGACAGTGGGACCTTTTTTGGGTCTATCCATTGAGTGGACCTCGGATAACCACAAAAGTTAATTGTGTACAGCATCGAGTTGATCAGCCTGTTTGAACCGTTGATTACGAATCCGCTAAAGTGGGGCCACTAATTTTTGGGATTATCAAAATAGCGTTCCACTACGTGGTACTTTTGAAGGGGAAAGTTAACAGCTACCTCGGGTACCAATTAGCCACCCGGGTCGGGAATCGCGGACATAAACACCCGACATCTCTGGACCGTCAATTCTAAGAATCTAACTGTGGTTCATATTGCTGAGCTGACATTCACGAATTCTAGAAGAAATTTTTTCCACGAATTTTTTTCACCTCATGATCTCAATGAGTACCGTTTAGATGCCCGGGTCAAAAAACTTCTTTACAAACATCCTACTGTCGAGTAAAACTTCGATGACAGGGCACAATATGAGCCACGTGGCACAAGGAGTAGTTACACAGTGATTCTATCATATAGGTCGATCCTAAAGTTCCAATATAAAAGCCACACCTGATATTTATGTCCTCCCCATAATAAAAACTAAAACTGAAACAAAATACATATATCAAGAAAGATCAAACTTATAATAAAGAGATAAAGAACATGGGAGGAAGCCTAATTCAACACTGAGAATTGAATACATCTCAGTCAGCAATACTATTCAATACTGAGAAGTGGAAGCATGAAGATGATGGATTCCAGTTCAGTCCGATCACGTCTCCCTCCCTGAGGTTCCTACGATCAATGAATGAATCACCCCACCCACCTTTGATGTAGTACTTTTCATTCTTATACCTCCGGAAGATTAACTGGTGCGTGGTATTTGTGTCCTCATCGAACATCTTGATATGTCTTTCCTCTTCACAATTCTTCACATTTTCGACTTCGCTCCAGTAACGGAAAATGTGGTTATTGACATCTTTCACGGGCAAACGGAGCATCCGTTCGTCAATATCAGTTTTCGTGACAACTTTCGTGATCTTCCATAGATTGAAAAAATCTCGGGTTTGAAGTGGATGGTTGTCGATTCTTAAGAGCACCGATTCACGGAGGACTCTTAATTCGTTGGCTTCATCAGCGTTGGTTGAAATAAAGTGGTAGTAGATGTTTTCTCTCTGAGCCATTGAGAAAACTCTAGCTAGCTAGTAGATGAAAGAGATCAGTACTGAACATTACAGATATTGAAGAGATGTATATTTATAGCACCTTGGGTGGGACCCATATCCCCCCCAAAAGAGTTGGATGGTCAATAATTGGTACCCAAGTTTTGAGTTTATGTCCCCACAACCACAACGATCACAAGAGTCCAAATTAAGTACTGAATGGTGACTAGATTTATGATTGAATGGTGACTAGATTTTGTCAAACCAAATCCCAAGATTCCCATCCACCTTAATTTGACGTTCTACTATGGTCTCTATCAAAATGATAAATATGGCAACACGTGGCACACTCTTAGACCATGTCCACGTGTCATAATCATAAAGTGTGTAAAGTTAGAACAACAAAGTGTTTACCATTGTCATGATTAAGGTTCAACTAAAAAAACAAAACCAGCAAGGGTGGGCGACCTTCTAGAAGACAAGGAAAGGTGAAATTGGTACACACGTGGACCAATGAGAGTGGAACTTTCTTTCTATCTATTGAATATATGGAGTTTGGATCACCCCGACCATCATATCCGGCCCCACTCTGCTGATAAAGGATATCAAGATTCAAGACCACAACGCATAGACAAACCATTGACCTTTCTACACTTTGTGACTTCATCCTTGAGTCCTCTTGATCGGTCCCGTTTTCCCTGGGTCCTAGTGTCCTTTTTGGTCGGCTGCCGACAAAGTAGAGACTCCAGTGGTGCTGTCGTGCATGTCTTAGATACCCTGTTGGACTTGTCACTCCGATGAGCGCAGTCTTTTTTTGTTAGGGACCTTTTTTGCATGGTAGGCTCCAAGTCTAAACCCACACGTGAACCAAGGACAGTGGAACTTTCTTTTTGTCTATCCATTGAGTGGACCATCGATAACCAGCATCAAGTTGATTAATTCAACCGTTGATTGTGTGAATCCTCCAAAGTGGGGCCATTAATTGGGATTGTCAAAAAAAAAAAAGGTACCAAAAATCAGACTCTTAACTTTGAATTACTTTCTTGTTTTCATCTAACACGACCGCTTACATCATCCCCACTTGTACTTTTGAAGGGGAGTTTTGACAGCAAACTCAGGTGCCAACCCACTGACCCATGCATAAGGATTGACTCTTCACTTGAGGGACCTACACACCAGAAAATCAGCCTGATCGGTAATCTCTAGCCATTCGATATAAATGCCTTAAAAATTACTCATATCCAACAGCTTAAATTCACCAAATCAAGCTGATTTTTTTTGTGAGTTTGTGATTACTCATATCCAACAGGTACCAAACCTTTGCTGACATCTACAGTAAGCCACGCCACTGACTGCACCCAATATGAGCCATGTGGCACGTTTTTAAGCGGACAATGACCGTATGGATATTTGGCCAAACACTAGGTGGACATACAAACAAAAAATAAAGCTGATCACTGATTCCTAAGCGTTGGATTGAAGTTATTTTCATGGGTTGATTTTAACCGTAGTAATTTTAGCATTATTTGGGTACAAAAATCCAACGCTTGGAAATCACTGAACAGACTGATTTTTGGTTTGTAGGTCCACCTAGTGATTGGCCAAACAACCATACCGACAGTGTCCACTTAAGAATGTTCCACGTGGCTCATAGTGGCTGCAGTCAGCACTTCAGCAAAGGTTTACTCCCAATTATTAACCACACAACTTTTTGGGGGGGGGGGGGGGATATATGGATCCAAGACCAGATTCTAGACTTGGAATTTTTTTTTTTTTTTTTTTGGGTCGCTTTTCTCTAGTGCTATTGTACGGGCTGTCGGCTAAAAGTGGAGTCCCACGGTCCCACCGAAGGAAAATAAGATTATATTTACTCTATAAATATGTTCCCTGAAGTGAACTCTTTCTTCTACTTCAGCATTCTCAATGGATACAAACCCAAGATTTGTTGAGTTCATGGAATTCATGGGAGATCACGAAACGTCTTCGTAAAACTGATATAGAGGAACGAATGCTACGATTGCATGTGCATCATGTGAAGGATCACATTCTTCCTCACTTGAACGACGTCGAAAATGAGAGGAATGATGAGGTGGATATGCCTATCATCATATGGGATCTCGACACAAACACCAAGCACGAGTTATTCCTCCGGAAGTACAGGAATAAAAAGTACTACATCAAGGGTGAGTGGTACGAAAATTTCATTTATCGGAGGAATCTCAAGGTAGGAGACATGATCGGACTGAACTGGGATCCATCATCTTCATACTTCCGTTTCCGAGTATTGGAAGAAGCTCCTGATGCTATCAATTCTGCTCAAGTGTTAAATTTGGCCTCCTCTCTCTCTCTCTCTCTCTCTCTCGTAATTAGTTTGATATTTCTTAGGATGTATTAATTTTGTTTCAGTTTTTATTACGGGGAGGAGATGAATATTAGGTCTGTGTGTGTGGCTATCCTACTACTTGTTTTATAAATATGATAAATAAATTAATTTGTTGGGAATTTTCTTTTTCTTTTTCTTTTTCTTTTTCTTTTCATGTTTATTCCACATGAGGATCCCATTAGGGTTGTGTTGTGCATCAAAATATGGTCTACAGATAGGCCACGTATCCCTCAACGTGGAGAGAGAGAGAGAGGGAGGGGGGACGTGAGTGTGTGATTAGGCATTATGATGTGCGCTGAAATTTTTTAATAGTCTCTAATTAGATAGAGACTATTAGAGACAAATATTTTACTCATATTTTCACTCATGTGTTCGTCCGTCTATCGGTGGTTTTGGGTGCCGAGCTGGCATTCACTTTATCAAAGCAAAACCACCATTCCATTTCGTCAAATCCACGTCCGAGAACTTGAGTGAAATTATGAGTCCTTGGGGATCTGATCCTTTGTTTTTTTAGTTGAACCTTAATCGTGACAATCCTAATTAAACCCTTTGTTGTTGTAACCAAGGTTTAAAGGGGACCGTTATAACGGTACAATGGACTGGGGGCGTTGCCGTTTTTCTGTTATAATGGCCGTTATAACCAAATAAAACGCTCAGGGGCAAAAATGGGAAAAAATGGAAAATAACGGAATATAACAGAAAATAACGGAAAAAATGGTGCTGAAATTTAAAATTTGAATTTCAAAATTTTAAAAATAGAAAATAACGGGAAAAAATGAAAATAACGCCGATTTTTTTCACAAAATTTTCTAGAAAATAACGGCCGTTATTTTTTTGATTGTTTTAACGGTCCATAACGTAACGGGGTAGGTCCAAATCCGTTATATTGGCCGTTATTTCCTTTATAACGGCCGTTTTTTAAACCTTGGTTTGTCTTTTAATTTCTTTTCTACTTGAAGACAAGGATATAAACTTTTGACTTTGCATCGCGTACGGAATCAAACCCCAACAAATCAGTGGTTTCTTTTGTCTACAGCTATTAGGTGTCTCTTGCTGTGGCATTGTGTGTCCAATTAAAACATGCCACATGCATGCACACTTGAAAATAATCTTTCAGGCCCACTAACCTTATGGATGTCTTGTCGACCTTAATGGACCTACGTACACACCAAAAATCAGCTTCATGTCTGATTTCTAGTAGTTAGATTTTAAAATCCAAAAAATTTCTCAAATCCAATTCACCACCCTGCACAGTCTTTCGGGTCCACTTAGCCATGAATGATAGGCCCACCACTTGATGGACCTACACACCAACAATCAACCTGATTGTGCATCCATGCTTTTGGATTTGAACTTATTTTTATAGCGTGATTTCTAAGCGTCAAATTTGATTTTTTTTTTCTTTTGATACTCAGATTGGATGGCTAGAATCATTAATAAGGCTGCCTTCCGGTGTGTAGGTCCATCAGGTGGACCAATCATTCATATTTCAGTGGGGGCCAAAAGAGTGTAGTAGGCCCTCTGGATGGTTTGCAGATAAAACACCATTCAATCTTATCATAGGCTTTGTACTTATCAAGCTTTATAGCCATAAGCCCATGCTTGCCCTTCTTCTCGTTCAAGGAGTGGATAAACTCTTGGTCCAAGATGGTATTAACTGATATTTGCCTATCTAGTATGAATGCACCTTGATTTGGCCGGGAGATCAGTCTATCAATAATCAATCTGAGTCTATTGGTGAGAATTTTGGAGATGATTTTGTAAGCAACGTTTCACAAATTGATAGGATAGAATTTTGTATAAGGGCAATAGTGGTATGGTTTAGCGAGAAAATTTTTGAAGCGGCGAAAGTTAGAAGCGGTGGTCATGCGCCAATGGGAGTCAACCACCTGTACCGTGGTTAAGCTTTAATTTCCTTAACCGCAGGTATGTTTAACAGAATAAATTTGTAAATTAAAAAAAAAAAAGAACCTTTTATCTCTTCTCCCCGATTCTGTTGGAGGAATCAATCGTCTTCCCCTCTACGGAAACCGTTTTTCACTATAGACAAAACTATCTCAACATAAATTCTTTCTTTCATTCCCTTAAACAATCCATTTCTTCCCAAACGAAGGTTGCTTCTCGAAATCCTTTGTTTGATAATATATCTTCTTTGACTGAGAGAGTTTTGCTCAAACTTTCTCTACAGATATTTCCTTCCCTTAAACAATCAATTTCTTCACCAACAAAGCTACTTCTCGGGATATTTCGTATGAGACCTTCCCAAGCGAAGCCGATCACAACACACAATAAGAGCCACGTGGCACATTCTTAGAGGGCACTGACCATATGGATGTTTGGCCAGTCCCTTGGTGGACTTGTAGACAAAAAATCAGCCTGATAAGTGATTTACCACCTTTGGATCTTCTTTGCTCCCAAGTAACGCTCAATAATGCTCAAATTCCTATTGTTAAAATCAACCCTTGAAAATAACTTCAATCCAACGCTTAGAGATCACTGATCAGGTTTATTTTTGGTTTGTAGGTCAACTTAGTGATTAACCAAACATCCATACTGTCAGCGTCCTCTAAGAGTGTACCACATGGCTCGTACTGTGATCGGCTTCTTCTCCCGTGAGTGGCTGTGGCAGTCTCACCCAACACCTATTTTCCCATGTCCTCTGCAAGGCTCATTCTACCAAAACAGAGGAAGGAGTTCATCCTCATCTCTACGTTCACCAACACCTATTGCATCTCCAAGAACCGATCTGCCTACACACCAGCAACAGCATCGGTTCCAAATAGACATTTGGTCGAGGCTTCGGAGGACAAAGCAGACTGAGGATAACAAAGAAACTAATGCCATCTAGAGGGCCAATTTTGTAATTTACCCTTAGCAACAGTCCTTTTGATTGTTTTTTCTAGTCAAATATTTAACAGGGTATACCTGAGATCTTTTCAAATGCGGAAGCGGCATTTTTGGTAGTCATAGGTGCCATCTGGGCCCACTGACCGAATGGATGTTTAGCCCACCCCTTATTAGACATTCACATCAAAAACCTGCTTGTTTGATGATTTTGAGCCGTTGGTTTTAGTACTAAAAAATATGGTTGCATTCAACGGCTATAAGAACACCTTAAAAATTGCTAAAAACCAATGGTTATAAATTACCAATCAGGGTGATTTGTGGTGTGAATATCCACCAAGGTGTGGGATAAACATCCGTGTGGTCCGTGGGCCCAGATGACAATGTTGAGTAACAAAAATCGTGCTTCCAGATTTGAAAAAGTTTCAGGCATACCTTGTTAAATCTTTTTCCAAATTGAAATGGTTGTTACTGGTTGAGAAAAAAGAAAAAAACAAACCCGAAAAATAAAAAGAGATAGGAACGTGACATCTCCGGCACCAGCGAAGAGAGGTGGATTGATTTCGACATATACATTTTATACCGGCAAGAAGAGGTGGGAGCGTTAGACGAAGAGATTTCGACAAGCAACCTTCGTTTGTGAAGAAATGAATTATTTAAGGGAAGGAAACAAAGGATTTCTGTTGAGATAGATTTGTTTGTAGTAGTGAAAAATGGGAAGATGACTGATTCCTCTGACAGAATCAGGAAGGAGAGATAAAAGGTTTTTTTTCTTTTTAATTTAAAAATGTATTTTTGTCAAACATACCTGTGGTTAAGGAAAGCTTAACCACGGTACAGGTGGTTGACTCTCATTAGCGCATGACCGCCGCTTCTAACTTTCGCCGCTTCAAAAATTTTCTCTGGTTTAGCAGGTCAAGGGGGCTACAGTAATGAAAGAACTCAAACACCAATTGGAAGATGACAAATTTGCCTTCTTCCTAGTAACATTGGTAGAACTTCCTTGTAAAACCGTGGGGACTAAGTGCTTTAAGGGCACCAATGCTAAAAATAGCCTCATTTACTCTCTCAAGAGTTGGGGCTGGTTCTAGTGAGCATGTGATTGTCATCCTCTTGACAATGTTACTCACCACGTACACTACATATCAAATCAAAATTCTCACTACCTATCAAATCCATCATTCATCTCGAGGAGTCCGACAACTGATCTGAGGTTGCCGAGAAGTCCTGTAAACCACTCCGTTGGCGGGATTCTACCAGCAGAGCTTCCGATTCTTAAGTTAGAAAGGTATTCTTAAGCCTATTAATCTTCAAATCAAGATTGCATACTTCTACAGTGTTACTATTGCTCTTATTTATAGTGCTTAATACCTGATGAGTAGGCTCTACTATATCGTACACTGACAGCTGACAGTCACCTGACCGAAGCAACAAGGGTGTTTATGAAATATTTTTTTATTTGCGTGAATGGGTTTCCACAGTAACCAACCACTGTTTACTTGCTGAAGTTAGAAATGTGCTTTGAAAAAATACCTTGTCAAGTTGGTGCTAATTCTGTTACCATTTTGAGAGATGGAACAAATTATGAGGCACAAAAAAGCATCATTTAAATGCAAAAATATCAAAATACAGTTGTCACAAATTATAAATAGCCCCAACTGTATTTTGTGTTACATCCAAATGGACCTTGAAGGCATTTATCCAATACAACTGATGAATGTGACTATTTGAGCCAGTGGACTTTTTCTTACTATATTTACAACACAAATTCACTTTTTCAACCATAATTCAGGAAACAATGAGTTGAGGGAACAAACCTTTATATCATAAAATAATTTTAGAGATTACATCATAAACCCAGGATTTTATTGATATGCCTGTGTCATCCGCTTCTACTTGTTTCTCTCTTCAAATCGTTGCCAATTAGTTGACACAAATTGATTTATGGAATGTTGTTTGTGCTCTTGAGTAAACTTCCTTGACATAGCATGAATTTTATTTTTTTTTGTTTATTTTGCTCAGAAATCTCGTGATTTGATGTTTTTTTTATAATGCTCTCACCATGTATACCTCTAAACATTTCTTCACATGTTGGACCCTCTAGCTTCCCCATCTTTGGTGAAGTTGTAATGGGACCTAGATGGAAGGGAAAGGGTTCAAAAGCTATAGCCCTCGCAGATCTGATGTCAAAAATAGTTGCACAGCTTCAGTCTTCTCTTATCCAATCCGAAACACGTGGATTGCTCTCAGGTTGTGATGTGCTTCTCGAAGCGGGGCCTGAACAAACTGATCTGCTCAATCGTGCATGTTTTGGCCGACCCATCATCACAGCCGATAAAGATAAGCAATGGTTTCAGTTGAGTCTGGAAGAAGCTTTCTACTTGTGCTATTCTTTAAAATGTCTCAAGATTATAGGGGAAGATAAGTGTCCCAAGAACGACAATGAACTATGGGAGTGCATGAAATCAAAGAGAAAGATATTTCCAGATTTTTACAAGGCTTATTCTCATCTCCGAGTGAAAAATTGGGTTGTGAGATCAGGATCTCAGTATGGTGTGGATTTTGTGGCTTACCGTCATCATCCATCTCTGGTTCATTCTGAATATGCAGTGCTTGTTCTATCCGAAGGTGATGGTGATGGTAATGGTAATGTACGTTTGAGGGTATGGTCTGATTTTTATTGCACAGTTCGTCTCTGTGGTAGTGTTGCCAAAACATTGTTGGTTCTTAACGTCAACAAGAATGGTTGTGATGTGGTCACTCCTTCGTGTTTAGAGCAGTACAATGTTGAAGAAAGAACAATCACAAGATGGACTCCGGAACGATGCCGAGAGGATCGAACGATAGTAAAAAGTGGAACCGAGTAAGATCTGAATAAAAATATTCTTTTTTCTCATTTCTCACTGTTTTAAACATGTTTTCATTGGATATTATCTTCATAATCACAAGAATTGGATCACATCTACAAGAGAGTGGGATGCCTTGAACCATGGAAATAAATATCGTAAATGTTATTTAGACACCAGTGGATATAATCTCAACATAATAGAAGTGCTTGTATATGTTTTACGAAAATGTTCCTTGAGCTAGAGAATAAATGTGTCAATACATTGGAAAAAGAAGAAGAAAAAGGTATTCAAGATATTTATATGCATGACAGTTATTGGACATCACTGTGTACAGTCACAAAACAGAGAAGGATGGCTCTTTGATCCCAAATGATGATCTTGGAGTCATTGGAACTAAACACTGGCCAGGCCTACAATTGAATACAAGCCACACACTCCCTCATCAACTATTGCCTGACTGGATTAAGCAACAGGACGCAATCACCCTGCAGATGGCCATGGCCTTCTTAGTCAGCTGCTTCAGATTTGGATTTTCTGGCCAGGTCAGTATTTTAGGACTCTGCATCTCATTAGAATTCCCACAGCCAGGAAAATACACTACTCACTGGCCAGAAAAACACAATCAAGACATAAGATGCCTACATGGTTTTATGACGTAACACCTCCATGCTTTGCACCAAATAAAGTACAGAAGTAATCAGTAACATGGATATATTCCGCAGACTCCAAGACATGCCGATGCGAGAGCATCGTTCTATGGCAGTATCAAGTCACATAGGCCCAACGAAGAAAGGAAAGAGCTAGTGATGTCATCTGTGTGGGCCCTATATGCTGCACAGAATAAGTTGTCAATACGTGAAGGGTCATTCCAGTTACCCCTTGAAGTATTGCTTTGAACAGTACCAATTTGTTGGGACTGCTTTCATGAAATTGAGAAAAGTCATTTTTTTATGCGTGGAGGAACAATTTGCAAATATATTTTTCTTGCACTGACCGTGCACCTCTGAAGTAATTGCTGCAACAGACTTGTGCGGCCCTTTTATCTTTTTTGCCTGAATGGACTAAAAATGACAGCTTCCCATTACCTCTGTTTCTGACTATAGACTTCTTCAGAAGAAATCTTTGATACAGAAGGTTCTTACAAAAGTTTGATACATCCTTCCCTCAAAATGCCACGTGGCATTTTTTTTAGCCCCCCCCCTTGGTAGACCTACACACCAAAAACAGAGACTAATAGGTGATCGTAGCCATTGGAGTCGAGCAATTTTTAACCCACCAATGGGACTGTTCATGAAGCCCATAAAGAAAAAAAAATGCTTAAACCCAACAACAGAGACTAATAGGTGATCGTAGCCATTGGAGTTGAGCAATTTTTAACCCACCAATGGGACTGTTCATGAAGCCCATAAAGAAAAAAAAATGCTTAAACCCAACGGCTAGAAATTATTGCTCAGGCTACTTTTATGGTGTGGGTCCAACAAGGGGTCGGCAAAACATTCATGACTTCACTGGGTCTGAAAAAGTGGCTGTGTCATTTTGAGGGAAGGATCAAGGATGTACCGAACTTTTGAAACGTATTTCTGCATCAAAGATCGGATCGCTTCCTCGTGAAAACATTGTTTGATGAATATTCAACTGTCAGTGTTTTTGGCATTGTTGCTCTAGTTAATATCCACCAATTTGATGCTATCTATTAGATGGCCATTTGCAACTTTTTTTTGTGGGAACCCCATTCTGCACTTGATCAAAGGTGGTTTGCACTTTAGAGGGCTTTCTATGATCCTGTCCATACATAAACATGAAGCTTCCCCGATCTGCCATGCTCTCAGATTTGGGTTTTCCAACTAGATTTGACAACAAATAAGAGTTTTGACTGAGTATAAGCTGCATAAGGCTAACGGCTTAGTGAGAGCAACACAGATTTCAGCCAAATTGTCAGAATCATTCAATGTATAGTGCTCCTTTAGCATTCTTGTGAAGAACCATACATTTTTGCTCCTTCCCTCCCGGGTTCCTCTGGTGAAAAACCCTGGTCTGTTATGTACCAGCAATGGTCCAAAAATTCCTCTGGCATTGCACAATTCTGATATGAGGGGTCATTGTTCATACTGCATAACATGCCAAAATAGCATCCAGTATACTTGTGTCTCAAAGCATCGGCCACTTGCGACAAGCATCACACTAGACCCAAGTTTCATAATATTCAGAATGATCAGTAGTACCCTGCCTAGGCTTCTTGCAATTTATTCAGCAATCTGAGTGCTTACTTCTTTTTCCAGAGATGTCTTATGCCATTTGAAATGTATCTCCTTCTAATCTTTCATTCTTTTGCAAGAAGATCCTTTATCAGAAGATTTCTGTTAACACAACTCACCAGAAACTACATTTTATATAAAAATGGATTCCATCCTTAGATAGGATTAGGCAAATTTTGAGCATTGGGCTCGCTTTGTAAATTCAACCACCATGGTATGATAAATAAAGACAAAGGACCTTATATAGCACCAAGTAGTGGCAGCTCTAAGAAGGTCATCAGGGCCAAGTGCAGTTAGAAGTTAGAACAAAAGTTTAACAGGGCCGTTATAATGGTATAACGGACTGGGGGTGTAACTGTTTTTCCGTTATAATGGATTGTAACGCAGTGGCAAAAAAGGAAAATTACAGAAAATAAAGGTGCCGAAATTCAAATTTTCAATTTCAAATTTTCAATAAACTTTATAACAGAAAAATCCGTTATATAACATAACGGGGGAGGTCCAAATCCGTTATAATGGCCATTATTTTAGTTAAAACAGCCATTTTTTAAACCATGGTTAGAACAATAGTCAATCTTCTGAGACCTCCCAAATTGCAGAACTATGAGAGGCATCCTCTGCTTTATTCTCCTCCATTAAACCTTTTCATCTTTGGCAACACCAGGCAACCTTTTCTCATGAAGCTCGACATGCCTCTTCTCAGAGGTCCCAAGTACATTGCAATGCACTTTTGGGTTCACAAAAACACATACACAACATCCTTCTTGTTCTGATTAAAAAAAAACAAGAAAAAAAAAACATCCTAGTTCTTTGGCTGATTGTTTCAAAATTCCAGTAAGGAAAATCGAATAAACTTGCAAATTTGGGGTCTCTTGTACTCTTCCCCTCCATCAAACAAAATCAGTCTAACCAACCTAATGAAAATTTGAGTTGAATTTGAAAAAATTTTAGGTCACATTTTTATATAGTTAATAATATCAAAATGGACTGATTTTTGGTTATAATAATCATCATGATGACGTCACCTCAATGTGGGGTTAGATTGTCCAACATGATCTCCATGTGGACCCCAATACCCACTGAAAGAATAGGGCATCAGAAATGGGTGTAGCTCTGTCTGAAGCTACGCCCATCCGCCCAGCGATGGGGCATACACGAAGGTCATGTTGGATAATCCAAACGCACAATAAGTTGTCCATATCGTGGGGACTGTCCTCACAAAAATGTAGTCCATTCCCACATTTCTAACATAATGAAAATTTGACTTGAATTTGAAAATTCCAAACCATCCAAGTAAACTATTACTTTAGGTCACTTTTTATATAGTTAATAATATCATAATTGGTTGATTTTTGGTGATGATAATCATCATGACGAATCAATCATCATGACGACGACATCTCACTGTGCGTTTATATTGTCCAACATAATCTCCATGTGGACTCCACCGAATGTAAGAAACGGGTGTCGGTCTTGAAAAATGTCATCATTCCCATGTCCGAGGGCTAACATTAGGGTTCGTTCGGAAATCCAAAAAGTGGGACCAGGCATGGTTAGTTTAAAACTTTAAGTTAGGACCTTCTGGCCAGTGTTTGATAATTGTGTTGGGCTCATATTCTGTGCTTTGCTTTTTCAGAATGCCCTTAAAAGAAGCCTTACGTTGTTTTCTTTTTTAAGTTGTTGCGACATTGAATTGGTTCTTGGGGACTGGCTAGGCCTCGAAAACATGAGATTCCAAGTAGGCCCTTAAGGTGGTATTGTACTAAATCGTCGTCGTCTATACCTCATCCCAAATGTTTGGCGTCTGTGAAATGAATCTTATTTCACCATTTAACTCTGTTTAGATCTATATCTTCTGTCAAACCATGTCTTTAAATCTTTTTTTTTTTTATAATTATATCCATCCATGACATTTTTGGTCTTTCTCTAACCCTTTTAAGGCCTTGAACTTGCACCCAAATGCTCCTCATTTGTGCCATCAGTGATTTTTGCCGTATATGCTCAAACCATCTCAATCAAGTTTAAATTATTTTTCTCTCCTATTGAGGCTATTCTTAGGATTCTATGAATGAGCTCATTTTAGATTTTTTTTTTCATAGTTTTTTCACTTATCTATTTCAACCTCATCATCTTTGTCATATTTATTTTATTAACATGTTGTTTCTTAATTGTCCAGCATTTAACTTCATAAAGCTTAATTGGTCTTACGGCTGTCTTGTACAATTTTCTCTTTGGCTTGATAAGAACACATCGATCATATAATAGCCACCCAATCCCTTGGCTCAAGGTCTGGCAATTGAAAGTGCCCTTTTTGGATTCAAATGTTTGTGGGAAAGTTTCTTATAATGACATGACACCCATACAAGAGAGACTTAACAGATTTTTCGTTTGTTTAGAATTAATGACATCATGTGTCGCTTGCGTAACAAAGAGGTTGAATAGATTGAGGAGGGAGAATTCATGAAAGGATGCCAAAGCTGCCAAAGCCCTTGTAGACTTATTGAATGGCACATTGAGTTCCTTATTTTGTACCACCATTTCTTTTTCTTGGGATGTAAAAATTGATGAAATTGTGAAGCCTAATCAGCCGCGTATGGAATTTTCCTACCGAGAAGGTGGGGCCCTGAAGGAAATTTTTGTTAGTTTCTTTATATGATATTGTAATCCTACGGATCTAATCTAGTTCATTCTTTTGGTTATTTTGGATATTATGAGAATAAGGAGACTTTGAGAGTTTGGTTTTTGAAGTTTTTATTTTATTTCTTATATAAAACGAAGAGGTGACTTGTTCCCTCTGTTGGTGATCTCTCATTCTCAATATGAACCGGTTGCAATCTCCGTGCATGGACGTAGCCCACATCGGATGAACCATGTATATATTGTGTTGTGGTTTGTTTATTACTCAGTTTTTCTTCTTATATGTTTCACATTCAAAGGTGTAAATCGTTCTCAACAAAAAAGCTAACTAATTACGGCCCGAATATTCAAGTAATGCATATATGTATATATATATATTTTTTTTTGGTAAGTCAAGGGATATTATAAATGAAGGAGATCGAGAAGATCTCAAAGTACAACAAAATGGATGAAAACAAAAGAAGGCAACACAAAATCTGATCTAATCTAAACACCAAGTCACTAAAAAAAGTTCCCCTCATATCCTATGATGCACTACCCAGTTGTATAGAAGTGCTTTGATATTCAAAATTACCTCTTGGAATGTATTCTCCTTGCCTTGAAAAGTTCTTTGTTTATTCTACTTGCCTTGAAAAGTTCTTTGTTTCTTTTGATCCACACTCCCCACATAATTGCCATAGACAACATCTTCTACAACAGCTTTCCCCTTGCTGACATGGGGATTGTAGACCAACTTTCCATAACTGCTCTTAAAGTTTTCGCGAACACCCAACTCATAGTCATGTGAGCTAGGAAAAGAGACCAAACCTGCCAAGCAAACTCACAATGAACGAGAAGATAGTTAGTATTCTCCCCACTTGCCTTACACATAACACAGTAGTCCACTAGGATCCATTTCCTAATGATAAGGTTTTCAATAGTAAGAATCTTGTTGAGAGTAGCAACCCAAGCAAAGAACCGAATTTTCAAAGGGACCAATGATTTCCAAATATTCAAGTAATGCATATTGCTCGCAGGCTAAGGTAATCGAGCTGCTCATGCCATAGTGGAATGGGCAACCGACGTAAACGACATGGTCCAAAACCTATCTAAATTGATTATGTAATTATGTTGCTTTGGAATTTTAGGAGTCGAACAAAATGAGTTCTGCTCCATAGCATTTGTATTTCTTTTTTAAATTATGAATATCTTGAATATAAAAATATATATGTTGATCAGATAACTGAATACTCGGGTCATCACTTAACTCGATTGCTTTTTGCCACATACTCGATCGCTTTTTGCCACCTACCAAGTGAATTAAAAAAAATCCTAAGAAACACTCTCTTGGGTAAGTGTTTGGTCAGGCCGTGGTGGTTCATCTCTGAAAATCCACATGCCGTCAGCGGCTTTGCTTACAATCCACAGTTAGTGAAGGACCACTAAATCTTTAATAAAAAAATTCATCCTTTCTGAGTAAAACTTCTGTCACAACGGATCGCAAATCACACAATCACAAGCCAATGAGTTCTTGACACGTGCACCTCAAAGCAAAAGCACTTGGGTACGTGCCGAGAACTCATTGGCTTGTGATTGTGTGATTTGCAATCTGTTGTGACAGAAGTTTTACTCATGCTTTCTTACCCAAACCCAGGCAGGGTCGGGTAGAGCTTAATTGAGTGGTCGAAAGCCCGGGCTAGCCTTTGATTGACTCCAACCCGACCAAACCCACCCAAGTGCAAACTAACAAGTAAAACTTCGGTCGATCACAACACCGAATCTGAATCCGAATCCGGTCACAACCCACAATATGAGCCACAGGGCACACTATTAGAGGGCGCTGACCATATGGATCCTTGGTCAGTCCTTCGGTGGACTTGCCACCAAAAATCAGCCTGATTAGTGATTTATAACCTTTGAAACTTTGCACCCAAATAATGCTAAGAGTCCTAGGGTTAAAAACAACCCATGAAAATAACTTCAATCCATAGGTTGTAAACTAATCAGGCTGATTTTTGGTTTGTAGGTCCACCGAGGGACTCGTATACGGTCACAACGGGTCCCACAATATGTTCACAAGCCATAATCCACGGCTTGTATTGTGGGACCCGTTGTGACCGAAGTTTACTCCAAAATCCAAACTAACGTGCCCACCTTTACTCGTTTTTAATGAGTAAAACTTGTGTCACAAGATGTTGTGATGGAACACGGTCACAGCACTTAATATGAGCCACATGGCACACTATCATAGATCTTTGACTGTATGGATGTTTGACCAGTCCCTCGGTGGACTTACAAACCAAAAATCAGCCTGATTAGTGATTTACAACCTTTGGATTTAAGCACCCAAATAACGCTCAATAATGCTCAAATTTCTACCGTTAAAATCAACCCACGAAAATAACTTCATTAGAATCAGTTAGAAATCACTAATCAAGCTGATTTTTTGTGTACCAGTCCACCGAGGGACTGCCCAAACATCCATACAGTCATTGTCCTCTAATAGTATACCACGTGGCTCGTATTGAGTGCTGTGACCGTGTTCCGTCACAACATCTTGTGACACAAGTTTTACTCGTTTTTAATGGACCTCTTAATAGAGTGCTTCGAGTTGACTTTTAAAGCTGACTTCTATCCACAGACTCGTACGTCTTGAGATAATAACATAAATAAATATGGGTTAATTAAATAATCAATCAGAGTGGTTTGGATGGAGTGTGAGACGCAAGTTTGGACTTATAAAATTCATAATTCACTGTGTTTTAATCTTTGTTGGAAGTTTATATGGACTAATTTAGTTTGGTAAATTAGTTGATACATTCATTATCTGGTGAGACAGTCATGAGTTGATGCTAAGGCCCAAGGGTGCCTGCTTAGTGGTCTTAGAAGGTGTTTGAACTTACTTCTCCAAAATTTAAATCAATTGAAGTACATAACGTCGTTGATGTCTTATGCTTGTGGCAATGGCGGTCTAGACATTCTGCCCATGGTTTAGGTAACATATAGGCTAGTTTTCATAAAATTCCATTGTTTCGGTAGCCTGTTATGATATATACTACATAGCAATAAATTCATAAAGTTAGCAATAGAATGGGCTTCCCCGTTTCCTCTTTCATCTTTTGGAAAACAGCATGTTTTTTGGTAAATGCTTATAATTTTGTGAATCGAGCTAGAGTTCATTGAAACTTGTGTACTCACACACAGTTCATTTAAAACTATATATAAGGCTGGGATAGAATGACTCATGCTATTCTTACTAATAGAATGACTCATGCTATTCTTACTAATAGAATGACTAATGGACATGGGGCCCACAAGCAGACGAGTTAATGGCTAATTTTTTGCGATGATATTCTTCTCAACATGGATATCAACCACAAAAAAAAATCAGCCCATTCCAACATTTACAGCCTTGTGAATAGATTGCAAATTGAAAAATTTTGGACCATCCATTTTCACTGTTACATTTAGGTCCATATTTGATAGGGTTAGAAGTTTTAAAAATAAATGATTTTTGGTGAGGATGATCTCCATGGTGAGGAGATCATCCTCACCAAAAATCAGTTTTATAACAATTATAATGACTAGGGCTGGCAATGGATCGGATTGACCCGAAGATCCGATCCGAAAATTTCGGGTCCGGAACCTTAGTTTTACTTAATGGATCGGTACTGGATCAAAGATTGTCGATCTGATCTCTTATCGGATCGGTACCGGATCGACTGTATACCGATCCGATATTGACCCGATATATATATATATATATATATATAGGCTGGGATAAAATGACTCATGGAATTCTTAGTAATAGAATGACTAATGGATGTAGGGCCCACGTACAGATGAATTAAGAGCTGATTTTTGGTGATGATATTCTTCTCAACATGGATATCAACCACACAAAAACTCAGCCCATTCCAACATTTGCAGCCTTGTAAAAAGTGGATTGCAACTTCAAAAATTTTGGACCACCCATTTTCACCGTTAAATTTAGGTCCATCTTTGATAGAGTTAGAAGTTTTAAAAATCAGCTCTTAACTCATATGCATGTGAGCCCCACGTCCATTAGTAATCTATTAGTAAGAATTCCATGAGTCATTTTATCCCAGCCCTATATATATATATATATACACAACGTTTTTTACAACAAACCCAAGCCCCTTCATTTTCCTTCGATCCAACGGCGTTTAAGGTGATGACATGGATGAAGAAGACTAAAAAAGGCAGGTTGAAGCAGAGGAGAGAGAGATCTTTCCATATCTCTCGGGTTTCCCAAACTGAATCTTCCCGAAAAGGAGAAATACCTTTCCCAAGATAGGAAAACGAGGGGAAACGAATGGCTTTTTTGTTATGGTGCTTCCTTCCTCCTTCTTCCAGATCAGGGTGCGACGATCGGCGTTTCAGATCGGGGATGAATTTCTCTCCCAAAAAGGAGAGAACACCAACCCAAAGCTTCCAACTTCCTATGTCTTCTTCTCCTTCCTACCGTAGAGCCGCGTGAGCCAGCCCGTCGGCAGCGACCACAGCTACGGATGTAGTCTTCTTCTTCTTCCTTATCTCCCATTATTCTTCCACAGCTATGGAATCTTAAGCTGATTTTTGTTTTAAAAACCCTAGTTTTCTATTAACTCCTTTATATACATTTTTTTTTATATTATGTATAGCATATCGGATCGGATCGGATCGGACCCGGAACCAATCTAATCACATCGGATCGGTTTCGGAACCGAATTTTATTGATCTGGTCGGGTCCGGATCAATTGGATTTCTTACTGGATCAGTACCAATCCGACTCAAACCCGATCCATTGCCAGCCCTAATAATGATACACAGTCGTGGAGCCTACATGGAGATGAGTTAAGGGCATCCTCACAAAAAATCAGCCCATTCCAACAGTTTAAACCTTATAAAAAGTGGAATGCAAGTTGAAAAATTCTAGATCATCCACTGTCACTGTTAACTTTAAGTACACATTTAATAGGGTTAGAAGTTTCAGAAAGGGTTGATTTCTTGTGAGGAGATCATCCTTACATTAAATCAGCCATTAATTTGTATCCATGTGGGCCCTACGACTGTGTGTCATTCTATGTGTCGAAAAGGAAGTGTCAACCTATCTTGACCCTATATATATATTATATACCACACCTTTCATTTTTTTTTCTTCTTCTCTATGTGTGATTCTGTGTTTTCCATCCCTTTTCTCGTTTCTAACTCCGCTCGTAGCTCGTCTTTTTTAATGATTGAATTTGGAGGTCATAGTGACTTAATACTTCTCCCTCTGTCAAACCCACCCCATTTCTCATTTTCTTGAGAGGGAGGATGGAGGGAGTTATGCTTTTATTGTCATGCTTCATTTAGCTGCTACAGTAAACTTCTGTATTTATGCTTTGGTTGTTATGCTTCACTCAACTGCTACGATAAACATTGGTGTTCTCTACCAATATTATTAAACACTAAGGCGTGAGGCGAGGCCCTTCACTTGCCAAAGCCTTGATGCATAAGCCTCACACGCACACAGTTTTTAAGTAGATAAGTATGTAAATATATAAATAAATGTAGCAAAAATTAAAAAAAAAAAGCATACTTCCAAGTTTCATATTTCCAATTCCAAGTTCCAAGTTCCAACCACTCTTAAATAAGTATATTTCAATTTGCTCATATGTTCATGTGACAATGCGTGGCAACTCATCTCTGACACCGGTTGTGCTGTATGAAATCTATGATGAAGTTCGCTGCAGACAATCATTCTCAAATAACCTAAAACTGGTTACCTTAGTCACAATTTGCATAGTAATGCATAGTTTTCACGCTGCAAATATGGCAAAGGTGTCACTATATATTTTTGAATTTGAATATATTGTCCAATGAATAGAATAATGTTTGAAAGCCAATCTGTGAGTCGTTAGAGTTGCGTAACTTGTTATTCACCTGAATTGGACTTTCACTCCGTTTGCTAAAAGATGATATATTTAATAAAGAGAACTACAAAGAAGGAGAGAGCAACTTCACAAGAGAAGAAAAGACCCTCCAAAGAGAGCAGCCCGCACCCAAAAGAGAGAGAGAAGGTGAGAGAAAGGAAAGAAAAGATCATCAAGAAAATCTATAATAAGTTCGAAAAGGGTCCTCAATCGCGGAAAGGAATGAAGGCCTCCCATCCACCCATATCTGCTTGCCAAGAGGAAGGTTGGAAGCAAACTTTGCACAGGCGTCAGCGCCGAAGTTAACTTCCCTCCAAGTATTGCTCATCCAAAGACAATCAAACTTGGTTTTCAAAAAATCCCATTTAGCTTTAACATTCCAAGGGACATCGTCCTTGAGGAAGGCCTTTATGGCGGCTTTGGAATTGGATTCAATCCAAATACTCTTCCAACCTTCAAAAGAGCATGCTCCACACCTTCCACAATAGCAAAACATTTAGCAAGATAGTTTGTAACCACACCAAGACCAGCTACAAGTGCTCCACGAATGATCCCATTTGCATCTCTGAAGAGAACTCCAAGGCCACCAAGACTAGGGTTGCCCTTGGAGGCACCATCACAATTAACCTTCATAGTTCCAAATCTATGAAGACTCCATTTGCAAGCCCGAATGGATGGAGCTTTACCAGACTTTCAAGGTTGCATATTACCTTGATGATGCCGTTTGCTACCTCAAAAGAGCTCGAGTGAAACCAGATTTACAGAATGTGGTTGCCAATGCTAGGTTATTTCATATTTCTATTTTGGACAAATACATAATGTAGATCTTATGCTTCCTCTAAGATCGAAATCATGATTATTTTTCTGTAGTTTGTTATTGGTATGACTGATGTCTTTGTGTAGCATTTCATTTAAGGTATGTACGTGTTCTAACTTTTCAACTTTTTTACCTTTATTTTTTAGTAGGAATTTTTTTTTTTAAAAATTGTTCCAATATTTGTACTCATTTGGTTTCACTTCTGTTTGTGCTTGTGCAGCAAGGAACAACTATCACACAAGGCATCTTGCGAAGATTTTGATTCATCTGGTTCAGTGTTTGCAAGAATTTATGTCAACTTCTGCTTGGTCAGCTACAATATATACGAAGGCTGTAAATGCAGCATACATATCATCTGTATTTCCGAAACACATGATCGAAAGTGCCAAAAGTGATAACTTTGAGGAATTGTATCTGTCTCTAGGTGAAGGTGAAACAGCACTAGAAGATCTCCTTGGGGGTAATTAACTGATTATATTTATTAGCTACAAATCTTTACTAAGGCTACTATCATGTGATTGCTTGTGTTAAAAGATCATCAGTAAAATTGGTCTGTTGTGTTATATTTAGACATCAAGAGGAATACTAGCATCAGGGCAGTAGTTGTCGTCCTCTCTACCTTTTCAGAACATGCGGTACACACACAAGGAAGTTAAAACCCACCATTTGATGGTCCCCTTCTAGGAGATCTTATATACCAAAAACTAGCCTGGATGATCCTAAGTTCTAATTATCTGATTTAGACTTACTGTAAAAGAATAGGGTAGATTGAATGGGTAGGATCATCAAATCCAGTCATTTTTGGCCTAAGTGATCTCCTAAATGGGATCCATTGAATGGTGTGTGTAAAATTCTACCCCTGCTATATGTTTGGCATTAATGGGGGAAAGAAGGATCCTCCCACTCTTCCACCTGACTTAACTATTCTTCACATGACAATGCCTCTTTCTTCTGTATAACGGATATAAATCCTTCAATTTTTTTTTTTGGACCATTACTATTTTATTGAATGGGTGTTGGAAGACCACTTGTCCCTTGTGTTGACTAAACTTCTCAGTAGTTCTTGTCAAATCATAATGGATGTTGCCTTCGCTAGACTCACCAACTCATCTACCATGATTGTTCATAGGGCTGTAGCTCGAGCGGGTTGGATCGGGTTGGGGCTAAACCCGAGCCCAACTCGACCTTCAGACCATCAAGCCTGAGTCTGAGCCCAACCCGAGGTCGGGCCTAACATGTTCAACCCGATCCCAACCTGATCAAGTTGGCCGGGTTGGTAGAGATGAAAAGTTGAAAGAAGGAGGTGAGGAAGGAGGGGTACCTGGCTGGTGGTCAGAATCCTCATCGGTTGGTTACATCGAACACTCTCCGCAATCAGAACTCTCAAGTGGAGTTGCCGGAATGATAACCTTCTCCACCTACCGTTAGATGGTACGTCACTGTGGCTCTCTCCGAGATCTCGAGACGGTGACATGGTTACGCAAGGGTACCCCACATGATGAGCTGAGTGCGAACCATGTCCTGCCTGAGCGACTGTGACATGAGAAGCTAAACACGCAGTTTATCCTTCTACGATCATTAGTCCCCTTTATCACCAAGAGGTGAGGGGAGGGGGAATTTTAGGGTTTGGGAAAGTTAATTTACTATATATATATAGATATATACTTACATATTGGGCTCGGGTTGCCCGAGGCCTCAGCTTGAGCTCAACCCGAGTTTCGATCAGGCTTTAAAATATAGGCTCGAGCCCGAACTTTAGTACTGAAGATACCAACCCAAACCCAACCTGAGGTCAGGTTGAGCCCGTCCAAGTTGCAACCCTATTTGGTCATACTTGGTGGGGCAACACACATAACCGGAACTGCCGAGTCAACTTGGTAATCTGCCTTGTCATCATATACGCCTTCTCCCAAATATTTGACAATTTGAGTTGTTTCATCAGAATATCATGCTGTGGATAGCCATTAATTTATATCACTTTTGTTCATTTCTTGAAAATTTCCTTTTATATGTTCCAATGCTATTTACAGTATTGTCTGGGTTTTAAATTTTGCATGCTGATTCTCAAAATGGTTTGGTTTAGCATCGGGTTTTAGGCAATCTACATTGAGAGTCTCTTGGCTTGACTTACCAATTGGAACATGCTTATGTTATGCGATCAGTTTTTCCTTCTTCATCCAATTTTGAATTTTCTAGTTCTGCTTTGGATCTTTATATGTTTGTGGTGGTTATTTATGTGGGCCTCTACTTAATAATGCTTCTTAATTTTTGTTTGATTTAGATCAAAACATTGAAAGTTTTGTTATGCGTGGTGTGCTTAGCTTTATTGGCACGTCAGATGTAAGGTATGTTCAGGATTCTTCAAAATGTTCTCTTACATTCTTGAGTAGTTCCTCCTGCTCCTAATTTCCTGTCGTATTTTCTGTTGCAAGTTCTCACACGTATCTCCTTCATCATGAACTGTTGAGCTTTATGCTTGTGGCCATGTCAACTCAGCTCCGTTCTGGGCCATCTTTGGGGCCAGAAGATGTGCACCCATTCATTGATGCAGCAATGATTCAGGTGACAGGAAGGGATGTTGGTTTTTAAGATGGTTCAGAATCTTGACAACTTACTGAGATAGTCTCATAGTGGTGCTTCCTTTTATTTAGCAGGAAAGTTCTTTGGTCGGTATGGTTGTTCGCAGATTACTACTTAATTATATCAGGCGACCTCGCATTCCCTTTAATGCTGCATTTTATTCCATTTTTTCTGAAGGAGGTCAGCCTGGTGTTCTACAAAAAGTTGGTTCTGCAGCCGGTATGGTGGTTCCATATGTTGGTATTCATTTCTTGCAAGAAATTTGTTCTAGTTTCCTACTTTTCATCTGGCAGACATTTTAATCATGGACTAAAAAGCTATCAAAGTGGATAAAATCTGATGAATTGACTCGTTTTTCAAGAAATTGAGTTGAAATAACAATGGACATGTCCATGTCACACATTTCTGCAGTAACGACATGCATACAGTCATTTCTTCTACGCAATTGCAATTTTCAGCAAAATGCAACTTATTCCTCATCTCTGATTCAAAGACTCATTCTCTTGTTGTCTATTTCCGCACGATGGTGGTCTTTATGCTAGATTTCTGCTTCATAGGTTTTGGCTGACAAGTTTTTAAACAGAGTTATTACTGTCACATCCAGTCGACCACAGTCATTTGACATTATATCGTTCTTTTCAATGCAAAGATCCTGTTTCCATGCACTTTATTTTTATTTTGGATAATTCATGCTCTTTGTTGTTATGATGTAAGCAAAATGGAAAGTGATCCAAGGATTATATGAGACTAAATTGTTCGCATCACTTTCACAATTGCATTTTCTTTGAAATGAGTCAAAAGAGCTTCTGTAGTATGCACTATGAAGTGGGGTTCTCTTTCTAGTGGAAGCTGCTTATATATGTGTTTTTTTTTTGTCTTGCAGCAAATTTTATACTATTGCCCTTCAATTACTTTGTCAGTTCTAGTGGTGAAGGTTCAAGAAACCCATTGGCAGACAACAGTCTTCTTCTGTTACATATTCTCATTCATTACCGAAAATGTGTTATGGCAGATGAGTCCATAACAGATAATAGTGAAGATAGTGCCAATTCAGATTCTGTTTCAAAAGAAAATTCATATTTTATTGACAACCCTTACTACAAGGCTTTACAAAATGCTAGGAATATTGAATGTAAGATCATCTTTCTTCTACTCTTTTGATTGTAGTGGCATTGTGTATTTAACCATCATTGAGTTTTGTACAAATGGATCATCTTCTTGCAGTTGATCGTGTGGATATTGAGGGGAATGCACCCACTGGACCGCTTGTGAGATTGCCTTTTGCTTCTCTATTTGACACCCTTGGACTGTGAGTATCTGTTATACCTTCTCCTGAATTTGATGATAATTGTAGACTTAGGTGTCTGAGTTTCGCCTATAAATCCCTGATTATCTTTTCTAGTTTCAGTTCACTATGACTATCTTCACAGTATTCTCACGGTTAACAGGTCTACTTATGCGGCATTATAATTACCATTGTGTTTACCTGAGCTACCAAGTAAATGGTTTCTGGGTTTCTGCCAGATTTTGGTTCTACTGGCAGCATCGCTTCTGTATTTTTCTAGTTTTCACCCCTTTCTTGCCTTCTGGTGATGGAACTGATCCCTAAATATGTGCTTAGTTTTACAATCTTAATTTTCTTGGTTTTTCGGTTTTCCTTGCGACCCTGCCTGAATCTGTTCTAAACACAAAAAGACCCGAAAAATCATGTATGCTGTTGTTATGACAAAGTGGTTGGTTATTGAGTATTAGAGTTGATTACAAGTTTCATGTCTGAGTTCAAGGATGTAAAATATTGGTGCAAATATTCAATTTGTATTAATAAAATGTGTGTGCACCCCTTTTGACTTTACACTGTACACGAGCAGCTTCTGATCTTTGAATTACAAATCACCAAGTTTGTTCAATGCAAAGAATTTGATATGTGGGATATATATAAGGAAAGGGGGATGTAGGCTGAACCCTTCTTGTTTTTTAAGATCAGGGGGGCTGGATTGCAACCAGTTCTTGGTCAATATCGGATCGTTATACAGTCGATCCGGTACCGATCCGATAAGAGATCAGATCGACAATCTTTGATCCGGTACCGATCGATTAAGTAAAACTAAGGTTCCGGACCCGAAATTTTCGGATCGGATCTTCGGGTCAATCCGATCCATTGCCAGCCCTAGTCATTATATTTGTTATAAAACTGATTTTTGGTGAGGAGATCATAAAACTGATTTTTGGTGAGGATGATCTCACCATGGAGATCATCCTCACCAAAAATCATTTATTTTTAAAGAACTAAAATCTATGGCCAAAGAAAACTAATCGGGCTATTTTTGGACCTACTTTTCAAAGGGCTCTACATCCAATTGAAGCTCCCACTTTTCTGGCGTGAGTCTATTAAGACCCAAACCGATACACCAAAAGCACCTAGGTGATAGAGGTGTGGAAAGTTTAAGTCTTAACCTCTAGGATCGTAACAGAGTCACAATGGGAACGTCCTTTTGATCGGCCTTAATTGGTAGTTGATTGTGAATCCTCCGAAGTGGGACCAGTGATTGAGTTGAATAAACTAATGGGCAAGAGTGCACGACCACATCATCAACAAATCCTTAAATAATCATAGAGATTAGACTAGATAGTTACCTGGGATGGATGACAGATAGATAATAGTAAAGTAATTATGTGGAGGCCATAATTAGCAAGTCATAAGTGCGACTCGTACTTGGATTGGACGTGGATTTTGTACGGGCTGACCACCGAGGCTTCACCGCACACATACCCAAGGCGTACTCGAGTGAATTAAAAAAGAAATTTTAAAAAACACTCGCCTAGGTATGTTTATGGTAAAGATGAGGTGAAACTTCGATTACAGGGCAGCAGATCACAGCACTTGGATTTTATACGGACGGACCACCTCGGCCTCACCACACACGTAAACAGGTGAGTGTTTTCGCAAAAAGCACTCAAGTACTCACCTAGGTACATGTGCGGTGAAGCCGAGGTGGTCAATCCGTACAAAATCCTCGTGCCGAGATTTGTTGCCCGGTCATCTCCTTCGATGACAGGGCCCGTTCATCAAAGTTTTATCTCAAAGTGTAATTGTACAAGAAAGTTGACAAGATGTACCTTCATCATTAACAAATCATTGAGATTAGATAGGGTGATGATAGCTGACAAAAGAACCTTTCAGGTGGTACAATTTTGAGTTTTGAATGGGAGAATTGAAAACAAAATCTTTGGAGGTTACGAATTCAAGTCCAGATTCTAGATTAATTTGACTTCCATATGGGTACTTTTGTTGGGTCGCTTTCTGTAGTTCGGCTGTCGGCTAAGTGGAGAGAGTCCCACGGTACCACCCAAGGAAAAACAAGATACTCAGGTACTCAAGTGAGGTGCTCTGGTGTCAAAGAATCCTATAAATATATAGAACCGCGCACCACCTAGTTTTCTCTTCAATGTGAACTCTTTCTTTTTTGATTTTTGTCAATGGATCAGATAGATCATGAAGAAGACTGCACGACCCCTTAATCATATGGATATCATAATTAGTCAACAAGTATATATGACTTCACTTGTCCACTTTCCAAACCATATCTTTAGCCATATCGCTATTTATCTTTAGTCCACAAGATTTATATACTTTCTGTTTAAAGCCAAAACTTGCATCACAATCAAGGTTTAAAAGGGGCCGGCGTTATAACGGTATAACAAACTGGGGCGTTACAATTTTTTCCGTTATAACGAATTGTAATGCTCAGGGGCAAAAACAGAAAAATAACTGCGCCAAAATTCAAAATTTGAATTTCAAATTTTCAAATAAAAATTAACAGAAAAACATAGAGGAAAATAACGGTCATTTTGGGAATTTTTTCACAAATATTTTTCAAAAAATAACGGATCCTTAAAACGGTAAATAACATAACGGGGGAGGTTCGAATCCGTCGTAACGGCTGGCCGCTTTTAAAACCATGATCGCAATCAAGGAGACATTATAGTAGACATGTACACTTTCAGACATATCCCATCAAGGAGACATCAATTCAACCTCCCACTTTTCTCGCGCGCGTGACAATGGATGGAACGTCCTTTTGGTCTATCCATATCCACTAATGGTGGACCAATGATTGAGACTATAGAATGTTCTATGGAGGTATATATCAGTGAATCAATAAAACGAGTAAAACTTCTGTCACAACAAAGTTGCAAATCACACAATCACAGCCAATGAATTCTCGGCACGTACACCTCAAACCAAAAGCACATGGGTACGTTGCAAAAAGCACTTGTGTACATGCCGAGAACTCATTGGCTCGTGATTGTGTGAGTTACAATTTGTTGTGATAGACGTTTTACACCAATAAAACTGGATAGTACACCATTCTATGTGAGGTGCTCTTATGTCTCGACAAATCAGTGGTCTCTACGAATGAGCCACGTGGCTCAAAGAATGTGTCATCTAGTCCGTCAGCTAGCAAAGTTCTATTTGATTTTTTCCACATTCAAAAGCACGTACCTCGGATCCCTTTATTTGCATAATGTATATATATTAGATCGTTGAGGACGGACAAGAAGTGTGAGCGAGCCACATGGCATCCACCAATTGAAGAAGACATTAAAACATGTTTGTGTTGTTTAATTTGATGGATAGTACACGAATAAGTAGAGTAACCACAGTTAAAATTGTTTTTTAAAAAGTAACCACAGTTAAGGGGCACCTTATTAATCCAAGGTCAGATGGCACTTAACTGCTGATGCCTGCAGGTCAGATGGTTTAAGTCTGTTCTATATACCACATTATTCGATAAGGTTGAATTTGGAGATGGGTATGGGTATGGGAAACAAAGACTATGCATGCACCTTGTTGCATGGTAGAGAATCCTATGGAGACTGACAACTCAATGTGCAGTTGGATTGTCCAACATAATCTCCATGGATCGGATCTATCGATCAAACAACAAACGCGTTGTTAGATATGATATGTTCTTAACTTGATCTTGGGTCCAAGGTTTAATTTTAAAAGTCCCTTATAAGCTTAGAAGGCTGTCTTAAGATTATAGCAGTTGGTTGATGGAGTACCTGCACCACCTGGACGGAAAATAAAAATATAAAATTCCAAAAAAAAAAACAAGGAATATTTATTTATAAAACAAGGAATAGTTACACTGTAATTCTATGGTATAGCTAGATCCTAATTAAAGATCCAACATAAAAGCCACACCTGATATTAATTTATCTCCTCCCATAATAAAAACTGAAACAATACATCGTAAGAAAGATCAAACTTATAAGAAAGAGATAGAGATAGAGAACATAGAAGGAAGCCGCTAATTAAATACTAAACTTATAAGAAAGAGATAGAGATAGAAAACAAACATATAGGAGGAAGCCTAGCCTAATTCAACACTCAGAATTGAACACATCTCAGTCAGCAGTACTATTCAATACTGAGAAGTGAAAGCTTGATGATGATGGATTCCAGTTCAGTCCGATCTCGTCTCCCTTCCTGAGGTTCAACCGATCAATGAATGAATTACCCCACCCACCTGTGATGTAGTACTTTTTATTCTTATACCTTCGGAAGATTAACTGGTCGTGCATGATTCTTGTGTTCTCGTTGAACATCTTGATATCTCTTCCCTCTTCACAATTCCTAACCTTTTCGACTTCGCTCCAGTAAGGAAAAATGTGCTTCTCGACATCTTCCACACACAAACGGAGCTTCCCTTCATCTATATCAGTTTTCGAGATAACTTTCCTGATGTCAGAGAAAAAATCTCGGGTTTGAAGTGGATGCTTGTCGATTCTTATCTCCACCGGTTCAGGGAGGACTCTTACTTCGTTCACTTCATCAGCTTTGGTAGTAAGAAAAGGGTAGCAGAAGTTGTCTCTCTGAGCCATTGAGTTGAGAAAACGTACTCTAGTAGACGAAAGAGATCACTGAACCGTACCTTACAGATTGAAGAGATGTGTTTAGTGTTGTTCATGAGAGAATTCTGTAACCTTGGCCTTAATTTATAGAGTTTGTAGACAGTGCATGATAGCATCTTGGGTGGGGACTATCCAGTTAGCCGACATCCATATACAATAGTACTACAAAAAGCGACCCGAGAAAATGACCCAATTACGAAGAGGAAAACGAGAAACCAGGATCTTCCAAGATCCATGGTCCACCACACATTTTTCTGTACATCCGTGAGTAGCGTTTTCAGTTTGTCCCCGCCACAAGTACTGAATAGTGACTAGATTGAATCTCCAGCAACCTTATAATTTGATGTTATGATGCATGAATCACGTTATTTTTATTGATGATGTGATCTATTTGATTAGTCTATTATTTTTAACCGTTGATTTTGAGCATTATCTTGCAAAATCAAATCTTGGATTCATATCCTCCAAAGTACCGTTTGGTACGTCTTTTCATCACTGATATGGATATATCAAGACCACATCATGTGTGTTTTTTAGATTCACACTGTCGATCTTGAATCCAAGGGTTGTGATCATTTCATCTTGATGATTTAATATTAAAAGTATTGTTAACCAAAACAATACCATTATGCCACGTATGCCACGTGTTGTAACTGTACATACGGTCGGTCGTCTCTAAGATTGTGTCAACAACGTCAGTGATCAGCAAAGTTCTACTTGATTATGCACAACTCATAGTAGATGGTAGATGACGTAGGACAAGTTTGAGCCACGCGACATACTCTTAGACGACGACCAATCCAAAGCCTATAAATCACTAATCAGGCTGATGTTTGGTTTGTAGGTCCATGGGATAGGACAAACAGCCGTACGGTCAGAGTCCTGTAACAGTGTGCCACGTAGCTTATATTGTGTCCCTGTCATTTTATCTGTCAATTTAGATCTGTCAACGGAGCTCGACCCCATAAACAAATCCTTAAATTTGAGACTAACGTAATCATGATGTCAGATGAATCAAGAAAAGTAAGAGTTAAAGTGTTACGTGGAATTTGCACAATCGACAAGATCACGACTGCGACTGGACTTGCGGAATATTCTTTCCGTACTTTCTAAAACGACAACATGACCACACGACAATATACGACTTCACTTTTCCACTTTCAAAAACAGATCTTTAGCCATATTGCTATTTATCTTTACTCTAAGTCAACAAGATGAAGGTGCCGTTATAAAGGTATAACGAACTGGGGTGTTACCGTTTTTTTTTTTTCCGTTATAACGACTTGTAATGCTCAGGGGCAAAAACAGAAAATAACGGCGCCAAAATTCAAAATTTGAGTTTCAAATTTTGAGTTAAAAATTAACGGAAATATAGGGGAAAATAACAGACATAACAGGCATATTTCACAAATTATTTTCGAAATACAATGTATTATTATTTTCAGAGAATCAAAACAGTACATAACGTAGCCGGGGGAGGTTCGAATCCAATCCAATATAACGGACGTTTTTAAAACCTTGATCGCAATAAAGATGACATTAGAGTAGACATGTACACTTTCAGACATCCCATCAACGAGACATTAAACTAGACATCAAATTTAACGTGAAGTGATTTGAACTTTTTGTTGGTTGAACGATAATACATGACTGGTAGGTAGAGACTATAAGATTTCTTTAGGAAGTTTTGTTGATGATGTGCAAATTTGACTACCCTAAACCTAAAGGGTGTATTTGCAAGTAGGGTACTCCAATTTGGACTATTGGGTTTCTCACGTCAAACTAAGAAATTAGTAGGTCCTCCAAGCACGGTTCAAAGTATGTCTGGAAGGTCGATCCGGATCGGAATCGGAGCCCACCGATCCAATCCAGACCAGGCTCTATCTTGCCCTGAGATCACTATGTTACAAAGGAGTACCCACTTTGTCTCGGGCGAGATGGGCCAATCCCGTTTTGGATCGACCCGATCTGGCCGGAGACTTTCAACCTTGCCTCTAAGGAACATATCTAATCTGCATACGTTTGCAGACTTAGATGTATGCAAATATTGTATCCACCGCATTGAATGCTCCTAGAAAAATGTGTTTTTAATTTACAAAATAATTTTTTGAAAACATTGAAATAACGCATTTTTCAAGAGACATCCAACAGTGCTGACAATGTTTGCTTACTTTTAAGTATGGAAACATTGGTAGACTAGATTTATTCGCCTCCAAGTGGTAAACATTTAATACATGGCTCAGGCTCTAGTTACTGACTTAAAATAACTGACTCCCGTTACAAGACACAATGTGAGCCATGTGGCACTCTTAGAGGACTCTGACCGTATGGATGATTGGCCAATCCATAAGTGGACCTACAAACCAAAAATTAACCTGATTAGTGATTTATAGGCATTGGATTGGACTTATTTTCATGGGTTGATCTATATTGTGGGAATTTGAGCAGTATTTGAGGTACAAAGATCCAACGCCTGGGATGCATTTTGCATTCCGATGCAAATGCGGTGAGTTGCATTGTAGTCAGTTACCATAGTTTTTGGGTTGCACATGCTTACATACATTTTCTTAAATATATAGTTTGCAGGGGTTTTCCAACCACTTGCACGCCAGCTCATTTGCATGCCCCCAACAAATCACTTGTAATCCCAAAAACTATGGCAAGTGAGTGCAACGCATTCGATTTGCATTGAATTATCAAGCAAGGCTTAATGACTGTGGTCTGAGTGGTTTGCATTTAATATAAAATTTTAAAATGTATCATATAGAGAAATTAAAAAATATATGAGATGGTAGAAGTAATGTTTTAAAAGTCATCGAGTCAACTCGAAACTCAGCCAAGTTGACTTGATTTGGCAGAATTTCGAGTTGATTCGAAATAAACTCGAATTGAATATACAACGGACTTAGTACGTTGTTTTTCTGTTAAAATAACGCACCAAGTACGTTGTTTTATAATCGACGCACTAATAAGTTTCTCGAACGCTTAGTGAACTCAAACTCAACCAAATCTTATAAATTATGTATATAATATTAATATATTATTTAAATCGAGTTCGAGTCTTCGAGTTAACTCAACTCGGTAGACTTTCGAGTCGAGTAGAGTTTTCAAACACTAGATAAAAGAAAAAGGTCGGTAAAAAAAATGTGAAAATTTAAAATAAAGGCCCTTATTTTTCTTTCTCCAAGGATACGTTAAATATAACACAATCTTGGAGATTTAGTTAGAATTTTGGCGGAGAAATATTTTAATCCTACCAAATTTGGAAACCATACTCACTTTTTTAAATATTCTCTTTGACGTGGATAAAATTCCCAAATTTTAGGATTTCCGATGTAGGGATTCATGTTTCATACGGTGCATAAGAACCGGTTCTCTTCAAACTTCAGGTTTCATCATGAACCGGACCAATATTTCATGAAAATCCAGTGGGACCTGATCCATTATGGTCGACGAAAGATCCATAAGGTTAGTAGGCCTGAATAATTATTGAAGGTCCATGTAGTTGCTATCTCATGACATAATGCGGAGATGGCAGCACAAAAAAGTCAAAAACTAAATTGAGACATGAGTTAAATATGCCTTTCAAGTGTGCATGTGGCATGTTTTAATTGGACACACAATGCGACAACAAGAGACACCTGATAGGTGCAGACAAAAGAGAATGTGGGGTTTAATGGGTTTGATTCCGTACGCGATCAAAGTCAAAAGGTCATATACTTGTCTTCAAAGTTCAATCATAAAAGGTCGGTACGTACTCATCATATTTCTATCTATAAATATCTACTACTGTTTGGAAAAGCGCTCCCAAGTCCACCGCAAGGTGACAACTACTTTTAAGTTTTCTGTTTTAACCCCATCGCCGTCACGCTAGCGTCAGTCACACGTGAACCAAGGACAGTGGGACCTTTTTTGGGTCTATCCATTGAGTGGACCTCGGATAACCACAAAAGTTAATTCTGTAGAGCATCGAGTTGATCAGCCTGTTTGAACCGTTGATTACGAATCCGCCAAAGTGGGGCCACTAATTTTTGGGATTATTGGGATTATCAAAATAGCGTTCCACTACGTGGTACTTTTGAAGGGGAAAGTTAACAGCTACCTCGGGTACCAATTAGCCACCCGGGTCTGGAATCGCGGACATAAACACCCGACATCTCTGGACCGTCAATTCTAAGAATCTAACTGTGGTTCATATTGCTGAGCTGACATTCACGAATTCTAGAAGAAATTTTTTCCACATAGGTTGTCGAGAATTTTTTTCACCTCATGATCTCAATGAGTCTACCGTTTAGGTGCCCGGGTCAAAAAACTTCTTTACAAACATCCTACTGTCGAGTAAAACTTTGATGACAGGGCACAATATGAGCCACGTGGCACAAGGAGTAGTTACACGGTGATTCTATCATATAGCTCGATCCTAAAGATCCAATATAAAAGCCACACCTGATATTTATGTCCTCCCCATAATAAAAACTAAAACTGAAACAAAATACATATATCAAGAAAGATCAAACTTATAAGAAAGAGATAAAGAACATGGGAGGAAGCCTAATTCAACACTGAGAATTGAATACATCTCAGTCAGCAATACTATTCAATACTGAGAAGTGGAAGCATGAAGATGATGGAATCCAGTTCAGTCCGATCACGTCTCCCTCCCTGAGTTTCCTCCGATCAATGAATGAATCACCCCACCCACCTTTGATGTAGTACTTTTCATTCTTATACCTCCGGAAGATTAACTGGTGCGTGGTATTTGTGTCCTCATCGAACATCTTGATATGTCTTTCCTCTTCACAATTCTTCACATTTTCGACTTCGCTCCAATAACGGAAAATGTGGTTATTGACATCTTTCACAGGCAAACGGAGCATCCGTTCGTCAATATCAGTTTTCGTGACAACTTTCGTGATCTTCCATAGATTGAAAAAATCTCGGGTTTGAAGTGGATGGTTGTCGATTCTTAAGGGCACCGATTCACGGAGGACTCTTAATTCGTTGGCTTCATCAGGTTTGGTTGGAAGAAATTGGTAGTAGAAGTTGTCTCTCTGAGCCATTGAGAAAACTCTAGCTAGCTAGTAGATGAAAGAGATCACTGAACATAGATATTGAAGAGATATGTGTATTTATAGCACCTTGGATGGGACCGTGGGACTCCACGGAAAGCGACCCGAGAAAATGACCCATATCCCCCCAAAGAGTTGGATGGTCAATAATTGGTACCCAAGTTTTGAGTTTATGTCCCCACAACCACAACGATCACAAGAGTCCAAATTAAGTACTGAATGGTGACTAGATTTATGATTGAATGGTGACTAGATTTTGTCAAACCAAATCCCGAGATTCCCATCCACCTTAATTTGACGTTCTACTATGGTCTCTATCAAAATGATAAATATGGCAACACGTGGCACACTCTTAGACCATGTCCACGTGTCATAATCATAAAGTGTGTAAAGTTAGAACAACAAAGTGTTTACCATTGTCATGATTAAGGTTCAACTAAAAAAACAAAACCAGCAAGGGTGGGCGACCTTCTAGAAGACAAGGAAAGGTGAAATTGGTACACACGTGGACCAATGAGAGTGGAACTTTCTTTCTATCTATTGAATATATGGAGTTTGGATCACCCCATCATATCCGGCCCCACTCTGCTGATAAAGGATATCAAGATTCAAGACCACAACGCATAGACAAACCATTGACCTTTCTACACTTTGTGACTTCATCCTTGAGTCCTCTTGATCGGTCCCGTTTTCCCTGGGTCCTAGTGTCCTTTTTGGTCGGCTGCCGACAAAGTAGAGACTCCAGTGGTGCTGTCGTGCATGTCTTAGATACCCTGTTGGACTTGTCACTCCGATGAGCGCAGTCTTTTTTTGTTAGGGACCTTTTTTGCATGGTAGGTTCCAAGTCTAAACCCACACGTGAACCAAGGACAGTGGAACTTTCTTTTTGTCTATCCATTGAGTGGACCATCGATAACCAGCATCAAGTTGATTAATTCAACCGTTGATTGTGTGAATCCTCCAAAGTGGGGCCATTAATTGGGATTGTCAAAAAAAAAAAAGGCACCAAAAATCAAACTCTTAACTTTGAATTACTCTCTTGTTTTCATCTAACACGACCGCTTACATCATCCCCACTAGTACTTTTGAAGGGGAGTTTTGACAGCAAACTCAGGTGCCAACCCACTGACCCATGCATAAGGATTGACTCTTCACTTGAGGGACCTACACACCAGAAAATCAGCCTGATCGGTAATCTCTAGCCATTCGATATAAATGCCTTAAAAATTACTCATATCCAACAGCTTAAATTCACCAAATCAAGCTGATTTTTTTTGTGAGTTTGTGATTACTCATATCCAACAGGTACCAAACCTTTGCTGACATCTACAGTAAGCCACGCCACTGACTGCACCCAATATGAGCCATGTGGCACGTTTTAAGCGGACAATGACCGTATGGATATTTGGCCAAACACTAGGTGGACATACAAACAAAAAATAAAGCTGATCACTGATTCCTAAGCGTTGGATTGAAGTTATTTTCATGGGTTGATTTTAACCGTAGTAATTTTAGCATTATTTGGGTACAAAAATCCAACGCTTGGAAATCACTGAACAGACTGATTTTTGGTTTGTAGGTCCACCTAGTGATTGGCCAAACAACCATACCGACAGTGTCCACTTAAGAATGTTCCACGTGGCTCATAGTGGCTGCAGTCAGCACTTCAGCAAAGGTTTACTCCCAATTATTAACCACACAACTTTTTGGGGGGGGGGGGGGGATATATGGATCCAAGACCAGATTTTTTTTTTTTTTGGGTCGCTTTTCTCTAGTGCTATTGTACGGGCTGTCGGCTAAAAGTGGAGTCCCACGGTCCCACCGAAGGAAAATAAGATTATATTTACTCTATAAATATGTTCCCTGAAGTGAACTCTTTCTTCTACTTCAGCATTCTCAATGGATACAAACCCAAGATTTGTTGAGTTCATGGAATTCATGGGAGATCACGAAACGTCTTCGTAAAACTGATATAGAGGAACGAATGCCACGATTGCATGTGCATCATGTGAAGGATCACATTCTTCCTCACTTGAACGACGTCGAAAATGAGAGGAATGATGAGGTGGATATGCCTATCATCATATGGGATCTCGACACAAACACCAAGCACGAGTTATTCCTCCGGAAGTACAGGAATAAAAAGTACTACATCAAGGGTGAGTGGTACGAAAATTTCATTTATCGGAGGAATCTCAAGGTAGGAGACATGATCGGACTGAACTGGGATCCATCATCTTCATACTTCCGTTTCCGAGTATTGGAAGAAGCTCCTGATGCTATCAATTCTGCTCAAGTGTTAAATTTGGCCTCCTCTCTCTCTCTCTCTCTCTCTCGTAATTAGTTTGATATTTCTTAGGATGTATTAATTTTGTTTCAGTTTTTATTACGGGGAGGAGATGAATATTAGGTCTGTGTGTGTGGCTATCCTACTACTTGTTTTATAAATATGATAAATAAATTAATTTGTTGGGAATTTTCTTTTTCTTTTTCTTTTTCTTTTCATGTTTATTCCACATGAGGATCCCATTAGGGTTGTGTTGTGCATCAAAATATGGTCTACAGATAGGCCACGTATCCCTCAACGTGGAGAGAGAGAGAGAGGGAGGGGGGACGTGAGTGTGTGATTAGGCATTATGATGTGCGCTGAAATTTTTTAATAGTCTCTAATTAGATAGAGACTATTAGAGACAAATATTTTACTCATATTTTCACTCATGTGTTCGTCCGTCTATCGGTGGTTTTGGGTGCCGAGCTGGCATTCACTTTATCAAAGCAAAACCACCATTCCATTTCGTCAAATCCACGTCCGAGAACTTGAGTGAAATTATGAGTCCTTGGGGATCTGATCCTTTGTTTTTTTAGTTGAACCTTAATCGTGACAATCCTAATTAAACCCTTTGTTGTTGTAACCAAGGTTTAAAGGGGACCGTTATAACGGTACAATGGACTGGGGGCGTTGCCGTTTTTCTGTTATAATGGCCGTTATAACCAAATAAAACGCTCAGGGGCAAAAATGGGAAAAAATGGAAAATAACGGAATATAACAGAAAATAACGGAAAAAATGGTGCTGAAATTTAAAATTTGAATTTCAAAATTTTAAAAATAGAAAATAACGGGAAAAAATGAAAATAACGCCGATTTTTTTCACAAAATTTTCTAGAAAATAACGGCCGTTATTTTTTTGATTGTTTTAACGGTCCATAACGTAACGGGGTAGGTCCGAATCCGTTATATTGGCCGTTATATAACGGCCGTTTTTTAAACCTTGGTTTGTCTTTTAATTTCTTTTCTACTTGAAGACAAGGATATGAACTTTTGACTTTGCATCGCGTACGGAATCAAACCCCAACAATTCAGTGGTCTCTTTTGTCTACAGCTATCAGGTGGCTCTTGCTGTGGCATTATGTGTCCAATTAAAACATGCCACATGCATGCACACTTGAAAATAATCTTTCAGGCCCACTAACCTTATGGATGTCTTGTCGACCTTAATGGACCTACGTACACACCAAAAATCAGCTTCATGTCTGATTTCTAGTAGTTAGATTTTAAAATCCAAAAAATTTCTCAAATCCAATTCACCACCCTGCACAGTCTTTCGGGTCCACTTAGCCATGAATGATAGGCCCACCACTTGATGGACCTACACACCAACAATCAACCTGATTGTGCATCCATGCTTTTGGATTTGAACTTATTTTTATAGCGTGATTTCTAGACGTCAAATTTGATTTTTTTTTTCTTTTGATACTCAGATTGGATGGCTAGAATCATTAATAAGGCTGCCCTTCGGTGTGTAGGTCCATCAGGTGGACCAATCATTCATATTTCAGTGGGAGCCAAAAGAGTGTAGTAGGCCCTCTGGATGGTTTGCAGATAAAACACCATTCAATCCTATGGTAGGCTTTGTACTTATCAAGCTTTATGGCCATAAGCCCATGCTTGCCCTTCTTCTCGTTCAGGGAGTGGATAAACTCTTGGTCCAAGATGGTATTAACTGATATTTGCCTATCTAGTATGAATGCACCTTGATTTGGCCGGGAGATCAGTCTATCGATAATCAATCTGAGTCTATCGGTGAGAATTTTGGAGATGATTTTGTAAGCAACGTTTCACAAATCGATAGGATAGAATTTTGTATAAGGGCAATATTGGTATGGTATAGCGAGAAAATTTCTGAAGCGGCGAAAGTTAGAAGCGGCGGTCATGCGCCAATGGGAGTCAACCACCTGTACCGTGATTAAGCTTTCCTTAAGTGCAGGTATGTTTAACAAAAATACATTTTTAAATTAAAAAAAAAAAAAAAAAAACCTTTTATCTCTCCTTCATTTTTCATTGCTACAATCAAATCTATCTCAACAGAAATCCTTTGTTTCCTTCCCTTAAATAATCCATTTCTTACCAAACGAAGGTTGCTTGTCGAAATCTCTTCGTTTGACGCTCCCACCTCTTCTCGCCGGTATAAAATGTATATGTCGAAATCAATCCGCCTCTCTTCGCCGGTGCCGGAGATGTCACGTTCCTATCTCTTTTTATTTTTCGGGTTTGTTTTTTTCTTTTTTCACAACCAGCAACAACCATTTTAATTTGGAAAATTTTCCAAATTAAAATGGTTGTTTTTTTCTTTTTTCACAACCAGCAACAACCATTTTAATTTGGAAAAAGATTTAACAAGGTATGCCTGAAACTTTTTCAAATCTGGAAGCACGATTTTTGTTACTCAACATTGTCATCTGGGCCCACGAACCGTACGGATGTTTATCCCACACCTTGGTGGATATTCACACCAGAAATCACCCTGATTGGTAATTTATAACCATTAGATTTTAGCAATTTTTAAGGCGTTCTTATAGCCGTTGAATGCAACCATATTTTTTAACACTAAAACCAATGGCTCAAAATCATCAAACAAGCAGGTTTTTTATGTGAATGTCTACTAAAGGGTGGGCTAAACATCCATTCAGTCAGTGGGCCCAGATGGCACCTGTGACTACCAAAGATGCCGCTTCCGCATTTGAAAAGATCTTAGGTATACCCTGTTAAATATTTGACTAGAAAAAACAATGAAAGGGACTGTTGCTAAGGGTAAGTTACAAAATTGGCCCCCTGGATGGCACTAGTTTCTTTGTTATCCTCAGTCTACTTTGTCCTCCCAAGTTTCGGCCAAATGTCTATTTGGAACTGATGCTTTTTTTTTTTTTTTTTGATAGGTAAAAGTAATTTTATTAAGAAAAGCTTAGAGGACAAGATGGCCTCCGAAGCGAACAGTAGAACAACCAAGAACACAACCAAGCTACAATAGACTACAAAACAACAAATCAACAACAATCCACACCATCCCAAAAGAAAGAAAGCAACCTCCGAACCGATCCAAGAGGCTAGCAGCCCCTCCCTACTAGCCAAACCCCTAGCGCTAAGACCTCTACTCACGGTAGATCAACGAATCCCACTTGAAAACCATCTCCTCAAAGAAGAAACATTTCCCCTCCCTATACAATTTTACCCAAAGATAAATAAGGCCTTTAATCTCTAGGATCAAAGTTTCCGGCGACAAACTTTTCCCCTCAAACACCCTATTATTGCGCTCTCTCCATATACCCCAAATCACTGCAAGTGGAGTTAATGCCCAGAGTATTTTTCTAAGGCCCCTGAAGCCTTTGCACTCCCACGAGAAAAGAAATTCCTTGATGGACTTAGGCGACACCCATGCAACTCCGAAGCTCCTCCAAAAGACAGACCACACCTCTCGAGCCCACGAACAATGAAGAAAGATATGATCGCTGGACTCACCACTGTCCATACAAAGGGGACAATGATTGACCACGTGGATGCTTCTACTCCAAAGAAAATCCATGGTTAATTTGGATCCTTCCCCTAGCTGCACACCACACCAAGAAACGAACTTTTGATGACGTTTTAGTACCCCAAACTCGTTTTGTCAGAAACTCTTCTACCCCACAACCTGCAAGCATCTTATAGAACGAATGGACTGAGAAGATCCATTTACTATCAAAAATCCATCTTCTAGCATCCTCTACCTGGCTAAACGAAGGATTTCCCCCCATTTTGGCAATAAGATCGGCCAACCAAGATAGCTCACAATCATACAGGCAACGTCGAAAGTTGAAATCCCAACCTTGATTGTTATTATTGTCACTCTGCATCTCACACACCGTGGTTGTCTTTTTGTTAGAAACAGGGAATAGGTCTTGGAACTCAATCTTTAGAGAACTATCAGAACACCATCTATCACTCCAGAATAAAATTCTATCACCTCTACCCACCTTAAACATAACTCCCTCCTCAAACTTCTGCAAACCTCTTATGATCCCTTTCCAAACTCCACACCCATACGGGCCTCTAGACTCTCCACTCGACCAACCCATCATGTTTTCCCCATACTTACCAACAATGACCCTTCGCTAAAGGCTATCCCTCTCGACCCCGAATCTCCACAACCATTTCCCTTTCAACGCTTCGCTCATACTACGCAGTTTCCTGATCCCTAAACCACCATGCTCCTTGGGTCTAATCACCACCTTCCATCCTACTAAGCAAAACTTGCGCCCGTCACCTCTCCCACTCCAAAGGAAATTCCTCATAAGCCTCACTAACCGCTTCTCCACACTGACCGGCGTCAGAAATAAAGACATGTAATACATTGGGAGGCTCGAGAGGGTGCTTTTGATAAGAACGAGTCTGCCCCCTTTGGATAGGAATCTTGCTTTTCATCTCGCTAGTCGACTTTCAAACCTTTCAATAACCGGATCTCATATCTGCTTATTCCGATAACTCGCTCCCAGAGGGAGCCCCAAATACCTCGTGGGTAGGCTACCAACCTGACACCCTAAGATAGACACCACCTCAATGGATCTAATAGCATTCACCACCTCTTCCTCAACAATAGGTCTCTCTAACCCTTCTCTCTGACTTTGATCTAGACAACTAAATTCCAATCCATCCACCCTAGGTCTCCAAGCCTGTCTTTCTTTGTATAGGTCAATATAGAACTCGACCACGCCCCTCCTAATATCATCTTCCTCACTAAGTTCCTTATCCCCTATGGTAATGCTCTCCAACCTATTCGTCCTCCTCCTCGCATTGACAACTTCATGAAAAAAGCTCATGTTGTTGTCTCCCTCCTTTAGCCATTTGACTCTGGATTTTTGCCTCCAACTTATCTCTTCTATTCTGACCACTGATTGGTACTCCTCTTTCAGTCTATTCCTCTTACACCTATCCCCCATGCTCAACGAGCTCTCGTCCTTTAAGTGCACAAAGTTTCTTCCAATAACTTATCTTTTCTCTTATCGATTCTCCCACATAACAAGAAGTTCAGGCTTTGATATTACCTTTAAGTGCACAAAGTTTCTTACTAAGAACAACTCCCGGACGACTGATGAACTCAAATTGGTCCCTCCATGATTTAACTTTTTCTTTAAAGTCGGGCATTTCCAACCACATATTTTCAAATTTGAAAGGTCGCGGACGGCTCGGTGTCTCCCCTAGCTGCAAAAGGATGGGGGAATGATCCGAGGCTGGTCTGGGAAGGATAGACTGCCTAACACTAGGAAATAAGGTCTCCCACATCTCCAAGATCAAAAATATATCTAAGCGACACATCACAGGATGCTCCTGATTGTTCGACCACATGAACTTCCCACCTAGTAAAGGCAAATCCACCAAAGCGTGATTCCCTACAAACTCCCCAAACTCTAACATGCACTTCGTAACTTTATTACCTCCCAATTTTTCTCCACTGAATCGTATCACGTTAAAATCACCACAAACGCACCACGGACACTCCCACAACCCCCTAACATCTGATAGTTCCTCCCAAAAATGTTGTCTCTCTTTCCTAGACGTAGGCCCGTACACACCCGTAATCACTAGCTCTTTTTCGTTACTTTCTAAACGACACAAAAATGAAAGCGAGAAAGCCCCCACAAGCCTGTCCATAACTTCCACAACTCTATCATCCCAGATCACCAAGATACCTCCCGACAGGCCAATAGAAGGAAGATAAGACCACCCATAGCTACTACGACCCCATAACTCTCTCACGAATCGATCATCGACACAATCCATTTTTGTTTCTTGCAAAATTACAAGGTCACATTTCCATTTGTTGATAACACTCTTGACTACATTTCTTCTCTCCTTGGAGTTCAAGCCCCTCACGTTCCAAGATAGGAAACTAAGCGTCATATCAAACTTTGGCCTTCCTCCCTCTTTTGCTACTGCTAGTTGCTTCCCTGTCTTGAGACAACAAATCACAACTAATTCTATGGAGTTCCCTAGTCAACCTCGAAACGCTGCTCGGACTATGATGACATTCTCCCACCTCTGCCTCTACTTCTCGCTCTACTTCAGAATTAGACTCTAATCCTCTCTCGCGTTGCTCATGCTCCCCACCGGAGCCTCTACCTAGCTCAATAAATCTAGATTCCCCTCCCCTACCCCCCTCTTCATTTCCAGTTGTTCTAACATACCCCTTAGATCTAGCCACCTCGCTGCCTTTCCCACTATTGACTATGGCTGATAAAGATCCTTAGCTTCTCTCTCAAAACCCCCCCATGACAGCCCTAAACTTGCCCCTATCGTCATGATATTGCACAACATCCATTTAGTCGGATCCACATTAACATTCATTTCTTGCGTTAAAACATTAAACCCTCCCATAAGGTCTGTTAGCTCTCCAACACAATCCATCTCACTATCCCTACCCATCTCCTGCCACGCCCCCTCCCTACCACTTACAACAACTGGCCAAACACTACTCCCTCCTTCCTGAGTCCGGCCACCCTCACTAGAAAGAGTTCCTTGACCCAAATTAACAACCACAGAATGTAAGTAATTGAAATTGCTTTTGGTTTGAAAAATACCTGATGGTGCCCCCCTTACTGGGGATCTCAAGTGGGGGTAAATCCTATCGTTAGGTGCTTGGAAAGGACTTATCAAATTGGCCTTTGATAGTAACGTCTTCCCCTCCCTGCTTCTTCATGGGTTCACAATTATACACTTGATAGAATTATCGACCATGTTAACCTCTGCCCTCTTGTTGTTTTTCACTGCGTCTATGAGTAGGTTAGCAACTTCCCTTTCTTTGTCACCATGATTATCTCCGTAGCCTTGCCCAATACTAACAATGATGTCCCTTTGGTTATGATCTGATGTATCCGTTGTCGTTCCCGCCTTATCGATCTTATCTTGGTACTTGTTATCACGTTGATTTAGTTCTTGATTGCCAACTATTTTCTGCCTCCGATGTTTGTTGTTCAATTCTTGGACTTTTTGCAATAGATCTGATTGGTCTTGTAAATCCCTCCCGGTTTCACTGCACCTTGTAACTCGATGCCCATGAGAGTTGTTGGTCTCGATTTCATAAGCCATCCCCCTGTTTACAAGAGGGGGTCAACTATCTATTCTCCTAGCTAACTCTTTCCCCCCTCTCTCAGAAAGTGAAGACTCCCCCCTCACACTACCCTCACTCGTCCCAGACCCAACTACTGCCTCAACCTGAAGAACTAAAGGATCATCCACTTCGGCCTCTTCTAACCCACCTAAGTGGGCCTGTATCCCAACAGAACTCCTATCAACTAGGACAGAACTGGACTTCCTACCCTCAAGCCCTAAACCGTCACCTTGGCCCAACCCAAAAAACCTAGCCCAAGTAGGATTACCCTCCCCTAAGTTAACGTCTGAAGACTGATCCGACTGGACTATCTTCTGATTCTCCTCTAACCCAGATTCACCACCCTTTGACACCTGGATAGTAGACGCATGCAAGCCCATACTAGTTCCCTCCCCAAAACCCGAACCCAAAGAAGGACGTTGCTTGTGTAAATCAGAAAAAAGAAGCTCTTCCATGTCTCTAGATGGAGCAACGTGGCTGCAAGACAGAATCTCGTGGCCACCTGTACTTTCCTCCAATACTAAGCCACCACGAGCATGAGAATTTGAATTAAAGCTGGCTTCACCTACACGTAGACCTGAAATCCTCCCATTATCCTCAGTTGCTACCCTACCCCACTGTTCTCTTTCCGTAAGAGGAAGGTGAGGACTGTACTCCTCTTCTACGATTGGGTAGGCTCTGTTGACCGGCATAGGTCTCCTCGTACCACTGCTACCATCGATCTCCAACCCGTTGTTGTGAGATTTTTCGATCGCGACCACCGCGGCAAACATCTGGGAAGTGGAAGCGTCAACACCCTCGGCGGCTTAAGCATTGGCTAGAATCAATCTCACTTTGTACATGATACCTCTATCCTGGATCAAGACCCAGTTCGGGATTTTGCACTCTCCTCCTCTAACTTTGATGTAGGCTATGGAAAGATCCTTCAGTTGCTTCGTGGTATCAGCAATTCCCAACGGACCTCCAACAAGGATACCCACCAAACTGAATATTTTATGGTTCCAGAGATGTAAAGGCATACCATGAACAACTACCCACGAAGGCCCTTCCATCCTCGTTTTAACTGTGGCTCCCAACCCCGGCCACCAACGCCTGAAAGTGCATAGGTCGAACCCAACTTGGATAGGACCAACAGAGCAAATGTGTTCTAACTGGTCTCCGGAATCGGCGAAAAAGACTCTCTGGTTGGGCCTAAACAGTATTAGTTCAACCTTCTTTGGCGTCACCATGGACCCTCGAATCACCTCCCCAATATATGCCCATTTGGGATCAATACCAGATGCAAAACAGATAGCCGCAAAGTGCCATTCGCCAAAGGCAGCAACCCCTTTAGAGGCATAAGATGTTTCTACCCAGCAGTCGCCACCTACATGCATAATCTTTCCCAAAATGTCATTTTGTCCTCCTTCAAGCCTGCCTTTCCATGTATGCTCTCCCACCTGATTTACTATACGATCTTCTACTCTCTCTTTCCGAAAGGGACCCCCCGTTACTTTGCCATGAAAGCCAGTACCTGCGTCCATCATTTCTATTTGCCTAAATAGCTTTGCCACCGCTCCCCACCCTCCTTTTTCCATCCACTAGGTATGCAAATAAATATGTTGCGCTGTTGGTCCATAACTTCAACAATTCTAAGAAATTGTCCACAACCATTCTTTTCTACCTCTATAATCCAGGTCTTCCCTACTAAGGTCATTCTTCTCCAGAGAGGTCCTGAGAACTCTTCCGCACGAGCCTCGTCTAAGGTGTATTTAACCCAGCCAAAAACATCCATGGGTAGCACTAGGAAAGTCACGCCCCATCGCCTTCTTTCAGACACCCTGATACAACGGTGATTTTTCTGCCAATATTCTTTCACTGAAATCACTTTAGCTTCTATCTCAACCTTCAACTCCATGTTTACCACCTGATTCACTTTCAGTAAAAGTCAACTTCAATCCACTTTGTCATCTATTTTCCCTACTCAGAACAAAGATGATAACTTCAACAATTCTAAGAAATTGTCCACAACCATTCTTTTCTACCTCTATAATCCAGGTCTTCCCTACTAAGGTCATTCTTCTCCAGAGAGGTCCTGAGAACTCTTCCGCACGAGCCTCGTCTAAGGTGTATTTAACCCAGCCAAAAACATCCATGGGTAGCACTAGGAAAGTCACGCCCCATCGCCTTCTTTCAGACACCCTGATACAACGGTGATTTTTCTGCCAATATTCTTTCACTGAAATCACTTTAGCTTCTATCTCAACCTTCAACTCCATGTTTACCACCTGATTCACTTTCAGTAAAAGTCAACTTCAATCCACTTTGTCATCTATTTTCCCTACTCAAATACTTCATGTATACTCCATTGGCTTCTCTCTATTGCATAATGTATTCTTACTGATGTTGTTGCTAGTGTGTAGGTAGATCGGTTCTTGGAGATGCAATAGGTGTTGGTGAACGTAGAGATGAGGATGAACTCCTTCCTCTGTTTTGGTAGAATGAGCCTTGTAGAGGACATGGTTGTCCAAAAAGGTATCAAGAACAAAGATGATGTAGTCGTCATTGATGATGTTCAAGCCAAAATTAATCAACTCGTTCTCGACACCATCAATAATGAATATTGTGGGTGCATAATGTTGTACCTAAGGGCATTATAGTTGTCGAGAAGGAGTTGTGCACTCAAAGCAGACCTCCGCTGGAGTTAGCATGGCTTGCGGAGGAGGAGATGAGGACCTGCTGGGAGGAGGTAGAGCTCATCAAAGCTCCACAGCTCCGTAAAAAGACCTGGGATAGTTCTGTCGTTTGACCAGTAAGTGGCTCAGAATAGTAGCATGAGGTGGATCTAGGACCCACACACATTCATAATAGGTGGATCCAGTTGGCTGGAGCATCCACATGTAGATTGAGGACATAAGGAGAAGATCGCGCCAAGAATAGAAGTTCACTCGGCCCTAAGAGAGTGTTACTGTTTTCTAGGCAGAAAAAGAGACTGAACCACACGGAAGAAGGTTTCCTCCTACTGGCAAGAAACCTTCTAGCGCTAGTACAGAACATATGATATGGTTGAAGAGCAGAAGCAAAGAAGATACCAAGCCAACTAAAATAGTCCCAAAATCATAAATACGCTCTAAACACCAACCGGAATGCTCCCAATCCATATTCCCATGAGTAACAATTGCTATTTTGCGCTCCTGATCAAATAACACAGATTGTCATGTATGCATCAAAACTCAGGAAAAAAGACTTGAAGATTCACCGTTTTGGATCTGGCCAATTTGTTCCCACACCCCCCCCCCCCCCACACCACACCACACCACACCACTCTCTCTCTCTCATGTGTATGGGTGTCAATCTGGCCCTCTTGTAAGGGGACCCGGCCCTACCCTAACCTTTGAAAGCACTAAAAAGATGACTTTTTTTTATAAATTTCAAGCCCTTAGGGTCGGGCCAAGCCTAAATATGTAAGGCCCTTCTAAATAAGGGTCGGGCTAGGGTCACTCTTGGGGGGCCGGCCTTGGCCCTACCCTGACCCTTGAGGGTAGGGCTAGGGCCTATCTAGTTCGTTCAGGCCCTCTTAGGGCTAGGGCCTCACCCTTATAAGCAAGGGTAGGGCTAGGGTTGGGCTAGGCCCTACCCTGACCCGGCCCTTTGACAGCCCTAATTAATCATGTGCAACATACGTAGTGTGGGGCCAATAGTTCTAGACAAACAAAGAACTGACCCCACGACCTTAACACACAATCTGACACCTATCCTCTTCGGTCATGTGCATCACACATGCTGCTTGCTAGTATAGACACACACAATAAATAATTTTATTGTTAATTGTAGATAATTAACGTACTAGGAAATTAGGAAGAAAGGTGGCAATCATCGTAATTTACAATCAAAGTTTGGACAAAATCGACTAAGACCAGCCCCCACAAGTCAACTACATCGTCTGCACTCCCTTGTAGTAGTAGAGCTGCAACCTGGGCGGATTCATCCTGAGCACGACAGGTTGAACCCGACATTAGGGTGGGGTGGTTGGCCCTTTCAAAACTTGGGTTGGGCTCGGGCTAGATTTTTGGTAACCCGATCAAATGGGCTAGGGTTGAGGCTTGGCCCAACCCAACCGACATACAAACTAATTATATGTATTAGTATACCGAAAAGCATCCACACTACATTTTGGCAAATACAACAAACCATGGATGTTTGTCTTCAACAAACTACAATCCTTGTGTGAGATTGCAAAATGTCCTTAAACTACATTTTGGCATTTTATATGATCGGTTGATATAGACAATATAGTATTTCTTTGACGATTGTTTTTACTATTTCGTTAGTAACTTTTATCATGCATTTGAGTTAATGAACTTTTCCTTTATTATGAAAATATTATGTTTTCTTTTCATTAGGTGTTGGAAATAAAACTATTATTTAATGGTTAGCATAATGGTTATAGTATTGACCAATAAATTATTTTAATATGAAAAAAATTTAGGAATCTTTCCAACCAATAAAAAAATTAAGAAATTGACCAACCCGGTCGACCAACCCGATAGGGTTGGGTTAGGGTTGGAAAATCTAGGCCAACCTTGGGTTAGGGTTCACTTCCTTTAAGGTTGGGTTGGGCTAGGGTTGAGCTCCAACCCGACCCAACCCCGCCCAAGTTGCTGCCCTACATTGTAGGGCAAGCTATATTTAATTTGAAAGGAAGTTTTCCTTCACAAACCTTGCATTCCCCCCTCCCAAGAAAAGAGGGCTTTTTGTAAGGGTGCATTAATTAGTTGCACACACCATTTCAATACCTACACACACCTCTAATCTACACACACCAAAAAAAACATACAAAGAAGAGGAACCCACCACCACCGTCCTCTTCTTCTTCTTCACCTCCACCACCACAATCGCACCTCCACCACCACTTTCTTCTGATCTTCTTCTTCTTCCACCACCACTGCACCACCACCACCGCCATCTCCTCCTCCTCCTTCTTCTTCTTCTTCTTCTACCGCCCCCACCATCACTGCACCTCCGTCCCCTCTCTCTCTCTCTCTTAAAAAATATTTCTCGCGCATGTCGGCTAGCCAGGGTTGATTTGGCTATGTTGGCAGGCCAAGGTTGAAATAGCCAAAGCCATGTCGGCCGTTGCATGCCCACATAGACAAAGCCATGTCAACCTTGGCATGCCGACATGAACGAGAAAAAAAAAATTTAAGAGAGAGAAGAAGAAGAAGAGGAGGAGGAGGAGGAGTTCCGCCACCGTTGTCACCACCAAGTAGGTCCCTCTCCCCCCTCTTTCTTCCACTCTCTCTCTCTCTCCCTATCTTGGTCTTTCTCCCTCTCTCTCCCTAACGATATTTAACGGAAAAAACGAAAGAAATGGCGCTGAAATTCAAATTTCAAATTTTCAAAAATGGAAAATAACGGAAAAAAATGGAATATAAGGGAAAATAACGGAAAAAATAGAAAGAAAACGAAAATAACGGCCGTTTTTTCAAAAAAGTTTTCAGAAAATAACGGTTGTTGTCATTATTTTCGTTATAACGGAAAAGTAATGGTCGTTATTTTCGTTATAATGGCCGTTATTTCTGGGCGTTTTAACGGTCCATAACGTAATGGGGTAGGTCCGAATCCGTTATAACGGCCGTTATTTTCGTTATAACGGCCGTTTTTTAAACCTTGCCAAGAGGTGTGTGCCACTATGGAAATGGTGTGTGCAAATAACACCACGCTTTTTGTAATCTAAGGCAATGATGAGCAAGGTTTTCACCGAATTTTTCACAGATGAGCGAGGGTTTGAAGAGGGGATTATCAGGTTTGCGAGGAGATCGAGCAGGGAAGATTCGGTACCGTTTTCCGGTGCTTTTCTCCGGAAGCCGGCGAGTTCGCCTGCAAATCGATCGACAAGTGTCTTCTTTCCGATTCCATCGACCGAGAATGATTGGAGAGCAGCCTACCATGATTGCTAATCTCTAGCCATTAGATTTTAGTACTTTTTAAGGCGTGATTCTAGCCGTTGGATTCAACCATGTTTTGAGTATTAAAACCAACGGAATTGCCCGCACAGAGCAAGCCTCTCGCCTACAGCTCGCTACGAAAGGTGTGGTTCCTTCTCTTCTTGAAAATTTAGGGTTACCTTCTTCTTTCGTTTCCCCATCATTCATCATGGTATCATCATTGCATTTTTGTTAGATTTGCTGAAAATTTAGGGTTACCTTCCTTTCGGTGATGTTGAATTTTTTTTTTCCAAAATACCTTCAAGATTAAGAGGCTGTTGAACTATTACAACTACTCAATTCCTCTTCATCACGAATATCAATCAGAGTCTTCGGACACTAAAGAACAGGAATTAATACTCTTTATCGTCTAGCCATCGATGGTTTTTATGTTGTCTAAGTACTCAAATTTTCTGCTCATATTCACCTTAGAGGGACTAACACTTACCACATCAGAATTCGTTGGAACAGAGTTATCCTTTGAGGCATAACCGTTGTAGATTTCTCAATTTTTTAGCAGAATAGTCTCTGCTGTTACAGCTTTTTGAAATATTGTAAAGATTCCCAGTTCTGTTAATTTCATTTTCATTTGAAGTTTCCTTTGTTTTATGCGGCTTTGCATCAGATGGGCTCGTAAATTTTGCTTTTACTTGCAATACAGAATCTTTTGAGGCATCATGAGAGTCATTTCCTGATTTGTATTTAAAAGAGTCTTTAGGACTTTAAACTTTTAGGCTAATTACAGCCGTCCTGATTGAGTCATTGTGGTAATCTCATTTATTTGATAATAATATGTTCCCACTTTCTTCGGGTTCCACATTTCTTGCGTCAAAAACACACCTTTGAAGCTCATTACTCTGCGATAGAAATTGAATTGTGATGCTGGGATCTTGGGTAGAAACAGGTGATATTTTTAGTAGGTAAATTAACACTTATGATTGAGAAAGAATCATTGTATGCCCTGGAAGATAGATTTTTATGAGCCATTGTTTTCATGGTTCTTCTCACTCGTGACTTCCCATATTTGCTAGGAGTTTCCCCTGCCAAGTAATCCACTATCATGGGTGTATTAGAACTTACACATGTCAGGAGTTGGCATCGTAGTATTTTTTCATATCATTGCCACTGCATATTTTAAGCATATTGGTATTTGGTATGGATTTTCTTTGCAAGCATAGAGTTGTCGGAACAACATGGTTGGAAATGTAATGATGACGCGATTTAGTCACTGGGGAGCCATCTAAATAATCTGACGGAGCCTGATTTGCTTTATTCCTAGAAGACATGGTTAACTCGTCAAAACCGAAGGATGAAATGATCACAGACCTGTTCAGAATGACAAAAGAATGTTAACTTCATCTAGAAATACTAATTCATATTAATTTCAATTTCAATTTCAATTTTGATAGTTTGGAGATTTCCATTTTTGCAAGTATGCATTATAACAGTGATTATATTTTTATAAAATTCTACTCGAATATATTTATTGTGATATGTGCACACAGACACATGCATATGTGTATATGTATGTTTTTATGTACACACAAGCATATCTTAATAGTTACATGATATTGGAACAAAAATATTGCGATATCAGAAGATGGATAAAATCCTGCATTGATTGATGATTTGCTACCAGGGTTCTCAGAAGCAACAAGGGTGTTTATGAAATATTTTTTTATTTGTGTGAATGGGTTTCCACAGTAACCAACCACTGTTTACTTGCTAAAGTTAGAAATGTGCTTTGAAAAAATACCTTGTCAAGTTGGTGCTAATTCTGTTACCATTTTGAGAGATGGAACAAATTATGAGGCACAAAAAAGCATCATTTAAATGCAAAAATATCAAAATGCAGTTGTCACAAATTATAAATAGCCCCAACTGTATTTTGTGTTACATCCAAATGGACCTTGAAGGCATTTATCCAATACAACTGATGAATGTGACTATTTGAGCCAGTGGACTTTTTCTTTACTATATTTACAACACAAATTCACTTTTTCAACCATAATTCAGGAAACAGTGAGTTGAGGGAAGAAACCTTTACATCATAAAATAATTTTAGAGATTACATGATAAACCCAGGATTTTATTGATATGCCTGCGTCATCCGCTTCTACTTGTTTCTCTCTTCAAATCGTTGCCAATTAGTTGACACAAATTGATTTATGGAATGTTGTTTGTGCTCTTGAGTAAACTTCCTTGACATAGCATGAATATTTTTTTTGTTTATTTTGCTCAGAAATCTCGTGATTTGATGTTTTTTTTATAATGCTCTCACCATGTATACCTCTAAGCATTTCTTCACATGTCGGACCCTCTAGCTTCCCCATCTTTGGTGAAGTTGTAATGGGACCTAGATGGAAGGGAAAGGGTTCAAAAGCTATAGCCCTCGCAGATCCGATGTCAAAAATAGTTGCACAGCTTCAGTCTTCTCTTATCCAATCCGAAACACGTGGATTGCTCTCAGGTTGTGATGTGCTTCTTGAAGCGGGGCCTGAACAAACTGATCTGCTCAATCGTGCATGTTTTGGCCGACCCATCATCACAGCCTATAAAGATAAGCAATGGTTTCAGTTGAGTCTGGAAGAAGCTTTCTACTTGTGCTATTCTTTAAAATGTCTCAAGATTATAGGGGAAGATAAGTGTCCGAAGAACGACAATGGACCTCTTAATGCTTCGAGTTGACTTTTAAAGATGACTTCTATCCACAGACTCGTACGTCTTGAGATAATAACATAATTAAATAGGGGTTAATTAAATAATCAATCAGAGTACTTGCAGGCCACTGAGCAATTTAAAAGTCTGTCGCATACGTCACGGAGCTTTCAAGCACCATTGATTTACGGATGGATGGTGTTGGTACTCGTGACGCTATTTTACTTGGTGGCTTGACAGTTACCAAATCAAGCCTCGTAATCCGACGCAAATGCTGCAGTAGTGAAGAAGTTAAAGAGATAAAAAGTAGACAGAAAGGCCATGCGTTCTCCCGCCGAGGAAGCAAAACCAACGAGTGACTCCAAAACCGCTCTTCAATGGAACAAAAAACATGCTCAAAGGCCAAAATACCCCTCTGTGTTATTGCGAGGGCCTCTCTAAAATTCAAGGGCATTTTTGTACATTTGATAAGAACCAAATTTAATGGTCCTTGAGCATACCAAAATCAAAGTCTTCGTTCCCTCTCTCTCTCTCTCTAAAACTTCATTTCAAAGCTTCCCCTCTCCCTCTCTGATTCTCATTCTTGACAAGCAGAGAAGGATTAGGGTTTCGATTTCGTTTTGGATCAACAGATCTAAGCAACATTTGATCTTCATTTCTCTGTTCATCCGATTTCAACTCGTCTTCTCATCTTGTTCAATCTTCTTCAGCAATGTTGTTGTTGCTCATGAATCATAAATTTGTGGAAGATTTCTGAATTTGGTTTTTGATATAGAGAGTTTGAAATGGGAGCTGTTCCTTCAACGCCGCGCAAGAACGCGCGGCCGCAGGAGCAGGACACGGCGGAGTTCCTAATGGACGCCTTTGTGGGAGAGAAATCGTTCCCTCTCTCCTCCGATTTCTGGCGGAAATTGCTCGAGTTACCTCTCACTCTTCAATGGCCGAATCGACGAGTTCGTCAAGCTTGCAAGGATTTCGGTTAGTACTTCTGTCATTACTTCTGCTGAATTTTCTGAAGAAAGTAAATGCTTGGTCATCCTTGCTTGATTATAGATTTAGTTCTTCTTTGCTTGTTGGTTTTTTCTGAGTTTTGCACCTAATGTTGTTTAAATTGAGTTACATTTCTTGGATTTTTTTTTTATATATATAATTGAGTGGTTTGGATGGAGTGTGAGACGCAAGTTTGGACTTATAAAATTCATAATTCACTGTGTTTTAATCTTTGTTGGAAGTTTATATGGACTAATTTAGTTTGGTAAATTAGTTGATACATTCATTATCTGGTGAGACAGTCATGAGTTGATGCTAAGGCCCAAGGGTGCCTGCTTAGTGGTCTTAGAAGGTGTTTGAACTTACTTCTCCAAAATTTAGATCAATTGAAGTACATAACGTCGTTGATGTCTTATGCTTGTGGCAATGGCGGTCTAGACATTCTGCCCATGGTTTAGGTAACATATAGGCTAGTTTTCATAAAATTCCATTGTTTCGGTAGCCTGTTATGATATATACTACATAGCAATAAATTCATAAAGTTAGCAATAGAATGGGCTTCCCCGTTTCCTCTTTCATCTTTTGGAAAACAGAATGTTTTTTGGTAAATGCTTATAATTTTGTGAATCGAGCTAGAGTTCATTGAAACTTGTGTACTCACACACAGTTCATTTAAAACTATATATAAGGCTGGGATAGAATGACTCATGCTATTCTTACTAATAGAATGACTAATGGACATGGGGCCCACAAGTAGACGAGTTAATGGCTAATTTTTTGCGATGATATCCTTCTCAACATGGATATCAACCACAAAAAAAAAATCAGCCCATTCCAACATTTACAGCCTTGTGAAAAATGGATTGCAAATTGAAAAATTTTGGACCATCCATTTTCAATGTTACATTTAGGTCCATATTTGATAGGGTTAGAAGTTTTAAAAATAAATGATTTTTGTTGAGGATGATCTCCATGGTGAGGAGATCATCCTCACCAAAAATCAGTTTTATGATCTCCTCACCAAAAATCAGTTTTATAATAAATATAATGACTAGGGCTGGCAATGGATCGGATTGACCCGAAGATCCGATCCGAAAATTTCGGGTCCGGAACCTTAGTTTTACTTCATGGATCGGTACCGGATCAAAGATTGTCGATCTGATCTCTTATCGGATCGGTACCGGATCGACTGTATAACGATCCGATATTGACCCGATATATATATATATATATATATAGGCTGGGATAAAATGACTCATGGAATTCTTAGTAATAGAATGACTAATGGATGTAGGGCCCACGTACAGATGAATTAAGAGCTGATTTTTGGTGATAATATTCTTCTCAACATGGATATCAACCACACAAAAAATTAGCCCATTCCAACATTTGCAGCCTTGTGAAAAGTGGATTGCAACTTGAAAAATTTTGGACCATCCATTTTCACCGTTAAATTTAGGTCCATCTTTGATAGAGTTAGAAGTTTTAAAAATCAGCTCTTAACTCATATGCATGTGAGCCCCACGTCCATTAGTAATCTATTAGTAAGAATTCCATGAGCCATTTTATCCCAGCCTTATATATATATATATATATCGGGTCAATATCGGATCGTTATACAGTCAATCCGGTACCGATCCGATAAGAGATCAGATCGACAATCTTTGATCCGGTACCGATCCATTAAGTAAAACTAAGGTTCCGGACCCGAAATTTTCGGATCGGATCTTCGGGTCAATCCGATCCATTGCCAGCCCTAGTCATTGTATTTGTTATAAAACTGATTTTTGGTGAGGAGATCATAAAACTGATTTTTGGTGAGGAGATCATAAAACTGATTTTTGGTGAGGATGATCTCCTCACCATGGAGATCATCCTCACCAAAAATCATTTATTTTTAAAGAACTAAAATCTATGGCCAAAGAAAACTAATCGGGCTATTTTTGGACCTACTTTTCAAAGGGCTCTACATCCAATTGAAGCTCCCACTTTTCTGGCGTGAGTCTATTAAGACCCAAACCGATACACCAAAAGCACCTAGGTGATAGAGGTGTGGAAAGTTTAAGTCTTAACCTCGAGGATCGTAACAGAGTCACAATGGGAACGTCCTTTTGATCAGCTTTAATTGGTAGTTGATTGTGAATCCTCCGAAGTGGGACCAGTGATTGAGTTGAATAAACTAATGGGCAAGAGTGCACGACCACATCATCAACAAATCCTTAAATAATCATAGAGATTAGACTAGATAGTTACCTGGGATGGATGACAGATAGATAATAGTAAAGTAATTATGTGGAGGCCATAATTAGCAAGTCATAAGTGCGACTCGTACTTGGATTGGACGTGGATTTTGTACGGGCTGACCACCTCGGCTTCACCGCAAACATACCCAAGGCGTACTCGAGTGAATTAAAAAAGAAATTTTAAAAAACACTCGCCTAGGTATGTTTATGGTAAAGATGAGGTGAAACTTCGATTACAGGGCAGCAGATCACAGCACTTGGATTTTATACGGACGGACCACCTCGGCCTCACCACACACGTAAACAGGTGAGTGTTTTCGCAAAAAGCACTCAAGTACTCACCTAGGTACATGTGCGGTGAAGCCGAGGTGGTCAATCCGTACAAAATCCTCGTGCCGAGATTTGTTGCCCGGTCATCTCCTTCGATGACAGGGCCCGTTCATCAAAGTTTTATCTCAAAGTGTAATTGTACAAGAAAGTTGACAAGATGTACCTTCATCATTAACAAATCATTGAGATTAGATAGGGTGATGATAGCTGACAAAAGAACCTTTCACGGGGTACAATTTTGAGTTTTGAATGGGAGAATTGAAAACAAAATCTTTGGAGGTTACGAATTCAAGTCCAGATTCTAGATTAATTTGACTTCCATATGGGTACTTTTGTTGGGTCACTTTCTGTAGTTCGGCTGTCGGCTAAGTGGAGAGAGTCCCACGGTACACCCAAGGAAAAACAAGATACTCAGGTACTCAAGTGAGGTGCTCTGGTGTCAAAGAACTGCGCACCACCTAGTTTTCTCTTCAATGTGAACTCTTTCTTTTTTGATTTTTGTCAATGGATCAGATAGATCATGAACGAGACTGCACGACCCCTTAATCATATGGATATCATAATTAGTCAACAAGTATATATGACTTCACTTGTCCACTTTCCAAACCATATCTTTAGCCATATAGCTATTTATCTTTAGTCCATAAGATTTATATACTTTCTGTTTAAAGCCAAAACTTGCATCACAATCAAGGTTTAAAAGGGGCCGGCGTTATAACGGTATAACGAACTGGGGCGTTTCAATTTTTTCCGTTATAACGAATTGTAATGCTCAGGGGCAAAAACAGAAAAATAACTGCGCCAAAATTCAAAATTTGAATTTTAAATTTTCAAATAAAAAATAACTGAAAAACATAGAGGAAAATAACGGTCATTTTGGGCAATTTTTCACAAATATTTTTCAAAAAATAACGGATCCTTAAAACGGTAAATAACGTAACGGGGGAGGTTCGAATCCATCATAACGGCTGGCCGCTTTTAAAACCATGATCGCAATCAAGGAGACATTATAGTAGACATGTACACTTTCAGACATATCCCATCAAGGAGACATCAATTCAACCTCCCACTTTTCTCGCGCGCGTGACAATGGATGGAACGTCCTTTTGGTCTATCCATATCCACTAATGGTGGACCAATGATTGAGACTATAGAATGTTTTATGGAGGTATATATCAGTGAATCAATAAAACGAGTAAAACTTCTGTCACAACAAAGTTGCAAATCACACAATCACAGCCAATGAATTCTCGGCACGCACACCTCAAACCAAAAGCACATGGGTACGTTGCAAAAAGCACTTGTGTATGGGCCGAGAACTCATTGGCTCGTGATTGTGTGAGTTACAATTTGTTGTGATAGACGTTTTACACCAATAAAACTGGATAGTACACCATTCTATGTGAGGTGCTCTTATGTCTCGACAAATCAGTGGTCTCTACGAATGAGCCACGTGGCTCAAAGAATGTGTCATCTAGTCCGTCAGCTAGCAAAGTTCTATTTGATTTTTTCCACATTCAAAAGCACGTACCTCGGATCCCTTTATTTGCATAATGTATATATATTAGATCGTTGAGGACGGACAAGAAGTGTGAGCGAGCCACATGGCATCCACCAATTGAAGAAGACATTAAAACATGTTTGTGTTGTTTAATTTGATGGATAGTACACGAATAAGTAGAGTAACCACAGTTAAAATTGTTTTTTAAAAAGTAACCACAGTTAAGGGGCACCTTATTAATCCAAGGTCAGATGGCACTTAACTGCTGATGCCTGCAGGTCAGATGGTTTAAGTCTGTTCTATATACCACATTATTCGATCAGGTTGAATTTGGAGATGGGTATGGGTATGGGAAACAAAGACTATGCATGCACCTTGTTGCATGGTAGAGAATCCTATGGAGACTGACAACTCAATGTGCAGTTGGATTGTCCAACATAATCTCCATGGATCGGATCTATCGATCAAACAACAAACGCGTTGTTAGATATGATATGTTCTTAACTTGATCTTGGGTCCAAGGTTTAATTTTAAAAGTCCCTTATAAGCTTAGAAGGCTGTCTTAAGATTATAGCAGTTGGTTGATGGAGTACCTGCACCACCTGGACGGAAAATAAAAATATAAAATTCCAAAAAAAAAAACAAGGAATATTTATTTATAAAACAAGGAATAGTTACACTGTAATTCTATGGTATAGCTAGATCCTAACATAAAAGCCACACCTGATATTAATTTATCTCCTCCCATAATAAAAACTGAAACAATACATGGTAAGAAAGATCAAACTTATAAGAAAGAGATAGAGATAGAGAACATAGAAGGAAGCCGCTAATTAAATACTAAACTTATAAGAAAGAGATAGAGATAGAAAACAAACATATAGGAGGAAGCCTAGCCTAATTCAACACTCAGAATTGAACACATCTCAGTCAGCAGTACTATTCAATACTGAGAAGCGAAAGCATGATGATGATGGATTCCAGTTCAGTCCGATCTCGTCTCCCTTCCTGAGGTTCAACCGATCAATGAATGAATTACCCCACCCACCTGTGATGTAGTACTTTTTATTCTTATACCTTCGGAAGATTAACTGGTCGTGCATGATTCTTGTGTTCTCGTTGAACATCTTGATATCTCTTCCCTCTTCACAATTCCTAACCTTTTCGACTTCGCTCCAGTAAGGAAAAATGTGCTTCTCGACATCTTCCACACGCAAACGGAGCTTCCCTTCATCTATATCAGTTTTCGAGATAACTTTCCTGATGTCAGAGAAAAAATCTCGGGTTTGAAGTGGATGCTTGTCGTTTCTTATCTCCACCGGTTCAGAGAGGACTCTTACTTCGTTCACTTCATCAGCTTTGGTAGTAAGAAAAGGGTAGCAGAAGTTGTCTCTCTGAGCCATTGAGTTGAGAAAACGTACTCTAGTAGATGAAAGAGATCACTGAACCGTACCTTACAGATTGAAGAGATGTGTTTAGTGTTGTTCATGAGAGAATTCTGTAACCTTGGCCTTAATTTATAGAGTTTGTAGACAGTGCATGATAGCATCTTGGGTGGGGACTATCCAGTTAGCCGACATCCATATACAATAGTACTACAAAAAGCGACCCGAGAAAATGACCCAATTACGAAGAGGAAAACGAGAAACCAGGATCTTCCAAGATCCATGGTCCACCACACATTTTTCTGTACATCCGTGAGTAGCGTTTTCAGTTTGTCCCCGCCACAAGTTCTGAATAGTGACTAGATTGAATCTCCAGCAACCTTATAATTTGATGTTATGATGCATGAATCACGTTATTTTTATTGATGATGTGATCTATTTGATTAGTCTATTATTTTTAACCGTTGATTTTGAGCATTATCTTGCAAAATCAAATCTTGGATTCATATCCTCCAAAGTACCGTTTGGTACGTCTTTTCATCACTGATATGGATATATCAAGACCACATCATGTGTGTTTTTTAGATTCACACTGTTGATCTTGAATTCAAGGGTTGTGATCATTTCATCTTGATGATTTAATATTAAAAGTATTGTTAACCAAAACAATACCATTATGCCACGTGTTGTAACTGTACATACGGTCGGTCGTCTCTAAGATTGTGTCAACAACGTCAGTGATCAGCAAAGTTCTACTTAATTATGCACAACTCATGGTAGATGGTAGACGACATAGGACAAGTTTGAGCCACGTGACATACTCTTAGACGACGACTAATTGGCATAACATCAAATAAAGATTGTTGGTATTTTGTTTGACAAAGTATTAGAAAACATCATAATCTCTAGTCATGACCATTGAGTACTTACTTGATTTTGACTGTCGTGCTTGTCCCGACTCGGGACCTTATTAGGTGGGGACAATGTGTGGTACTGGACCGTGGTTCTTGGAACATCTGGGTTCCTTTTGGGGTCCTTTTCGCACTTTGGACGTCCTTGGGAACAACTTGAATTCCTTTTTTTTTTTTTGTGGTTTTCTAAAACGACAACATGACCACACGACAATATACGACTCACTTTTCCACTTTCAAAAACAGATCTTTAGCCATATTGCTATTTATCTTTACTCTAAGTCAACAAGATGAAGGTGCCGTTATAAAGGTATAACGAACTGAGGTGTTACCGTTTTTTTTTTTCCGTTATAACGACTTGTAATGCTCAGGGGCAAAAACAGAAAATAACGGCGCCAAAATTCAAAATTTGAATTTCAAATTTTGAGTTAAAAATTAACGGAAATATAGAGGAAAATAACAGACATAACAGGCATATTTCACAAATTATTTTCGAAATACAATGTATTATTATTTTCAGAGAATCAAAACAGTACATAACGTAGCGGGGGAGATTCGAATCCAATCCAATATAACGGACGTTTTTAAAACCATGATCGCAATCAAGATGACATTAGAGTAGACATGTACACTTTCAGACATCCCATCAACGAGACGTTAAACTAGACATCAAATTTTACGTGAAGTGATTTGAACTTTTTGTTGGTTGAACGATAATACATGACTGGTAGGTAGAGACTATAAGATTTCTTTAGGAAGTTTTGTTGATGATGTGCAAATTTGACTACCCTAAACCTAAAGGGTGTATTTGCAAGTAGGGTACTCCAATTTGGACTATTGGGTTTCTCACGTCAAACTAAGAAATTAGTAGGTCCTCCAAGCACGGTTCAAAGTATGTCTGGAAGGTCGATCCGGATCGGAATTGGAGCCCACCGATCCAATCCAGACCAGGCTCTATCTTGCCCTGAGATCACTATGTTACAAAGGAGTACCCACTTTGTCTCGGGCGAGATGGGCCAATCCCGTTTTGGATCGACCCGATCTGGCCGGAGACTTTCAACGTTGCCTCCAAGGAACATATCTAATCTGCATACGTTTGCAGACTTAGATGTATGCAAATATTGTATCCACCATTGAATGCTCCTAGAAAAATGTATTTTTAATTTACAAAATAATTTTTTGAAAACATTGAAATAACGCATTTTTCAAGAGACATCCAACAGTGCTGACAATGTTTGCTTACTTTTAAGTATGGAAACATTGGTAGACTAGATTTATTCGCCTCCAAGTGGTAAACATTTAATACATGGCTCAGGCTCTAGTTACCGCCTTAAAATAACTGACTCCCGTTACAAGACACAATGTGAGCCACGTGGCACTCTTAGAGGACTCTGACCGTATGGATGATTGGCCAATCCATAAGTGGACCTACAAACCAAAAATTAACCTGATTAGTGATTTATAGGCATTGGATTGGACTTATTTTCATGGGTTGATCTATATTGTGGGAATTTGAGCAGTATTTGAGGTATAAAGATCCAACGCCTGGGATGCATTTTGCATTCCGATGCAAATGCGGTGAGTTGCATTGTAGTCAGTTACCATAGTTTTTGGGTTGCACATGCTTACATACATTTTCTTAAATATATAGTTTGCAGGGGTTTTCCAACCACTTGCACGCCAGCTCATTTGCATGCCCCCAACAAATCACTTGTAATCCTAAAAACTATGGCAAGTGAGTGCAACGCATTCGATTTGCATTGAATTATCAAGCAGGGCTTAATGACTGTGGTCTGAGTGGTTTGCATTTAATATAAAATTTTAAAATGTATCATATAGAGAAATTAAAAAATATATGAGATGCTAGAAGTAGTGTTTTAAAAGTCATCGAGTCAACTCGAAACTCGGCCGAGTTGACTTGATTTGGCAGAATTTCGAGTTGATTCGAAATAAACTCGAATTGAATATACAACGGACTTAGTGCGTTGTTTTTCTGTTAAAATAACACACCAAGTACGTTGTTTTATAATCGACGCACTAATAAGTTTCTCGAACGCTTAGTGAACTCAAACTCAACCAAATCTTATAAATTATGTATATAATATTAATATATTATTTAAGTCGAGTTCGAGTCTTCGAGTTAACTCAACTCGGTAGACTTTCGAGTCGAGTCGAGTTTTCAAACACTAGGGCTCTGCTTGGTACGCTGTAAACGGATGCAAATGCATTCGTTTACAGTGGGCCCCACAAAATTTGGTGCTTGGTTACCACCGTAAAATGAGACCATTGTAAATGAACACCGGGGCTCTGCATTCCTTAAAGTAAGTCCATGCATTGTAATGCATTAAAAAACTTGCTGAATTACAATGCAGTCCGCACGAACCGACTCTCTCTCTCTCTCTTTCTCTCTCTGTTTCCTCACTCCTCCATGATGGGAAAACGATTCAAATTGCAAGAAAAACCCGATCTTAGAGAGGATGAAAGATACTGGCTGTCGTTTGGGCTCCCGATCTCTGAAAAATGATTCAAATCGTTCTGTTTTTTCCTTGTGTGAGAGGTTTTAAGAGACTTTTCTGAGAAAGAGAGCTCGCAGACCTTATCATATTCAATTGCTATAAGGATTCATGAAGAAACGCAGAAGTTGTATCTTCGTTGAAATTCGCATGAAAATGACACTCGTGCCAGAAACATCATGTCTTTCTTCTCAAGAATAGAGGATGGCTGCTATAGACTCTTCTGTTATCTCTTCAAGACAGAACAGAACAAAGAAGGGACGAAGAAGAATTGACCGCATAGATTGTTACTGACCACTGCCATATGGGCCCACTGAGATTGACCGCATGGATGTTTAGCCCACCTTTTGATGGATATACACACCAAAAATCACCCTGATTGTCAATCTCTAGCCATTAGATTTAAGTAATTTTTAAGACATGATTCTGGTCGTTGGATTCAACCAATTTTATTTGGCACTAAAACCAATGGCTAAAAATCATCAAACAAGCTGATTTTTGGTATGAATGTCTACCAAGGTGTGGGCTAAACATCCATGCGGTCAGTGGGCCCAGATGGCAGTTGGGATTAAACTTTTGTTGCCCCTAAAAAAAAAAAAAATGGCCATTAGATTTAAGTAGTTTTTAAGGTGTAATTCTGGCCATTGGATTCAACCATATTTTTTTTTGAGTACTAAAATAACGGCTAAAAATCATCAAACAAACTGATTTTTGGTATGAATGTTTACCAAGGGGTGGGATAAACATCCATGCGGTCAGTGGGCCCAGATTGCAGCCGTGAGTAACGAAAATTGTGTACAAGTACTTTTTAAGGCATGATTATAGCTGTTGGATTCAACCATTTTTTTGAGCACTAAAACAAATGGCTAAAAATCATCAACAACTTGATTTTTGGTGTGAATGTCTACCAAGGGGTGGGTTAAACATCCATGGGCCCAGTTAACAGCATGAGTAACAAAAATCATGATATTTCACACCATCATAAAACAAAATTTTTTTTCATGAAATTTTGGTCGAAATTTGAAAATTTAGGAATTTTCATCATTTCGAACTTTTCGACTCACATTTTGGTTGCCCTCACCGAAATGGCATACGAAACCAAAATTTTAACCTTTAGAGATAGGCTCACCTCAGTTAGTTAGGGCCCACATGCTCGCACTCTAGACTCTCTCTAGAGAGAGAGAGAGAGGTCCAATTACTCTTGAACTGCATTTCGGACTGAACACAACCACAATAATATCCATGAAAATATTATTGTTGATGCCCAAGTTGAGCGTTAATTACAACGCATTAGTTTACAAAGTTTTTCTCAATTGCAACCAAGCAACTGTAAACTAATGCATCGTAAACTAATGCACGGTGACTTAATGCATTTGCATTCCCTTGCAAAATGCATTCATTTACAACGTACCAAGCAGAGCCTAGATATAAGAAAGAGGTCGATAAAAAAAATGTGAAAATTTAAAATAAAGGCCTTTATTTTTCTTTCTCCAAGGATACGTTAAATATAACACAATCTTGGAGATTTAGTTAGAATTTTGGCGGAGAAATGTTTTAATCCTACCAAATTTGGAAGCCATACTCACTTTTTTAAATATTCTCTTTGACGTGGATAAAATTCCCAAATTTTAGGATTTCCGATGTAGGGATTCATGTTTCAAACGGTGCATAAGAACTGGTTCTCTTCAAACTTCAGGTTTCATCATGAACCGGACCAATATTTCATGAAAATCCAGTGGGACCTGATCCATTATGGTCGACGAAAGATCCATAAGGTTAGTAGGCCTGAAAGATTATTGAAGGTCCATGTAGTTGCTATCTCATGACATAATGCGGAGATGGCAGCACAAAAAAGTCAAAAACTAAATTGAGACATGAGTTAAATATGCCTTTCAAGTGTGCATGTGGCATGTTTTAATTGGACACACAATGCGACAACAAGAGACACCTGATAGGTGCAGACAAAAGAGAATGTGGGGTTTAATGGGTTTGATTCCGTACGCGATCAAAGTCAAAAGGTCATATACTTGTCTTCAAAGTTCAATCATAAAAGGTATGTACGTACTCATCATATTTCTATCTATAAATATCTACTACTGTTTGGAAAAGCAGTTTGGAAAAGCGCTCCCAAGTCCACCGCAAGGTGACAACTACTTTTAAGTTTTCTGCTTTAACCCCATCGCCATCACGCTAGCGTCAGTCACACGTGAACCAAGGACAGTGGGACCTTTTTTGGGTCTATCCATTGAGTGGACCTCGGATAACCACAAAAGTTAATTGTGTAGAGCATCGAGTTGATCAGCCTGTTTGAACCGTTGATTACGAATCCGCCAAAGTGGGGCCACTAATTTTTGGGATTATTGGGATTATCAAAATAGCGTTCCACTACGTGGTACTTTTGAAGGGGAAAGTTAACAGCTACCTCGGGTACCAATTAGCCACCCGGGTCGGGAATCGAGGACATAAACACCCGACATCTCTGGACCGTCAATTCTAAGAATCTAACTGTGGTTCATATTGCTGAGCTGACATTCACAAATTCTAGAAGAAATTTTTTCCACATACGTTGTCGAGAATTTTTTTCACCTCATGATCTCAATGAGTGTACCGTTTAGATGCCCGGGTCAAAAAACTTTTTTACAAACATCCTACTGTCGAGTAAAACTTTGATGACAGGGCACAATATGAGCCACGTGGCACAAGGAGTAGTTACACAGTGATTCTATCATATAGGTCGATCCTAAAGTTCCAATATAAAAGCCACACCTGATATTTATGTCCTCCCCATAATAAAAACTAAAACTGAAACAAAATACATATATCAAGAAAGATCAAACTTATAAGAAAGAGATAAAGAACATGGGAGGAAGCCTAATTCAACACTGAGAATTGAATACATCTCAGTCAGCAATACTATTCAATACTGAGAAGTGGAAGCATGAAGATGATGGAATCCAGTTCAGTCCGATCACGTCTCCCTCCCTGAGGTTCCTCCGATCAATGAATGAATCACCCCACCCACCTTTGATGTAGTACTTTTCATTCTTATACCTCCGGAAAATTAACTGGTGCGTGGTATTTGTGTCCTCATCGAACATCTTGATATGTCTTTCCTCTTCACAATTCTTCACATTTTCGACTTCGCTCCAATAACGGAAAATGTGGTTATTGACATCTTTCACAGGCAAACGGAGCATCCGTTCGTCAATATCAGTTTTCGTGACAACTTTCGTGATCTTCCATGGATTGAAAAAATCTCGGGTTTGAAGTGGATGGTTGTCGATTCTTAAGGGCACCGATTCACGGAGGACTCTTAATTCGTTGGCTTCATCAGGTTTGGTTGGAAGAAATTGGTAGTAGAAGTTGTCTCTCTGAGCCATTGAGAAAACTCTAGCTAGCTAGTAGATGAAAGAGATCACTGAACATAGATATTGAAGAGATATGTGTATTTATAGCACCTTGGATGGGACCATGGGACTCCACGGAAAGCGACCCGAGAAAATGACCCATATCCCCCCAAAGAGTTGGATGGTCAATAATTGGTACCCAAGTTTTGAGTTTATGTCCCCACAACCACAACAATCACAAGAGTCCAAATTAAGTACTGAATGGTGACTAGATTTATGATTGAATGGTGACTAGATTTTGTCAAACCAAATCCCAAGATTCCCATCCACCTTAATTTGACGTTCTACTATGGTCTCTATCAAAATGATAAATATGGCAACACGTGGCACACTCTTAGACCATGTCCACGTGTCATAATCATAAAGTGTGTAAAGTTAGAACAACAAAGTGTTTACCATTGTCATGATTAAGGTTCAACTAAAAAAACAAAACCAGCAAGGGTGGGCGACCTTCTAGAAGACAAGGAAAGGTGAAATTGGTACACACGTGGACCAATGAGAGTGGAACTTTCTTTCTATCTATTGAATATATGGAGTTTGGATCACCCCGATCGACAATCAAGACCACATCATATCCGGCCCCACTCTGCTGATAAAGGATATCAAGATTCAAGACCACAACGCATAGACAAACCATTGACCTTTCTACACTTTGTGACTTCATCCTTGAGTCCTCTTGATCGGTCCCGTTTTCCCTGGGTCCTAGTGTCCTTTTTGGTCGGCTGCCGACAAAGTAGAGACTCCAGTGGTGCTGTCGTGCATGTCTTAGATACCCTGTTGGACTTGTCACTCCGATGAGCGCAGTCTTTTTTTGTTAGGGACCTTTTTTGCATGGTAGGTTCCAAGTCTAAACCCACACGTGAACCAAGGACAGTGGAACTTTCTTTTTGTCTATCCATTGAGTGGACCATCGATAACCAGCATCAAGTTGATTAATTCTCCAAAGTGGGGCCATTAATTGGGATTGTCAAAAAAAATAAAGGTACCAAAAATCAGACTCTTAACTTTGAATTACTTTCTTGTTTTCATCTAACACGACCGCTTACATCATCCCCACTTGTACTTTTGAAGGGGAGATTTGACAGCAAACTCAGGTGCCAACCCACTGACCCATGCATAAGGATTGACTCTTCACTTGAGGGACCTACACACCAGAAAATCAGCCTGATCGGTAATCTCTAGCCATTCGATATAAATGCCTTAAAAATTACTCATATCCAACAGCTTAAATTCACCAAATCAAGCTGATTTTTTTTGTGAGTTTGTGATTACTCATATCCAACAGGTACCAAACCTTTGCTGACATCTACAGTAAGCCACGCCACTGACTGCGCCCAATATGAGCCATGTGGCACGTTCTTAAGCGGACAATGACCGTATGGATGTTTGGCCAAACACTAGGTGGACATACAAACAAAAAATAAAGCTGATCACTGATTCCTAAGCGTTGGATTGAAGTTATTTTCATGGGTTGATTTTAACCGTAGTAATTTTAGCATTATTTGGGTACAAAAATCCAACGCTTAGAAATCATTGAACAGACTGATTTTTGGTTTGTAGGTCCACCTAGTGATTGGCCAAACATCCATACCATCAGTGTCCTCTTAAGAATGTTCCACGTGGCTTATAGTGGCTGCAGTCAGCGCTTCAGCAAAGGTTTACTCCCAATTATTAACCACACAACTTTTTTGGGGGGGATATATGGATCCAAGACCAGATTCTAAACTTGGACTTGGGTCGCTTTCTCTAGTGCTATAGTACCTGCTGTCGGCTAAGCGGAGAGTCCCACGGTCCAACCGAAGGAAAATAAGATTAATTATAATCATTGTGGTGGTACCAGTAGAGAGTTTCCTATAAATATCATGGTCAATCTGAAGTGAACTACTCCATCCTCAGTTTTCTCTTCAATCTGAAGTAGTGAACTCTTTCTTCTACTTTAGCATTCTCAATGGAGAATCAAACCCAAGATTTGTTGAGTTCATGGAACTCATGGGAGATCAAGAAACGTCTTTGTAAAACGGATATAGAGGAACGAATGCTACGTTTGCATGTGCATCATGTGAAGGATCACATTCTTCCTCACTTGAACGACGTCGAAAATGAGAGGAATGATGAGGTGGATATTCCTATCATCATATGGGATCTCGACAGAAACACCAAGCACGAGTTATTCCTCCGGAAGTATAGGAATAAAAAGTACTACATCAAGGGTGAGTGGTACGAAAATTTCATTTATCGGAGGAATCTCAAGGTAGGAGACATGATCGGATTGAACTGGGATCCATCATCTTCATGCTTCCGTTTCCGAGTATTGGAAAAAGCTCCTGATGCTATCAATTAATCTCAAGTGTTAAATTTGGCCTCCTCCCATGCGCTCTCTCTCTCTCTCTCTCTATCGTAATTAGTTTGATATTTCTTTGGATGTATTAATTTTGTTTCGGTTTTTATTACGGGGAGGAAATAAATATTAGGTCTGTGTGTGTGGCTTTCCTATTACTTGTTTTATAAATATAATAAATAAATTAATTTGTTGGGAATTTTCTTTTTCTTTTTCTTTTCACGTCTATTCCGCATGAGGATCCCATTAGGGTTGTGTTGTGCATGGGGAGAGAGAGAGAGAGAGAGAGATTAGGCATTATGATGTGCGCCGTCAAGGAGAGACTTTAATTGGTAAGAGTCTATTATGATGTGCGCCGAAATTCTAGAGACAAATTTTGTACTCATATTTTCACTCGTGTTCGTGCGTCTATCGGTGGTTTTGGGTGCCGAGTTGGCATTCACTTTATCAATGCAAAACCACCATTCGATTTCGTCAAAACCACGTCCGAGAACTTGTGTGAAATTATGAGTCCTGGGGATCTGATCCTTTGTTTTTTAGTTGAACCTAAATCGTGACAATCCTAATTAAACCCTTTGTTGTTGTAACCAAGGTTTAAAGGGGACCGTTATAACGGTATAACGGACTGGGGGCGTTGCCGTCTTTCTGTTATAATGGCCGTTATAACGAAATAAAACGCTCAGGGGCAAAAATGGGAAAAAAATGGAAAATAACGGAATAGAACAGAAAATAACAGAAAAAATGGCGCTGAAATTTAAAATTTGAATTTCAAAATTTTTAAAATAAAAAATAACGGGAAAAAATGAATTATTACGAAAATTAACATAAAAAATGAAAATAACGGCTGATTTTTTTCAATAAATTTTCCAGAAAATAACGGCCGTTATTTTTTTGGGTGTTTTAACGGTCCATAACGTAACGGGGTAGGTCCGAATCCGTTATATTGGCCGTTATTTCCTTTATAACGGCCGTTTTTTAAACCTTGGTTTGTCTTTTAATTTCTTTTCTACTTGAAGACAAGGATATGAACTTTTGACTTTGCATCGCGTACGGAATCAAACCCCAACAAATCAGTGGTTTCTTTTGTCTACAGCTATTAGGTGTCTCTTGCAGTGGCATTGTGTGTCCAATTAAAACATGCCACATGCATGCACACTTGAAAATAATCTTTCAGGCCCACTAACCTTATGGATGTCTTGTCGACCTTAATGGACCTACGTACACACCAAAAATCAGCTTCATGTCTGATTTCTAGTAGTTAGATTTTAAAATCCAAAAAATTTCTCAAATCCAATTCACCACCCTGCACAGTCTTTCGGGTCCACTTAGCCATGAATGATAGGCCCACCACTTGATGGACCTACACACCAACAATCAGCCTGATTGTGCATCCATGCTTTTGGATTTGAACTTATTTTTATAGCGTGATTTCTAGGCGTCAAATTTGATTTTTTTCTTCTTTTGATACTCAGATTGGATGGCTAGAATCATTAATAAGGCTGCCTTCCGGTGTGTAGGTCCATCAGGTGGACCAATCATTCATATTTCAGTGGGGGCCAAAAGAGTGTAGTAGGCCCTCTGGATGGTTTGCAGATAAAACACCATTCAATCTTATCATAGGCTTTGTACTTATCAAGCTTTATAGCCATAAGCCCACGCTTGCCCTTCTTCTCGTTCAGGGAGTGGATAAACTCTTGGTCCAAGATGGTATTAACTGATATTTGCCTATCTAGTATGAATGCACCTTGATTTGGCCGGGAGATCAGTCTATCAATAATCAATCTGAGTCTATTGGTGAGAATTTTGGAGATGATTTTGTAAGCAACGTCTCACAAATTGATAGGATAGAATTTTGTATAAGGGCAATATTGGTATGGTTTAGCGAGAAAATTTTTGAAGCGGCGAAAGTTAGAAGCGGTGGTCATGCGCCAATGGGAGTCAACCACCTGTACCGTGGTTAAGCTTTAATTTCCTTAACCGCAGGTATGTTTAACAAAATAAATTTGTAAATTAAAAAAAAAAAAGAACCTTTTATCTCTCCTCCCCGATTCCGTTGGAGGAATCAATCGTCTTCCCCTCAACGGAAACCGTTTTTCACTATAGACAAAACTATCTCAACATAAATTCTTTCTTTCATTCCCTTAAACAATCCATTTCTTCCCAAACGAAGGTTGCTTCTCGAAATCCTTTGTTTGATGATATATCTTCTTTGACTGAGAGAGTTTTACTCAAACTTTCTCTACAGATATTTTCTTCCCCTAAACAATCAATTTCTTCACCAACGAAGCTACTTCTCGGGATATTTTGTATGAGACCTTCCCAAGCGAAGCCGATCACAACACACAATAAGAGCCACGTGGCACATTCTTAGAGGGCACTGACCATATGGATGTTTGGCCAGTCCCTCGGTGGACTTGCAGACAAAAAATCAGCCTGATAAGTGATTTACCACCTTTGGATCTTCTTTGCTCCCAAGTAACGCTCAATAATGCTCAAATTCCTATTGTTAAAATCAACCCTTGAAAATAACTTCAATCCAACGCTTAGAGATCATTGATCAGGTTTATTTTTGGTTTGTAGGTCAACTTAGTGATTAACCAAACATCCATACTGTCAGCATCCTCTAAGAGTGTACCACATGGCTCGTATTGTGTGCTGTGATCGGCTTCTTCTCCCGTGAGTGGTTGTGGCAGTCTCACCCAACACCTATTTTCCCATGTCCTCTGCAAGGCTCATTCTACCAAAACAGAGGAAGGAGTTCATCCTCATCTCTACGTTCACCAACACCTATTGCATCTCCAAGAACCGATCTGCCTACACACCAGCAACAGCATCAGTTCCAAATAGACATTTGGTCGAGACTTCAGAGGACAAAGCAGACTGAGGATAACAAAGAAACTAATGCCATCTAGAGGGCCAATTTTATAATTTACCCTTAGCAACAGTCCCTTTGATTGTTTTTTCTAGTCAACTATTTAACAGGGTATACCTGAGATCTTTTCAAATGCGGAAGCGGCATTTTTGGTAGTCATAGGTGCCATCTGGGCCCACTGACCGAATGGATGTTTAGCCCACCCCTTATTAGACATTCACATAAAAAACCTGCTTGTTTGATGATTTTGAGCCGTTGGTTTTAGTACTAAAAAATATGGTTGCATTCAACGGCTATAAGAACACCTTAAAAATTGCTAAAAACCAATGGTTATAAATTACCAATCAGGGTGATTTGTGGTATGAATATCCACCAAGGTGTGGGATAAACATCCGTGTGGTCTGTGGGCCCAGATGACAATGTTGAGTAATAAAAATCGTGCTTCCAGATTTGAAAAAGTTTCAGGCATACCTTGTTAAATCTTTTTCCAAATTGAAATGGTTGTTGTTGGTTGAGAAAAAAGAAAAAAACAAACCCGAAAAATAAAAAGAGATAGGAACGTGACATCTCCGGCACCAGCGAAGAGAGGTGGATTGATTTCGACATATACATTTTATACCGGCGAGAAGAGGTGGGAGCGTCAGACGAAGAGATTTCGACAAGCAACCTTCGTTTGGGAAGAAATGAATTATTTAAGGGAAGGAAACAAAGGATTTCTGTTGAGATAGATTTGTTTGTAGTAGTGAAAAATGGGAAGATGACTGATTCCTCTGACAGAATCAGAAAGGAGAGATAAAAGGTTTTTTTTCTTTTTAATTTAAAAATGTATTTTTGTCAATCATACATGTGGTTAAGGAAAGCTTAACCACGGTACAGGTGGTTGACTCTCATTGGCGCATGACCGCCGCTTCTAACTTTCGCCGCTTCAAAAATTTTCTCTGGTTTAGCAGGTCAAGGGGGCTACAGTAATGAAAGAACTCAAACACCAATTGGAAGATGACAAATTTGCCTTCTTCCTAGTAACATTGGTAGAACTTCCTTGTAAAACCGTGGGGACTAAGTGCTTTAAGGGCACCAATGCTAAAAATAGCCTCATTTACTCTCTCAAGAGTTGGGGC